>JAUTXW010000078.1:0-427500 GCA_030620095.1 Kuschelorhynchus macadamiae
AGATTTATCAAAACTAGTTTCTGCACAAATTTCTAAACATCACGGAAAAAAATATATTTGCGATGGTTGTTTACAATATTTCCCTACAGAAGAAAATTTATTACAACACAATAGCTATGATTGTGATCATTTACGAATTAACCTACCTTCTAAAGAATTAATAAAAGATCAGTTTGGAAACTATTCATATGATAATATTTTGAAATTTGTAAATTATCATAAACGAATGAAAGTTCCTTTCGTGGTGTATGCAGATTTTGAATGCATTTTAAAGCCTTTAAATAATGACAATGTTGATAAAAATCCTAATACTTCATACACCTTAAAACAATATGAACATATTCCACATTCATTTGCCTATTACATTAAATGTTCATTCAACGATAGATTATTCTAAATTTGAAAAATATAGAGGTCAAAATTGTGATACATTATTTATAAATTCTTTAGAAAGAGATGTGTATAACATATACAATAAATATTTAAAGACTCCTTAAAAAGGTTTATTGATTCTTTTCAATTTCTATCCCATTCTTTATCAAAACTCTCTGAAAGCTTAAAAGATGAACAATGTAAGGAAATAAAAAAAATTTTCAATGATGAAGAAAGATTTAAACTTATTCGGCAAAAAGGTGTATTTCCTTACAATTATATTGATGATTATTTAAAATTAGAAGAAACAACTTTACCTCAAAAAGACCAATTTTATAATACTTTAACGGATGAGCACATCAGTGATGCAGAATACCAAAGAGCTGTAAAGGTTTGGCAATTGTTTAAATGTGAATCTCTTGGTCAATACTCCGACGTTTACTTACTCTCTGATACTTTACTTTTGGCAGATATTTTTGAAAATTTTAGAAGCACTTGTTTATCCACATATAAGCTCGATCCAGCTCATTTTTACACTTTTCCAGGTTTATCTTGGGAGGCGTGTTTGCGTTATACTGGAATAGAGTTAGAATTGTTAACTGATCCAGATATGATACACTTTTTCAAAAAAAGCGTTCGCGGTGGTGTGAGCTCTTGCATTTGTAGAAAATCTGAAGCTAATAATCCATTTCTTTTAAATTTTGATCCTTTAAAGCCAACTAAATACATAATTTATTATGATGCAACAAATTTGTATGGTTATGCAATGTCACAGCACATTCCAACGGGAGATTTTGTTTGGTTAACAGATAAAGAAATCAATGATTTAAATATTATGAATATTTCTAAAAAATCTAATAAGGGATATGTTTTAGAAGTTGATTTTAGAATATCCTACAAGTCTACATTCCTATCATAACGATTTTCCGTTTTGTCCAGAAAACTTTAAACCGCCAAATTCTAAATGCATAAAATTAATACCCAATTTAAATGATAAATCAAAATATGTTATTCACTATCAATTATTAAAACAATGTTTGGAACATGGACTCAAGTTAACTAAAGTTCATAGAGTTTTACAGTTTTCTCAATCTGATTGGTTGAAAAAATATATAGACTTGAATTCAAGATTAAGAAATGATTCAAAGAATGAATTTGATCGTAATACTTACAAGTTGGCAAATAATAGTATTTATGGCAAGACTATGGAAAATGTTGATAGGAGAATTGACGTAAGACTTGTTACAGAGTGGGAAAAAAATAGAAGAAAAGATGGTGCTGAGAATTTAATTGCAAAACCATATTTCAAGGACTTAACAATATTTTCTGAAAACTTGGTAGCTATTCAAATGCAAAAGATTCAAGTTACTTACAATAAACCAATATATGTAGGCTTCTCAATATTAGATATATCTAAAACTGTCATGTATGATTTCTTTTATAATTTTTTAAAACCTCTTTATCAGGAAAATATTTCACTTTTATACACCGATACCGATTCGTTCATTTTAGAAGTCACAACTCCAAATATTTATTCTGACATGATAAAAAATATTCACAAATTTGACACATCTAATTATGAATTTAATAATATTCATGAAATGCCTATTACAAAGTCAGTTATAGGAAAATTCAAAGATGAATATGCTGGTGAACCCATTACTACTTTCTTTGGTACTGGAGCAAAAGCATATTGTATTAAAACGGAAAACAGTTTAACAAAAAAAGCAAAAGGTGTTAAAAAAAGTGCAATTAAAAAGCAGTTGGATTTTATTCATTATAAAGATGTTGTTGAAAATCATTCTAAAACCTTTTGTTCAATGTATGTTTTTCGATCTAGACAACATACAATTTTTACAGAGTTAATTAATAAATTGGCTTTGAGTTCCGAAGATGATAAGCGGTATAAAATTCCCTATAGTTTTAATACATTAGCTTGGGGACACCAAGATATTGCTTTGTATCAATGGAATGCAGAACATGAAGATTTAGATATATTTATGTAGATATTATAAGGTATTTAAATTTGTTGTTTTTGAAACCAAAGTTAGTCTTCATAAGTCTTTCACAAAATGTGCTTAGAAACTTTTGACAAAGAAATTGATAACAGTTATTTTAAAACATATGAAAAACGACTTTCCACTTTTAAAAAATGGAAAGGAAAATTGAGACCAGAAGTGTTAGCTGGAGCTGGCTTTTACTATACTTCAATCAATGATATTTGTAAATGTTTTTATTGTGGTATTGAAATTTTTGATTGGTTAAGTTATGATGATCCTATTGTGGAGCATAAGAAATTTGCTAGGAATTGTGATTTAAATAACTGTTTATGGAAAAATAGGAATCGAATAATTGTAACCATTCAAAATAAGTCTTCAAGCTACACATTTTATATAGTATTATTAATATCCTTATTTATGAACTTTTACATATATTTAAATTAAGTATTTTATTGTTATTTTTTTACAACTGCTTTTGCTTTCGTGGTGAAAGTATCTGCTTAATGTTAATAAATTTGGAATATTATTATTAATTTGTTTTAATGACTATCAGTAGATCTCAATTTATTCTTCTTTATTTTATTTTCCAAAATGTTTTTTATGTTCATCATCCCCCTGGCGTAACACAGTGTGAAATATGTTTTTCTAATAAAACAGACGTCACTCTAAGTAAATATTGTAAATTTATGAAAATTGGATTAATTAACAATAGTACAATTAGTTGGATGGAACGAATAAATGGAAATGAAAATGCAAGTAAATTTTTTAAAATTTTGTATCATTATCCAAATCGATCTATTTTTGATACAAATTGGATAGAAAGGTTAGAGTTTAAAAATAATCAGTTACAAATTTTAACCCCCAACTGTACCAATTATTATGACGGATTCAAAAATTATTACTTTTCCATCATTAGTGTTACATTAAACTTTGCATTATTTTTATACATTACCATTTTAATTATTTATCTTTATTATAAATTTCAAACTGGAAATCTATTTTTTCATTAATCCATTTTAAACGAAACTTTAAAGAAAGTGGGGATGAGAATATTTAAGTACAAGAATAACACAATATGTTTCAGTCTCGTTTAGTCATTATGAACAACGCCGTGGTTCATAAACCTTTGGAAACGCTTCTTAATTCAAAAATTTATTTTTTAAATAATTCTTTGTCAAAATTTGTTCTTGTTGGCATTAGTTTAAATGATTTTTCTCCAAAAATTGTAATTGGTGGAAAAACTGGATTTTCAATCGCACTAACCGAAGAAAATTGGAAAGACATTTGTGTTCATCAAGGAATTATTGTAAACAATTTCTACTTTCCTCAAGTTGATCAAACCAGTGTGAATATAAACAACATTCATCTGCAGGTTCAGAAAATAAATGATACCCCTGTTCTACAAATTACAAAAGGCCCACACTTCATATACTTAGGACAAGAGTCTTTGGACAATTTGTGGCGATTAAAGGAAATTATTGATTATAGATTATCTATACTTAAAAGGCAAGAATTCAATACATATTTCAAAATATTTCAAAATAATATTTCATCTGATTGTGGCGACTTGTGTACGCATGTTTATAATATAATAAGTCCAACAGAAAATCCTAACAGTGAAAATGTTTCAACTATGATGGAATTACTTGCTTTATATCCTGAACAAATGGAAAACAAATTGAAGCAAAATGGAACAAAACGAAAATATTACGAAGAAAACAATGAAAATGGATCAAAAAGAAAATATTACGAAGAAAACAATATCTTTTCTGGAAGAGAACAATAAGGTGCATGTGTTAGTGAAGTGGAGCTTTGCTTACAGACAAGCCCGTAGGAGTAACTTTCAGATGTGGTACTTAGATAGACTCCGTTTTGAAAAAAGAATAAATGATTGTAAACTTATTCTAGATTCGATATTATCTGAGGAACATAGAAATAAAATATATTTGACACGTTTTAATAAAAATTGTATTTGATGTTTTACTTAATAAAATTTTAGTTTAGTAAATGTGAATTTTATTTGAAATTAATTAGCACATTAAGACTTTGTAATTTGTATCAGCTAAAGCATAAAGTGAGGAACAGAAATAAAACAAATTTAACTAAAATTTAATTTCAATTTAATTAAACAATATTTTTTTTATCAATCCATGTATTATATTTTTTATCAAGTCCTAACCATTTCACATAAACTTTGTTTCCTTTCCTTCTCAAAATCTTCTCAATAAGATACACATCGGTATGCTTTACTTTTAGTAATTCTTGCTCATAAAAACCACCCAGAATGTCCTGATTATCTTCGTCTTGAATTAAATATGTCCAAGGGTTTGTCATCTTAACTTCTTTAATGTGGAATATCTCATTTGACCAATTTGGTGTGTAACCTTTTGAAAATGCCTCTCGATGCTTGCTTATTCGTACGTGATCACCCACTTTAAACTTTGGAGATTTTATATCTAACGTTTTAGCATGAGTAAATGCAGATTTCAAGATTCTATTTTCATTTGTTTTATTTACTTGTTTTGGCTTCATTCCTATTGAAGAATGTTTTGTATTGTTATAATCTTTTACAATATCCGCTAATATATTAAACCATTTGTAATTTCCTTGAATGCTAAATATTTTCCACATATTATTCTTTAAAGTCCTGTTCACTCTTTCTACTATACTCGCTTTCAAATTGGAAAACGTGCTATAATGGTTAATTCGAAATTGTTGCATCAAATTTTGAAAATTTACATTGAAAAACTCTCTTCCTCTATCCGTTTGCAAGTTTTTTGGTGGAGTTTTTGCACTGATTAATATTTTTTTCATTGCCGCTGTTACGTCTTTTCCAGATTTAGATTTTAACGGTTCGGCCCAAACATACTTAGAAAATACATTTATGGTAATCAAGATATATTTAAATCCCTTATTAAATTTGGCATAGGGTAACATTTCAACCAAATCAGCTTGAAAAAGATCATTTAACCCTTTCACTACCACCCTTCTGCGTTTGTAGTTTTTTCTAGCAGGTTTATGTAATTCATTAACGACTTGCTGTTTAACGGTTGTCATGACAACAAACTTGTTTATTCAATTTTAAGGAAGTTCACTTTCTATGTTTTGTAATAATTCGAAATATAACTTTTATATGTTTTTTCCCATTCATTCAATTTATCAATTTGTATTGTATAACTTTTTTCATTTAAAATTTTACTAATTTTAGTAATCTCCTTTTCTAACGCATTAAAGGATTTTTTTATCTCTCCAGTTAAGAAAGTAGTTGATCTACTATCACTATTTTTTAATTCCTCCTCTGTTTTATTTAATTCTTGTTCTAATTTCTTAATTACACTGGACATTATATTTTCCAAGGAAATATATTGTTGATTTTCTTCCAAAGTGAGTTGGTCAATTGTTCTACTGTTAAGAATGCTATTTTGATTTCTTTTTTTTTCATCATCTAACCTTTTTATAAAAGTTCTTAATTGTTTAATTTTTTCCTTGTGTTTTTCAATTATTACTTCTCTTATATTTGTTTCCATTATTTTATTAATTTTGTTGATATCATCACTTAATTTTTTGTCTTCCTTTTTAACATGTTCATTTAAAAATTGCAAATCTTTACTTATTTGATTTAGCGTTAGCAACTGTTTATTAACGTTTTCAATTGAGGTATAACATACTTTAATCTGGTTTTCATACTTTAAAAAATTTTCATCAAAAACCTTAAGCTTTTTAGCAAAGATTTCATTATTTGTTTCATTTTCACCTAATCTCCTTTTTAAATTATTAATGTCACTTATTCTCTCTTGATTTTGTTTTGAAATATGGCGTCCAAATTTATCAACTGTCATGTTGAGCTTTCATTAAACAATAAATATGATTATATTTGATAGCTGTTATTTATAGTATTACTTTATCTTCTCTTAATTCTTCAATAATAGAGATAATCTCGTTACTATGAGCATTATTTCCCGCATCACTTGATGAAATTAATAAACGTAGCCTATCAACAATTTCGTTTACATTATTCCAGTATACATAGTCTGTATTTGATCTGTTTGTTTTCAAAATTAATCCCTTTCCTGTAGATTTGGCTCTAGTTGTTCTAAACGGAGGTTGTGGTTTGTTAAATGCTGTAACTAATCTTGGCAAGGTTTTTGTCTTTGTAATCCCCTTTCTTTGTAAATATGGTCCTATTATTGTAACATATTTGTGTGATGTATTTCCTTGAACTTGTTCATTTGAATCAAAATTCCTACGATATACATTTGTTTTAGCTAGAATGTTCATGTAATTATCTAAATCTTCCTTCTTATAACCTATCGGTTCTTTTTTGAAAAGCAATTCGTATAAACCTGGCGTGCCTGTGTACGTTATTCCTCCCACTTTAATGTCCTTTCCAATAATTTCTACCGGTATCTGTGTTAAACCAAAAGAAAACTTATCCGTTTCGAGGTCATGAACTATTCCGTAATAATGGTCAAATTTATGTTGTGTATCTTTCACACCCTCATCAATATATGATCTGGGTAATTCATGAAAATCTGCTAAGTAATCTTTATATGATGGTGTACCAACATAGGTTTGAATTGTTTTTCTAGTTTGTTCCAATATGTCTGACAAGTTTAAATTTGTTGTTGTGTCACTAGAAGGATCTGAAGTTTCTGCTATAACAGTTGATGACAATGGTTGTACTACAGGAGAGGAAGAAGTGATACTACTGTCATTTAAAAATGTTGGTAGTTCTGTAGGGAGTAACGGAGTTTTTCCTGTTTTCTGAATATTTTTCGTCGGAGTTGATGTTTTATAAAGCTTTGTAGGTGTTTTGAATTCTTCATACTTTGAAACTCTTTCTTCTTTTAAATCGAATGGTTCGGATTTACCAATACTTGAAATTAGCTGTTTAAGTGGTTGTGTTATTGGTCTATAAGTTTGTTCTAATTCGGACTGAGCAGTAGAAGTAGCTAATTTCAAGCTTTGATATTTCTGCTTCACGGCTTGTCTCGATTTTATTAATTCTCGAGCTAAACGTTTATCCATGCTGTACAAGTTTTAAATGAAATAAAACTGCAAATTTTTTACTTTTATAAATATATAAAGGAATCGAATTTACTCCTATATCTGCCGTGATTTACTTCACAATCTTTGTCAATTACAAGAAAGCCATATGGATCCATCCAACAGTTAGCACAAATATTTTTAAACTGATCAAATGTCATATCCAATATACAGTGGTCATTATATATATGTTTTAAACTCAAACAGTCCTGTTTAAATAAAATTAATAAGTTTGCATTTTCTCGAATTAGACGTTTAAGGATTGAGGAATATCCTTGAAAAATAAAAAAACAATCGGTGTTTCTATGCCTTCCATGCGTGAAATAGTCCCTAATAATAGATTGATTATGACAAGGAATATCATCAAAAATGATAACGGAATTTGGCTTTATCTCATGAGGTGAAATAATGTTCTCATCGCTATCATATTCAAAGTATCCAATTTCTTTCATAGGCTTTAACAACTTCCTTAAATATTCATATTTTGGTTGATCTAATGACTTTGAATAAACATAGACATTTTCAAACCTAATTCCATTAGGATGCTCGAGCAGTGTAAGCATAACGTTGGTTTTACCGCTACCACTGCAACCAACTATAAGCCCTCTTTTTGAACCACCGCAAAATAAGTCACCATGTTTTCTCAACTGTTTACTTAAAATTTTTTCGTCATGATTATTTACTGGTAATGAGAATTTTTGTTTTTCAATCCTCATTCTTAATCACACTAGTAAATATTTTTAGCTGTAAAAGTATTTATACCAGAAAAATGTCAATGTGTTTTTAGTATAAAAAGAACTTCAATGACTGTGGGTCGTCATAAGTTGAAAAAAACTATTAAAAGACGTAATAGAAAAGGCTCTGGTTTAGTAAATAAATTAATTAGTAAATTACCTTTCGAAGTTCATATACCAGGATATAATTATTGTGGTCCCGGCACCAACTTGGAAAAAAGATTAACTAGAGGTGACGTTGGTGTAAATCCATTGGATTCCGCTTGCAAAGAACATGATATATCTTACTCTCAGACTGAAGATTTATCAAAAAGACACATATCTGACCAAATATTAGAAAAAAAAGCCTGGGATAGGGTAAAAGCTAAAGATTCTTCTATTGGTGAAAAAATTGCAGCTTTAAGTGTTGCAGGAATAATGAAGGGTAAAAGAAAGTTCGGTTTGGGATTAAAAAATACAAAAGGGGGTAAACTTAAATTGAGAAAAAAACGTATCATTCGAACACCCAAAAAAATTGGAGGATTTCTACCTCTTTTGTTTCCCATTCTTGGCGCCCTGGGTGCACTAGGTGGAGGCGCGGCAGGAATTGCTAAGGCAGTAAATGATGCTAAAGCAGCTAAACAGCAACTAGAAGAAATACATAGACATAATATTGCAATGGAAAATGCTTCTAAAGAAGGTAAAGGATTATATATTAGACCATATAAAGGAAAGGGACTATTTATTAGACCTTATAAAGGAGGATCCGTCAAAATGAAAGCAATCAGACAAAAAAAAAACTCAAAATAAGTTTTCCAAAAAGAGCACTTACGAACAATGATATTATTAAATATGTAAAGCTGTTAAAAATAACTGGCTTTAGAGGTGTTTTTATGCTCGATGAACTTCCAAAAAAAATTAATCTGAAAGAATGTGGTATTGTAAATTTGGATAAAAAACAAAATAAAGGATCTCATTGGACTGCTTATATTAAAAATAACAAAAATGTAATATATTTTGATAGTTATGGAAATTTAAAACCACCTTTAGAACTTCTCAAATATTTTAATTCGAATGGCAAAGTGGATGTATTTTATACTTATGAAAATAAACAAAAATTTAATTCATATAACTGTGGTCAACTATCCCTAAAATTTTTGCAAAAAAATATATAAACTCATTATTTATTGTAATATCTCATTCATAAATAAACTGCAATGTCTACCACAATTGCCATATCAGGAAACAGTTCTGTTTTGTCTGCTGATTTTAATCCGCCCATATATTTAGAGGATGAAAAACAATATTACCTGGGTTTAGCTGATTTTGAAACGTTTATGACTATCCCCAATATAAAAGAAGGATATAATAAATTTTATATAGATAATAAAGTAATTGTTATTCCCGACGGAACTTATGACATTACAGATATAGAAACATACATAAGAGAAAGTATAGAAGATTTATTTCCGAATGAAAAAATTTTTTTTCTTTTAAAAGCAAATGTTAATACTCTAAAAACTTTTTTAATGTGTAGTAGAATAATTGATTTTACCAAGGAAGATTCGATAGGAAAAATGTTGGGTTTTAATAGCAGGATACTAGAAGCTATGAAAGAGGAAGAATCAGATAATGTTGCAAAAATAACTAAGGTGAATGCTATTTGTATTGACTGTAATATTTGTGTCGGTTCTTACAATAATGGTAAACCTGTTCATATTATTCACCAGTTTTATCCAACTGTAGCTCCAGGGTATAAAATAGTTGAATCTCCTTTGCCCATTTTGTATTTTCCAGTTAGCGTCAAAGCAATTAACAATATAACAGTTAAAATAGTTGATCAAGACGGAGAACTTATCAGTTTTAGAGGAGAAACTATAACAGTAAGGTTGCATTTACAAACAAGTGAAATATAAAATGGTTGTTAGATATAATAGAGCCCTTGGGATGAGACTTGCCCCTACCACTATCAACAAAGTAAAAACTTATAAAAAGAAAAAGCCTAAACAACAGTTCAGTATCAAATCCAACACCAACAAGTTAAGACGAGATAATCGTAAATTTCTCACATCCTTGGGTTTCACTGTTTTAAAATAATGAACATATTAAACGTAAACGAAAAGCTTTATGTAGACAATTCCATCGTCAGTTCTGAGCTTCACACATATCAACCATATATTTCTTCAAAATTCGATTACAATGATGAAATAAGGATCCCAATTCAAGAACTCGATGCTTACACTCTACCATCAGATAGTTTACTTTATATCGAAGGAAAATTAACTAATACAGAAGGTAAATATAAGAAAGAATTGCTATTTATTAACAATGGTATAGCCTTTTTGTTCAGAGAAATCCGCTATGAACTAAACGGAATTACTATAGATTCAATAAGAAATGTTGGATTAGCATCAACCTTAAAAAGCTACCTTTCTCACAATACCAACGAAAGTTTAAAACTGGAAAATGCAGGTTGGTTTCCACATCGGAAAGAAGGTGATACAATTTTAGTTGATAATGATGGAAAATTCTCCGTATCCATACCACTAAAAATGCTTTTAGGATTTTTTGAAGATTACAGAAAAATTATTATGAATATGAAACAGGAATTGGTTCTTATTAGATCAACTGATGATTTAGATGGTGTTATTTTCAAAGAAGATCCGGCACACCTTGTTACTGCTCCTGACACTCCATTGGTTACTTTCGATAAAATTTATTGGAAAGTTCCTCACATTTTAGTTGATATGCCACAACAACTTGCTCTATCAAAAATATTAGAATCAAATAAAGATATATTGATAGGATTCAGGAGTTGGGAACTTGTTGAATATTCTTCTCTAACCGAAACAACCCGTCACACATGGCCGGTAAAAACAACTAGTAAACTAGAAGCTCCTCGTCATGTTGTGATTGGCTTTCAAGAAAACAGAAAAGGGAAAATTGTTAAAGATATGAGTAAATTTGACAATATTACCTTGTCAAATATTAGAGTATATTTAAATTCTGAAAGATATCCTTATCACGATTTGTACTTAAATTTCGAAGAAAACAAATTTTCTGCTTTATACGAAATGTTTGCCAACTTTAGACAGTCTTACTATGGTGTTCCAAATGAACCCATTTTTAATCCTGAACAATTCAAAAACATTAGTCCTATTACACATATTGATTGCTCCCATCAAAAAGAAACAATTCAAACGGGATCCGTAGTAATGAGAATTGAATTTGAGACACACAATGCAATTAAAAAAGATACTTCTGCTTATTGTCTTATTTTACATGACAAATTATTTAGCTACAACCCTCTTACTAAAATTGTGAAACAATTATAAACTTTATCCCCACTATTTTCATATTTCGATTTAATTTAAAGAAATTTTCAAAAGCTTTTAGTTTTAGTCATGACATCAAAACTACAACTACAAATTGAAAAATTTATTTTTAAAATTAATCAACTGAAAGAAGAAATTGCAAATTATTCAAGTAAAAAAAGTCTCATTAAAAAATTTGCTGCTTTGAAAATATGAGATTGGTTATAGATATTCAAGGATTCAAGGATGAAAAAAATAAATTTATACCGAAAGAGCTTGCAGCTTTTGATGGTTATGAAATGACTCATTACATTTTTAAAAGGCCTTTTCCAATGGAGTTTCTTTCACCTGATTGTCACAAGCAGGCGGTATGGTTAACGAAAAATTATCATTGTATACATTGGAATAATGGATTTACTCCATTACATCATTTCCCAAAAATAATTGAAACACTTACGAAGAAAGCAGATTTTGTTTTTGTAAAAGGAAGCGAAAAAAAGGATTTTATACAGAAATATTCTAAAAAGCCTGTGATTGAAATAGATGAACAACCAGCGCTAAAGCTAATGGAACCAAAATGCTTCTATCATTCAAAATCACCTTGTATGTGTGCTTTGACAAATGTGTTATTTTTATATGACAATTGTTTTATGAATGAATAAAAATATAAAAAACTTAATTACCTTTTTATTTTGCATTAACCAACCATGATTGAATACAATTAATATGATACCTTAAATCTAATTTTCTAAATTCATTTAAAAGTTCATACTCATTTTTATATTTTAAATAATCATTACAAAATTTAGCGGCTAATTTACATTGTTCCATTCGATCTATATTATTAACATATGCTGACAAATCTTGTGCTTCTGCGTCTTCTTCGCCTACAATTGATAAATATTGGAAGTATGCAGCAGATATAATAAACTCTTCATACATTTCAGTAACCATTTGCTCCATTGTAAATATTATTAAATTTATTCTTCCTTTTCAATTTCTTGAAGAATAGTATCCTCGTCAATAAATTGCTTCAAGTCTTTTAAATAGTAACCAAAGCCAATATCTTTTAGATCTTGAATAAGTTGAAAAAAATTTAATGTTTCAATGTATTTGTTGCAACAGAGGGCAGCCTTTACGAATTCCTCAGATTGATTACAATAAAAGTCTATCCACTCCGGACCACTTGCCATACAATATGAGAAATAGGTTTTTGAAAGATTACTAAATTTCTCCTCTAATAATTTAACTGCAATCAGCAACTCAGCCATTTCATTTATTTAACATAATATTTTAAATATGTAGGGGGACGTCTCTTGCGAATAGGATTAACTTTCTTTGATAATACCTGTTTTTTATCTTCGTATAATTGAAACCTCTTTTGGGTTGCAATAATAGCAGGTATAAATTGGCAATCTTCTCCTATAAATTCTATTAGGTGGCTTAATTCTCCTACAAAGTATGATTTCCCAAATGTATTGAAAAACGTAGTAAGGCTTATAATTCCTTCTAAATAATCATCACAACAGTCAATTGCTTCCAAATAATCTCGTTTCAGTGGATAAAACAGCTTGGTGTATTCATCTTTCGAAATCACTTCAAAGAAATTGAGATATTTAACTTTTAACTGTCTGATAGTTGTAGTTAATTTTTCGCGATTACACATAATTCACTTATTACTTGACACATTTTTTCTTTTTGTTTTATACAAAATTGGTGGAAAAATTCAAAAATAACTTTTTACGCAACTCGAGCACAGCTTAGTAAATGTGCCTCGGCATACTAAAATGATCATGATGCACCTATTTATAAGACTTAAGAATGCAAAATCAAATGTGGGAGAACAAAGAGAAAAAATTAAAAATATGATGCGAATGAGAATAAAAGGGGAGGAAGTTAAGAATGAGGGACATGAGAGAGAGGAAGAGGAGGAGGAGGAGGCGCTCCCATATTATAACTACTATTGTAGTTAAGCCACTGCTGGCTGCATATTACAAAATTTACAATTTTAGAGCTTTGTAACCACTTTTCCTCTTCTACAAGACAATGCACCAAGAATTAAAATCGGCAGTTTCGTCTTCGATGTCCTATCATCAACTTCATTTTTTTTAAATACGGATCTGGATTTTTTATTTAATTTTTAACAAGAGTGCGACCTCACAAAATCAATGATCACAATTAACATTTGAACAGAAGATTTAAGATTTTTACATAAGAGGGAGAAGACAATTTTAACTACTCTAAATATATGAGTGCATTATATCATCGGTTTTGAGAGGTCAAGGGCTTGTTAAAAATGAAATAAAAAATCCATATATATATATATATATATATATATATATATATATATATATATATATATATATATATATATATATATATATATATATATATATATATATATATATATATATATATATATATATATATATATATATATATATATATATATATATATATATATATATATATATATATATATATATTTATATATAATATACCCTATCACACTCCTTTTTATCTTGGCAAATTAGTCAGGGTTTCGACTCTGCAAAATGACTTCAAAGTTACCCCTTTTTCTGTTTTTTTAAGTGACATCCAGTGTTCCGATATTGCCTGTTAATGAACTTGTCCGAGATTTTTGGACGAGAAATCCGAAAAAAAAATTCCTACCTTGAAAAATTAACTATAGCGACCTGCATTTTTAATCATCGGAGTTTCGAAAATCCCCTATCGGACGCCAGTTATGATATGCTCCAACGAAATCGCGTTTATACTAAAAGAAATACCCATTTATCCACTACGATCGACCCCATAGAAGCGTACTTCCCTGACGTACCGTTACCGAGCTGGGGAACTTAAAAGGTCACAAAAATTTTAAAAATTTCCGGTTCAGACATCCCGACCCTATTGGACCCTATGTAGGTTAATAACTTGGCTTGAAATTAAAGCTTTAGAATTTAGACCCATAATATGTTGCCATTTTTGGCAGTTTGGCATCTATCAATTCGCAATGTAAAAACGTGTACCTACATTATTATCTAATAATAAGAACCCAAATCGATATGCAAAAGAATATAATAGAATGTATGTGTTTTATTATGTCTTAAAATATTATTAGTTTCTGAAATAAAAAGTATATCTTCACTTTTAAAGTGATGTCTTACCCTCTTAGAATCACCCCGTAGTCGAAAAAAATTATAACCAAATCTGTTTTATGGTTTGGCGTCTTCCACCCCTTAAAATAAATCTAGTTTTAATTTTATTTTTAGAAAGCTGTCTCACTCCCTTAGAATAAACCTATATATAAAAAACTTGATTATGCATGCAAGAAAGAAAATAAATTTGCCAGGTTTTACTACCTTGCATAGTAGAAATAAATATTATATATACAAAATGATATACTATGTACTATATTAGGCAAATTTAATGTTTCTGGAATACATTTTTTTTTCATGTAGCTGTTTCATACCCCTATCGTTGAAGAAATATTTTCATTTAAATGTATATATATATATATATATATATATATATATATATATATATAGAAGAGAAACAGAAATATTGATTTCTGTGTGGTTGTTGGTCGTAAAAAGTTTTAGGAAACGAAAGACCTAACGGTAGGGAAATATATATTGTGGTTGGTTGATATCAGAAAATGTGTTCTCAAACTATGAATTTTTATATGGGCTGTTATATGGAAAAGTATATGATAGATTATTGGTCTTAATGGCAAATTTCAAATCTATATTTTTACCCGTCCAAAATTTAGACTAAGAAATTTTGCGGCTCTTAATTCAGGATTTCTTAAACAACTAAGAGGCTGTCTATACCTATTATCCATGTGTAACACATAAGCTCTGAACAAAATATTTAGTTTCTGATCCTCCTAGTTGCTATCATACTCCTTATGATGAAGAACTTCAACCTGGGCCTTCAAAACGTATGAAAACGTAGTTATTACAAACACTTATATTATTATTATAAATATTTATACTTAATCATTTTTTTATCATATAAACAATCACTTTTACGAAAAATAAGCTATTTTTTTCAAGCTTTTACTATTATTTTCCTATATGTTTGCATATTACATGAATTTAATTGTTATAGGTATGTATTTTAATCCATAGATTAATATTTTTACAACATAGGTGTTTATTATAAATCTTTAAAAAACATTTAATGGGCATTATACACGATCATATGAAAGTCACAACGAGCAAAAACCAGCATTCTACGATTTTCGTCAAATTTCAAAGTCTGTAGAAAAGGATAAAGATAATAACTTGATTTTATCTACTTTAAAACCGATAAGAGTAACTTTTTTCTATATGACGTATCTTTTTATTGTACAAAAACTTTTTACATATTTCACTGTTTTTTTTTTAGAACAGTAACGAGTGGCAGAAATTGTTTATTGGACCCCACATTTTCGCCGCGGAATTTAAAAACCACATCGCCAAAATTACTCCCCAATTTGTACAGGTCGAGCCGTTTAGAAATGAAATTGCAATTTACTTAAGAAATCATGGTTCTTGGGATTAGGCCGTGTCAAATTGCAATTACTATCTGACGTTTCGCCTTCGATTGAACGAGACATCTTCAGGGATCTTCACTCCACGAGATCTGAACAGTGAATGACCTCGAAGAGATTCAGGCAAGCTTTTATACCCGACTTGTTCTCGCCGAACCGTGACCCTGTGTTAAGATCGATTTCCACGTGTGATGTAGACCGTAACCCGTACCTCTATTGAATTTTTTTGTATGTTTAAATATTTCAATAGATTCTCTAACGGCCAGTTTTATGCTGGTCAGCTACAGCATATTGAACAATTTGTTTCTTTTTAATACATCGTTCATGTTCCTTAAGTCTAGTTGATATTGAGCGTCGTTTTTCTCCCACATACACTTCTCCACAGGAGCAAGGAACTTTATATACTCGCTCTGTTTGGAAAGGTACAATATCTTTCGGGGATCGCAAGCATTGTCCAATCTTTTTATGTGTATTGAAGATTCTACGTATGTTGGACCGCCGAAGTATTCGTCTTATTTTGTCCGTAATGCCATGTATGTAGGGAAGAACAACACTACCTAATAGTGGCTCTTTGTCATTCTCCTCTGGCGAAGTTGGATTACTATATCTTTTAATTGAACACGTAATATCTTCAGTGCAATAGCCATTCCGTCTGAGAGCTTCGGTCAGTTTCGATGTTTTCGATGTTAAAGAATGATGATAAATCGAAATAGCTCTGAATACTAGTGAGTTAATAACCGATTTCTTTTGTGCTAGATGGTGATGGGCATTTGCATTTAAGTATCTACTTGTATGCGCCGGTTTTCTATACACAGAACGTCCTAATATACGATTTTCCTTCCTTTAAACACATACATCTAGAAAGGGAATCGTTCCATACGATACAGTTTTCATCGCGAACTTTATATTATGATGTTGCTGATTAAGGTGGTCCAAAAATATGAGGAGATTATCCTGTCCATGAGGCCAAACAACAAAAGTATTATCTACATATCTGAACCAGTGCTTTGGTTTTAGTGCAGCGGATGTTATAGCAATATCCTCAAAGGCTTCCATAAAGATATTCGCTACCACAGGTGATAGAGGAGATCCCATAGCTGCTCCTGAAGTTTGTTTATAAAAAGTTCCTTGAAAAATGAAATAAGTAGTTGTAAGACAAGCTTCCACTAGGTCTATTAAGTTCTTATCAAGATTATTATTATCCAGTATGTATGATATAATGGAAATTGAGTCGTTGACAGGAATATTTGTGTAAAGTGATTCTACATCGAAACTAACCAAAATATCTTCAGGATCCAACTGGATTGTCTTAAGTTTTTCCACGAAATGTGCAGAGTTTTTAATAAAAGAATCTGTTTTTCCAGTAAATTGATTAAGAAAATTTGAAATATATTTACCTAGTTTGTATGTGGGCGAGTATATTGCACTGACGATCGGTCGAAGTGGTACATTGTTCTTGTGTATCTTCGGAAGACCGTAGAACCTGTGAATCTTGGAGCTGCTTGGTTTTAATGACTTTTTCTCCGCTGGTGGTAGACTGGATGCGTTGATCAGATTGGTAATGCGTCTTTCTATTCTACTTGTGGGGTCTGCCTGCATAACCTTATAGATGTTGTTGTCCAAAAGTTAAAAAGTATAAAAGCCCGCCTAAATCCCTTCAAGCTCATTCAGTGTTCAGTGGAGTAAAGATCCCTGAAGATGCCTCGTGCAATCGAAGGAGAAACGTCGGATAGTAATTTCAATTTGACACGGTCTAATCCCAAAAACCATGATTTCTTAATTGACCAAAGCCGTGAAAGCTTCCGTTCTATACGGCAATTTACTGTCTATATATTGCACCAGAGTTTTACGTTTAACCATTTAACATTTAAGTAATGGTTCATCCTAGACGGATCAAGTAAATACGCGAAGAAATGCCTTTATTTCTTCTAGAGCTTGGTTTGAAAATGAGCTCGACCTGGGTTAGTGGTAAATTTTAAGATTAAGATTTTAATTGTAGCGTGCTCGAATTCTGTTTGCCGTTATTTTGCCCTTCATAAATTTTTTTCTATAAGACATAGATTTACATTTTTTTTTAACCCAAAGTCGAAAAACTGGGTCAAAGCTACTTTCGAGTACAAATGCATTATTTTTCCATTGGCAATTGAATTTACCACTTTTTCAAGTTGGCCCTGCTCTGCCAGCTATGTAGATTTGACTGACATATCATAATAAGCAGTTTGACAGGGTCCCGATTATCCCGATGCCTTCAAAAGTTTGCTAATATCTGCTGATCTGTCTATCTTGAATGCTTTAAGCGGCGGCAAAAATGGATATGGACATCCCGAAAAGTATAGAAATATCAGTAATCCTGTTCAAATAAAGTTATAACAACTATTTTATATATGAAATAAAGGTCGATATAATACAAAAAAATAAATACATGGGTGGTGTGGAGATTTAAAGGTATGTATATTTATGTTTTAATTATTAAGGGATTTCTCGCTTTTAGTTAATAGTAACCAATGTTTACTTCTTCCAGTACATTTAGAAATAGCTGGTAAAGTAGCTTCGGATTAACTATCACTTTATGGGTATAGGCAGGACTTATTATTAATTATATTCTTATGTTTTGCTTTATACATATGCGGCATTTAAACCGAGGCTGACTTTAGTATGTTATACCGTTTCTATATATATATATATATATATATATATATATATATATATATATATATATATGTTAAATCACTTTCTTGCCAAATTACTTTTTAAAAAATTATTTTATTACTCAAAAATAATACAAATTAAAATATATACATTTGAACTTGCAAAGAGTAATATTTAACAAAATGAATTCAAGCTAGACTGAACTGTACTGAACTGAACTACTGAACTAACTGTTTATACAAAGAAAAATAACTATTTATATGTTTCGTTATGCTGACTCAGTGGGAACTGTTTACTTCGTTCTTGAACACTTGGGCCAGGACGTGGGTCTGCTGATGAAGCTTTCTTGGAATAGACTTGTTTTCGTAAACAAGTAACACCTGCTGTTTATGAGAATAGGACGATCTATGTTGTTGACTGATATGTGATACTTTGTTATTGAGATAAGCTTGGCTTTCTGAATAACTGCGTTGGCGGGTGATAGCTGATAGTCTGGGAACCAAGGTTAGCATAACTTGTATGATGAAATAGCTGGTGAGAATAGATATAACAACTCCCCCATCAAGCTGAAAGTTGGTACGTGGAAGCAACTTTCAAGCTGAATGTTTGTTCAGGTTAAGTTCTACTTCTTCCGATTCTTCTGTTGGTTCACCAACACGTATGTTTGGTCGCCTTTTGGAAATATTCTTCTACATTGTACAAAATTTGTTCTGGACCTTGGTGGAGAAGGTGGGTAGTCATCACTATTGGCATTGACAATTCCAATACTCAGGTTCTTAGGTTTTCTTCTATAACATTTACAAAATATGTACAGGATAATTAGACTGATGATCAGAGTTATGGTCAGGATCGTAAACCAACCGATATGTTTCTTTATGAATGGTTGATTGATTAGTCTGTCCAACTGATCAGAATATTCATTTAATTTATGTTGAGCGATATTTAAGTTTCCTGTGTCAATGTCGTGTAACTTAAGAGGCTTCAAGTCTGGTATATGAATCTTCTCAGGATAATGGTTGCAGCAATCATATGGAATTTGGATTGGAACGTTGCTGTAGGTAACATTATCATAAATATTTACAAATTTCTTCGCTAGAACTTTGTTGCCAATAAATGCACTGCACTCTGATTGAAGTTTGATTATGGCGTTGGTACTGATTGTTTGGGTAACAACGTCTCTGGAACCACATTTAATAGTCACAGGTAGAGGGTCTGCAACGGCAACTAACCAGGAGTTTTGATTAAGTTCTTGCACATGATAGTCTTTGGCTAGGATAACTGAAACTTGGCACGTTCTTGGAAGGCGATTGATTAATCGTAGTAACTGGGCTTCAAAAACAGCATCACTATCTATTGGATATGGCAGGATGTTGGAACATATTAGTGTTCGGCTGCTCAAAGATTTACATGATTCCAAGTTGCGAATTGTGATATATAATAATGAATCATCGTTTCGCGCAATTAAATTATTTGTTATTGAAAGAATGTGGTGAAGACCTGTTCGATTATCCAAAATTGGTATTGGATATAAATGAAAGAGAATATATTTTTCTGGATCAACTAATGGGATTTCGAGAACAAAAATTACTTTTGAATTATATTGATATGCCTTTAGTTCTATGATTTCGAGATATTGAGCCACACTTGAAGGGTGAATTAACAAAGGTAAATTATTTCTTTGCAATGATTGAGATATGTGTTTTAGTGATTCTATTAAGTCAAAAGGTGTAATAATTGAACTGTGTAAAATCCGTAAACGGGCGAAAACAATTGAATTTATAATATCATTCAAAGAATTTTCAAGAAATGAATAACTTTCCATTAAGAGTTCGCAAATGTTTAATATTTCTATTTGAGAGGAATAATATTTCAGATCGTCAGAAATATCCAGTATTGATTTTCGAATTTCTATAATATCATTATTGAATGTTTCCTCGTCAATTTTGAGTTTCTAAATAGTTGAATTAAATTCTTTTATTACTGAGGTAGTTACTGAGATTTGATTTTTAAGAAGATTTTCGATTTGATATTCATCATGTGTTATTTTTTCTATACAGTCATTAAGATATTCGCCATCGCAAGCATCTACGTTTCCTGTATTTGCTTTCCAAAATGTTCCTATACCATTAAAAATTCCACTTTTTTCTCTAAGAATATATTTTTTAGTATCTGCCATTATCTCTGTATATTTTTGATTTACAGCTCCTGATATTTGTCTAAGGAGACTAATATGTGTTAATACTTCAGATTTAAATGCTTTCATTCGTGGTACGTCTTCGTTGATATTATTAATAAGGTTTTCTAAAATTCTATCATTATTTACAATTGTAACCTTAATTGGTTCTAAGTCTTTATATACAAGTAATGTCCATTTGTCATTAGAGATTCTTATTTTTGCTTCTTCATGAAAGAAGACTCCTATCGTGTTGTTAATTGGACTTATGGAGTATTGGGACTGGACGACTGATGACAGTCCGAGGATGATCCTGGAAGAGAAATTTGCTCGTAGTACGGTTTTAATCTATCAAAATTTATTTTAGATTTTTGTTTAGTATTAGGATTTAATAAGAGGGCTGAGTTTTGATAAATTTCGAGAATTTCGAAAGGGCCATTAAATTTGTTTTGAGCTTTGTCTTTAATTTGGGATTCGCGTACCTATACTTTTTCACCTATTTTATATTCATGAGGATGTTTAGGAACATGTTGATCAAAACGGTCTTTTGCTTTCTCTTTTTGTTGTTTCGTTTTATTACGAGCAGATTTATAAAGAAATTGCATACGATTGTTTAAATCACGTATGTATTTTGATATGAGGGTTTTCTCATTATATAGGATTTCAGGGGGTCTAGAAGAAGTATGTCCAAAAATTAGTTCAAAGGGCGTAAAACCGTGGGTTTTATTTTTCGTGTTATTGTAACAAATAACAGCATACGGAAGTACGTTGAACGGATGTTCATGTGGGTTTTCGGTTTGATTAGCTCTTATCATTTCGCTAAGTGTAGCGTGAAATCTTTCTAGAGAGCCGTTTGATTGGGGATGACCTACACTAGAAAATGTTATTTTTATGTCGTATAGGTCACATAGGTCTTTCATTAGTGTATTATTAAATTCACGGCCATAATCACAATGGATTCGTAGTGGGGTACCATAATGTTGGAAAAATAAAATAATAGTGTTAACGATAGTTTTTGCCGTTTTATCTTCAATTGGATAAGCTTGGGTAAATTTAGTAAGTTCGTCTCGTATTGTCAAAGCATAGTTCTTAGATGGATATTCAAATATATCAATATTTATTCGTTCAAATGGTGTTTTCGGTGTTTCTGTTATCACTAAAGGGTTGCTTACATTTTTTCGGCATATTTTAATTTTTTGACATGTTTCACAATTTTTTATAAAATTTTCTACATCTTTAATCATTCTGGGCCAATTATATTTTTCTTTGATGCGTCTTAAAGTTTCATTAATTCCGCGATGTAAATTACTTTTGCCTAAATGGTATTGTTCCAATATAATTGGTATTTGGTCTTTATCTGGGATGGTTACAATATTTTGACAAATACATATTTAAATATCTTTGTCTGCAAAGATAAAAAAAAATATTTCAATAGGAAGGTCTATTTTATTTTCGAGAAAATATGTTGACACGAAAGGTCAAATTCGTTTTGGCCTGTATAAATAATATAGAAAAGATGTTGGACTACATTTTCTGGATCGAGTAACAAAGGAATTATGTAATATTTCCGATTTTTAACTGTTTTACTAGAGAAAATATTTAGTCTCTGTATTGAAAAATCTGCATTTTCTTCAAAAAGTCTTCTAATATTTCATGATGTAATTCTCCTAAATTCTTTTGTTGAAATAAGGTTATTATGTTTTTATGTGAGTTATTTAGAAGTTGTTCGTTTGAAGTTTCAATTTTTGAATAATCAATTAAAGATTTTGTTTCGTACATATTAGCAAATGTGTTGTAATCTTCGGTGATTTTTTCATCATCGAAATTTAAATTTGAGTTATTAGATTTGTCGTCATCGTCTTGATTTGTCGCAAAAATAGAGAGTTTTGATTGGAATTTTGCGCATTGATTAAAATGATTAATTTTAATTCTTGATAATGCGTCTGCGTTTTTATTGATCTTACCGGGTTTGTAAATTATTTCACACTCATATTCTTCGAGTTTAGGTCTCCAGCGTGCGATTCTACTACCTGGGTCTTTGATTGAAAAAAGCCAAGTAAGAGGGCGGTGGTCTGTGATTAGTTTAAATTTTCTGCCAAAAAGATACGGGCGAAAATGTTTTACTGCCCATACGATTGCAAGGAGTTCACGTTCAATAGTTGAATAATTTGTTTCGGCTTTACATAGGGTTCTAGATGCATAGCCAATTGGTAAATTTTTCCTACAGGTCCTTGTGATAACACAGCGCCTATTACAAAAGCACTAGCATCTGTGGTCAAAAGAAATGGTTCGTCAAAATTTGGGTATATAAGAATTTGATCAGAAATTACCAATTTTTTCAGTTCGTCAAAAGATTCTTTGCAATCAGAATCAAAGTCAAATTTTATTTCTTTTTTAAGTAAACGAGTAAGTGGTTTAGAAATTTTCGCAAAATTAGGGATGAATCGTCGATAATAGCCTGCTAAGCCAAGGAAAGATTTTATATCCTTAGGATTTTTTGGTTGGGGAAAATTTTGAATACATTCAATTTTTTTATTATTACGTGTCCAAGATATGCTACTTCTTTGCGTAAAAATTCGCATTTGTCTGGTTGTATTTTAAGATTAGCTTTTCTTAGTCGTTTGAAAACTTCGCGTAATCGATGGATATGTTCGTCAATTGTAGCGGAATAAACTATAATATCGGCCATATAGACAAGACATCGTTCATTTAAGATTCCTAAAAGAATATTGTCCATTACACGTTGGAATGTAGATGGGGCATTCTTTAGTCCGAAGGGCATTCGTAAAAATTCATAATGACCGTTTTCTACTGAGAACCCTGTTTTTGAAATATCTTTAGGATCTATCTCTATCTGATGGAAACCAGAAGCGAGATCAAGAGTAGTGAAACATTGACACTGTCCAAGTTGGTGAAGTAAATCTGAGATATTAGGAAGTGGATATTTATCATTAACAGTGGATTCGTTCAATTTTCTATAATCTATTACGATTCTCCATTTTTGTTTATTACTAGAGTCGATTTTTTTCGGTATAACCCAAACGGGAGATGACCAGGGAAAAATTGATGGTCTAATTATACCTTGTTGTAACATGTTGTTTACTTGCGTTTTAACCTCTTGTTTATGTATTTGGGGATATCTATAAGATTTAGTAAAAATGGGCTTTGTATTATTCGTGTCTATCTTATGTTTGATTTCACTTGTGAAGGAAAGATTGTCACCTTCTAGATAGAAAATGTCTTCGAAATTGACACAAAGATTTGTGATTAATTCTTTTTCTTCTTCGTTTAGATGGTCAAGTCTAAGCTGGGATCTAATAGTCGGGATTCTATTTGAAGTTTGAAATTCGGAAGATTCGGGAAGATTGAAATTAAGAAGTGTGTGTATCGAAAATAGTTCTATTTCGATATTTGAAAAATCAATTGTTTTTGGGATTGCGTTCGCATTGATAATTGTTGTCAAAAATTCGCCTTTTTGATTGACATGGACAAGGCCATTTGGGATATGTACTTTTTCTATTTCTTTTCGGGATAAAATAGCATCGGTATTGATTAGATGACATTTTAATTTAAAAACTTGTTCTGTTCTACCTTGTATAGTTATTTTATTTTTATTTGCCTCGTATGTTTCGAGTTCTGTTGAAGAGTAATTGTCCTCAATTTTATTCAGTGGTAGTGTTTTAAAATTGGTAATAAGTTGTTTATTTTTTAAATCGATTGTACATTCGTAGTGTTCTAGGAAGTCAAGACCTAGAATTCCGTCAAAATCAATGTCTAAGTTGTAAATATAGACTTTGTGAGGGTCACCGTTTTTAAAATTTATCAAGGTTGATCCAAGTATTAAAAGTTTTTGTTCGGTAATGCCTTGAATTGTTGCATTTTCAGGGAAACGATTTGGAAAGTTCTTTACTGTATTTTCTTTGAAAATTGAAATACCTGCACCAGAATCTATGAGTAGTTTGAAAGTATTTGTTGCGTCTTTAATATAGTAAAGATTTTTGGGATTTATAGCAAGGAAGGGATTTAAAGAAATAGTTGTTCGGGGAAATTGAGTGAGGGACTCATATCGTCTAGCGTGAGAGTTTCGATTTGGGCTTGTATTTGATTTGTTTCTTGATTGGGTGGATGGTTTTGATCTGGGGATAAAAGAAAATTTCGATTTTCTTCGATTGGAAAATTTTTGTACTCTTCGATTGGTTCGTTAAAGTTTAAATTGGGATCTGGAGTCTCATAAGAATTGTCGTATTCGTTTTCGAATAAAGTAGAGGGGTCTTCATAGGAAAGGAATGAGGGATCTTGATAATCTTGTTGATAGTCATTAATATATTTTTCTTTAGTGTTATCGGTGCTAACTAAGTGAGCTTTGAAATTAGGATTTTTCTGAATTACTGAGGGTCGAGAATAATTAAAATTCGATTGACGTTGGAAATTATTTTGATTTGATTGGTTATTTGTAATATTTGGGGTTTGCGTATTTGGGCTTCTTTGTTGTTGCATGTTTGGTCTGTGTGACTGAAACGAATTTGTTTGCGGGGCAAACTGAGGTCGCTGAAAATTTGAGTTTTGGGAAAAATTGGGACGTGGTTGTCCGTTATTGGCATGGCATTGATTTGCTGAATGACCAATACCTCCACATTTAAAACATTTTTGTGTTCGAAAGTTTGGTTTTTTCAAAGGTTGATTGAATGGCTTTGGTGGGTTCGGTTTTGAAACTTTTTGAGATTCGAAATAGGACAATTGAAGTTCACGTCGAATACGTATTTGGGCTTCAAGAAGATCTTTTGGGTTACTGGCACGAATTATATGTCCAATACGGGGTTCGAGACCAGTTAAAAGGGTGCTCAGGGACATGGATTCGATCAGGGTTATTTGAGCTTGCTTCTGTTGTGGGGTGAGATTAGACTTTTGTATATTAGCGTGCATTTTTGCATTTAGCACTTGAAGTCGGTTGAGGAAGGTTAAAGGACTCTCATTAGGTAATTGTTTGATACGTTATAAGTCTTGTATTAAAGAAGACAAGTCTCGCGTATCTCCGAAGTGAGAATTTAAAAGTTGTTTTATTTCTAAGTAAGAAATAGGATTGCGAGAGCTTATTAGCTGCGCTGCTCTTGCACGTAATTTATTTTTTATGTGGATTACTAATAAATCTTTTTGATCGCGTGTAGACATATTGTAAGCACAATCACAAGCATTGAGAAATGTTTGGAGAAAAATTTGATCACCATCGTATTCAGAAATTATCGAAAATATTTCGGATAATTTATACGGTTCAATTTCGGGTGTCTCAGGGACATTTTGTATTCCGTTATCAGTCATGGTTGCTCAATATATCACAATATCAAAATGAAATAATATAGGCACACAATATTATATAAAAAGGATACGAACTTAAAATTAAGAATTTAGGTTGATTGGCAGTACGTAAAGTAGTACACAAATCAACGTAAATTAAAGCAATACTAAAATCTACAAAATTTATGCTTTTTCTTGAAATTTGATTAACTGTATAATCAAAATTTGAAATTAAAATATTCTTTTGGATTTTTGAAATTTGTTTTTGAATTCAGTTTTTCGTTAACTAATTATCAAAATTGAAAAATCGAACAGTTTCCTTAAATTTGAATAAAAATTTCAATATTTTTAGAAAGTTGAAAAAAAAATGAAAATTAATAAACGAGATGATTCAGTCTTACGTTACTAGTAGAAACATTAGACTTCGTCGTGTTCTCTGCAGCAAATTCTACCAGGGGCTTCACTAGGTGTTCCTAATCCGTAGATTGACTGCGTGATTTTCTCTGTTTTTCTTGTTTTTCACAGGTTCTTCTGAACAATGGATTGGGATCCTCCGTCGACAGTTAGAGTGCACAAAGGCTTCGTGTTCTGTTAGACGTTTTCAGATCCTACCGACTGCGCCAGTTTGTTAAATCACTTTCTTGCCAAATTAATTTTTAAAAAATTATTTTATTACTCAAAAATAATACAAATTAAAATATATACATTTGAACTTGCAAAGAGTAATATTTAACAAAATGAATTCAAGCTAGACTGAACTGTACGGAACTGAACTACTGAACTAACTGTTTATACAAAAAAGAATAACTATTTATATGTTTCGTTATGCTGACTCAGTGGGAACTGTTTACTTCGTTCTTGAACATTTGGGTCAGGACGTGGGTTCTGCTGATGAAGCTTTCTTGGAATAGATTTGTTTTCATAAACAAGTAACACCTGCTGTTTATGAGAATAGGATGATCTATGTTGTTGACTGATATGTGATACTTTGTTATTGAGATAAGCTTGGCTTTCTGAATAACTGCGTTGGCGGGTGATAGCTGATAATCTGGGAACCAAGGTTAGCATAACTTGTATGATGAAATAGCTGGTGAGAATAGATATAACATATGTATGTAACCGGGGGTTTCAACAGCAGCTTTAATTTAATATTTGGCATTATATACTGGGTATATACAGTCGCCGCTTTTTGTAATTCCTAAAGCTGTTGCGGCTACTATGCTTATATTGACTGATACTCATCATCAGTGACCATTAAACAGTTACAAAAACAATTTATTTTAAATTTGCAATAAAAATAGTTTTGGTGAAAGTCTCACAGTATTTTAGGAATAATAGACGTAGATCTTCGATATTTTTATGGGGTTAATAACAGTTTTCTGAATCACCTCGTCGAAGGCAGACCTCTGTGTTAATAACATAAGTGGTTCCACCTGTTCAATTTAGCTGCTTTATTTCGAGGAAAAGCGGGAGACTCAACCGCTCAATGTGGAAACTAACGACTCTGCTAGAAATGGAGCAGACGCTATGAACGTGTAAGGCCTAGTTGTTCCTGCATTATATCCCATTCGTCTGCCGCAGTTCTACATAGAATATTAGCGTAATGGCCGCTATGTGGCGGGAGTGGGAGGGGTAAGAGGATAGCTTGAAAGAAAAGGGCCTCTCGTGAGACCAGTAGTACTCTCAAGGGGCAACTAGTGGAATCCAAGATACATTAGCCACGTATCGCAACACATACATGGCACTTAATAAACAAAATACTTAAAAAAACTAGATATCTAGGTCAAGGAAAAGTCCAGACAAAAATCTAGATACCTCCGAATGTGCTGACGAAATAGGAGCGTTAAAAAGACCATTAAAGGAAGAGAAGGAAATGGGTTAATAACGTTAAAAGTTCATATTTTGAGAACGCACAAACCGATAACAGTCAAAATGAAAACAGATATAGTATAGGTAATTGTTTTGACATGAAAAAATTGTGGAAGTCATTATCGTGGATGTTTTTTCATCGTTTACCTATATTTTAAAAAATATTATTATACATAAAAAAATAAAAAGTACTTATCTTTTTTTTATTAAAACATGTTTTCAAATATACAAGGCAGCCCTAGAGGTCTACCTGAAAATAAAAAAAATATATAAACTTGCCTAAAAACGGTGAAACATGTTAAATTTATTTAATCATTTTGAACATATAAACATTTGTTCCACTATACATGGTAGCTTAGAAAGATGAACCTGTCCTCTGAAAACGAAAAAAAAATTTCAAGGACATTAATCATTTTTAACAAATGGGGAAACAAGTTTCTATTTGTTTTTGTCCATAATAATAGCCGCCGTAGGGATATGATCCAGCCCCAAAAAAACGAAAATATTATTTATTATAAAGCAGTTAGTTAAAAATCGCTAAATTTTCTTTACTCGGAACTTCCCTCGTTATGATTTTTTTGCATTTGTTAGGAATAGTGAAGTGTGACCCAATTTAGTTCAGTACATAGTTACAGTATATATTTGTTACATATACTGTCTTTTCATACATTTTTATTAGACGCCATTTTGTTCCATCATTGGATTTTACCAGACCTTTGGGCATAATTTAAAGTAAATTCAGTAAGTAGTTTTTACATTGACACATACCGCCATTTTGTTACGTCATATTGAATTTGTACTAGTTTATTCCTTTTTCACATTTCAATTTTCTGCAAAATTTCAAGTAAACAAGATGTTTTACGTTGATTTTTTAAAAACTTTATTTGGCGGACTTTTTGTTTCGCCACCTTAGATTTGTCCCACATCTTTACCAGTTTACCTCTATACCACACTCAATTCTTGCACAAAAATTGATATTAATTTAATAAATAAAATTATCAGGCTGATTTTTTAAACATTTTATTAGACTATTTTGTTTTGCTATCTCGGATTCATATCAAAATGTTACCAGTTCATTCTTACGCAACATTTGATTTTTGTGCAAAATTTGAGGTAAATTGGATAATTGGATTTTTACCAAAATATCACGAGGTCATTACCATATGACTCTTAATTTTTGCTTTTGTTCTGCCATCTTGAATTAATAACAGAGTGTTACTAGTTGATCCCTAAACCACAATTAATTATGACACATAATCTGAAATCAATCCATTAAGTAGTTTTATAAGGGTGAATTTTTAAATATTTTATTAGCTGCCATTTTGTTCCGCCTTGTTGGATTCGTACCAAAATTTTACCAGTTGATTCCAATATAATACTTAATGCTTGTGCAAAATTTGAGATAAATTGGTTAAATAGTTGTTAAATAATAATTTTTTTAACATTTCTCTAGGCCGCCATTTTATTTCGCCATATTGGATTTTTAACAAAATATTACCAGATTATTCCCATATGACCCCTAATTTATTATCAAAATTTAAAGTGAATCGGGTAAGTAGTTTTTAAGCTATGCCGCGAACTAACAGACAGACCGACAAATCTACGGACGTTTTACCATATGTAAAACCTATTTTTTTGCATACAAAGGCAGTCTTTTTTACTCGTATGTAGGGTCATTCTAAAACATCTCCCTTAAAACAAAATTAAATTTTTTTGTTTTCCTTTAAAGAGGTGGATATTTTGCCAAATTTGTTTTATATTTGTAGTTATTTCAGAAACTATTAATTATTTTAAAAAATATTAAAACAAATATTTTATCATGATATTTTTTACATATCGATTTGGGATTTCGTTATGAGATGGGGTCTTTATTGATTTAAAAAAATATATGACATCTAAGGGCTGACAAAATGGTTCTAGTCTCATTTTTAAATGGCTTAAAATATTGATTCTGGATTTTCGATAATGGGTAGAATCATTGATGTTTCCGATAAAAGTATTTGACAGTTTGTTGTCAAAGTCAAAGTCAGTTTTTAGTCCAACATTTAAACGGTTGTTATTTAGGATTTTGCTTAGTACACAGTATTTTGGATATACATAATTTAGGATTAAGAATTAAAAGCTGTCAAAGATGGCAACATAATATGGGTCTGAAGCCTTACTTTCAAGACAAGTTTTCAAGTTGGAGTCTGGTGGCTATTGTTACCATCTGGCCCAATAGAGACGGGATCTCTTCTATTTATATCTTGTCTATAGTCTATAGAAGAATATCTCTTCAAAATTGTTTCATCAAATCAGCGCGACTGGGCCAATACCTGCCGTTGTTTCTGTTGGCTTATAGAACATGATTCCACGGGCCTGCCAGAATTGTATTTTGAAGAATACTATGACTGCCCTGAGACTTTATGTTTGTTTTACCAGATGAAGAAGGAAAATATTTTTTTTTGAGAATTCATAAACATCTTTTTAGAATTCACGAGATGACACATGACAGCATTAAAGCATCCAGTGATCAAATGAAGTTTCTATGAAAATGACTTGGTTTTGTTGTACAACCTTACAAGAAAAAAAAGGTTATATACAAAACTGACTCAACACTGGAAAGGGTCATATCGATCTAGACTTGGTTTATCGGATAAGTAAGTAAAATGAAAGTAGTACATTTAAAGAGACTGATAACATATCATGGCCAAGAAGCTGATCGGGACAATCAGAATTAAGAGGGAGGCGGTGGTTGCTCATGAATCACTCCTCATACCATAAAAGTTTGTGTGCGTTCAGCTAGAAATAAACAAACACGTCATCATCTTCGAGATTAGCGTAAAGTATTCTGGAAGATTTTCGTATATTCCCACTGCATACATTAGAGTTAATCTTATGATAGGGGTGATAGCGAAAAATCTATTAGTTGTGTGGTTCTTAGTATTTAATAAATAGTGTTATTTTTTAAAGGCGTGTTTGTTATAAACTACGGGTTCCATTTATAATATTATAAACTCAACTATGTAGTTTCCTATGGAATTATAGCTTAGCGTTATAAGTGATACCGCTATTAAGACTTCTGGTTACAGGCAACTTGCTTACAGCACACAAATTCTAGCTGGAGAATTATTAATCATTAAAGATCATCTGAAACACAAACAAATACGTATGAAATGGTTCTTAAGACGTTTAAAAATTTTCTTCAAAATAACTCTCCTCATTAAAAAAGTACAAAAGATTTTTTTATGGTGTCAGTTGAATAATTAGAAATAGTATACATTAAAAAAACCGCAAAACATTTTATTTCAGTATTTGCTTACACGCAATCCATTAATGCAAGTAAAATATTTTTTGCCCATAAAAGGCATTTTAACGCTTTGCTACCGCAATCAAAATACAATGTAATAACTGAAATTGTTTCAGAGATATTAGATATCAATTACTAAAACTTTTTAAACGGGTTGTATCTCTAAAACAAAAAGCCTTAGAGGGGAACGTTTATATGAACTTTTATTCATAAATATATCTCTAAAACTTGCATTTAAAACTTTTATATTTATTTGAAAATTATTTTGTATACTTATTTTCGTATTGTGAAACAGTGTTTTTGTTTACTAAAATAAATATCAATATTACGAGTATAGCTAGTACAAAAACTCAGTTATTTAGTCAACAAGATTTAAATACTTCATTTGAAAATTGAAATCCTATGTTGTTTCAAAAGGGAAGTTTTAAAATATTTTTACATAGTTCATTACAGACATTTTAGAAAGCAAAATCAATAAGTGAGAAAAGCAATGGTTTCTCCTTGTAAGTAATGATACTTGTAGGAGTTAAATGTTATGTATACTTACGATTCCGGCGTCATTTTCGAGTATCTCAAACAAATGATACCACCAACCTCGGATTTCTGGGGCGTTCCTTTCATATTTATTTCGGAGAATGATCCGATTGCATCTTTTCTTCAGATTTTCCTCTTTGCTTGAACTTCTGAAGCAAAAACTTAGACTGAATGATTGTTCGAACTAAATTTTAAATTAGATCCGCAATAAAATAGCTCTGGCTCTCACTGAAATTTACAGAATTTCTTGTAGTTCTGTATTTGCTATTCTATTGAGTGTTGTTCAAAATGTACAGCATGCTGCAAGCTACTACGAATATAGGAAATAATCGGATGACTTTATATATTGTTCCAGATTGGCCGGTAACCAAACACGTAGTCTCTGAATTCACTCCTTTTGTTTTCAAAACACAGCTTACAGGTAGTACAGGTAAAAACTGGTTATACCTAATACTCGTAACTAAGGTAACCCTAAACTTGTCACTGTCTACTTGTTTCCACTTTGAAATCTCAAACTAAACTGAATCTAAAATGTGGCCTCGCAGCGCACTTATATAGCCTTTAGAAAAGGATGGAATGATCCAGAAAATTTTAGAATAATCTAAATACTACAGGGTAAGAAGAATTAAGCTAACAGAACATTTGAGAAAGATTTTTGACACTATTATAATCGTTACATGGATAAAAATTAAGGTAAGTCTACTTCAATAAAATAACAAATAATAAATAAATTCATCTAAATCTTAACAAATCTATAACTAGGACTAGATTAGAGAGACAATATGCTTAAAATTTCATGAAACAAGTGTTTATTCTCCCAAATATCATGCAAAAGGTAGTTCTTTGTTGATTTCGGTCTTTTAAGAAAACATGTTTTCTGAAGAGAACACAAACAAAAAGCGGATTTTGAATAACAAAAAAAGCAAATAATATTATAAATTATATTATGCTTAAAAAATAAAATTATGTACAAAATTTAATATATGAAAACGTAAGCTATGCAAATGCTCAAATAGACCCCTTTCTTGACCAAGACATTGATGTACTCTGTACTGATGTAGTTAGAGAAACCTACTTTGACATTGTTTAACATATTCGGGATCAGGTATAATTCTAAAACAACTTCCGATGTTGAAGCTTAATTTATCCAGATCAGTTGTGTGGTAGGTGTTATATAGAGGCCCTTTCAGCCTCAGAGAGAATTTGCTGTTGCAAACGAAAAGATCTAGATAGTTGGAATCGACTATATCACTAGAAATTATATTTTTGGTAAAATGTTCAGTTATTATTTATGATTTCTATTTCAGTTTCATAAAACTGTACTTGTTTACTGTGTTTAATGCATTTATCAGCTTAAAATACTTATATAATCACATATCAAAGCATTTTCCTCTCTGAAAAAAAGCAAAAAAAGTCTCCGTCAAAATTTTACCTAAAAAAATCCATTCATTATATGCAAAATTTTCGAACTTTTTTTGGGAAATCCATTTTGCTAAAACTTCGTTTATGATTAATTTGATGCCATAAGAAAACGAAAGAAACATTTATTTTGTCCTAGGATCTATGGTTCAACTTTTATGGCCCTCTGAAATTTCGCGAATTTTTAATTTTTTATGTACTTATTTATTGTGAAAATTAGACATATCTTGAGAAATATTCATTTCTCTGGAATATTAATGTGTTTAATGAATTTCTCAGCTCAAATAACCTATAAAACCACATATTATCATAGCATGTTTCAATAAAAATTTCTCCTTCAAAATTTTACCTAAAAAATCCATTCATACTACATGCAAAATTTTCGAACTTTTTTTGGGAAATCGATTTTGCTAAAACTTCGTTTATGTACTAATTTGATGCCATAAATAACGAAAAAAAACATTCATTTTGTCCTAGGATGTATGTTTTAACTTTTATAACTCTCTGAAAATTCGCGAATTTTCAATTTTTAATATATTTATTGTGAAAAATTTGACATATTTAGAGAAATATTAATTTATCGACAATACTAATGTGTTTAATGAGTTTCTCAGCTCAAACAACCTATAAAACCACATATTATCATAGCATGTTTCAGAAAAAATTTCTCCGTCAAAATTTTAGCTAAAAAAATCCATACATTTACATACAAAATTTCTGAACTTTTTTTGGGAAATCGATTTTGCTAAAACTTCGTTTATGTACTAATTTAATGCCTTAAGAAACGAAAAAAACACTTATTGTGTCCTAGGATGTATGGTTGAACTTTTATTTGGCTCTCTGAAAATTCGCGAATTCTCAAATTTTTATTAATTTATTGTGAAAATTTGATCATATCTCGAGAAATAATATCTAAAGAAATAATAATCCCTTTTCAACATTAATCTGTTTAATAAATTTCTCAGTTCAAAATACCTATAAAACCACATATTATCATAGAATGTTCCAAAAAAAATTTCTCCGTCAAAATTTTACCTAAAAAAATCAATACATACTACATGCAAAATTTTCGAACTTTATTTAGTAAATTGATTTTGCTAAAACTAATTTGATGCCATAAAAAACGAAAAAAAAAACATACATTTTGTCCTGGGATTTATGTTTGAAATTTTGTAACTCTCTGAAAATTCGCGAATTTTCAAATTTTTATGTATTTATTGTAAAAATTTAGTCATATCTTGAGTAATATTAATCCATCGGCAATATGAATGTGTTTAATGAATTTCTCAGCTCAAATAACCTATAAAACCACATATCATAGCATGTTTCAAAAAAAATTTCTCCATCAAAATTTTACCTAAAAAATCCATACATGCATGCAAAGTTTTCGAACTTTTTTTAGTATATTGATATTTACTAAAACTTCGTTTTTGTACTAATATAGCCATAAAAAACGAAAAAACTTTTATTTTGTCCTAGAATTTATGGTTAAATTTTTATGGGTCTCTGAAAATTCGCGAATATTCATATTTTTATGTATATATTGTGAAAATTTAGTCTTATCTCGAGAAATATTAATCCCTTATAAATATTTACGTGTTTAATGAACTTCTCAGCTCAAAGTACCTATAAAACCACATATTATCATAGCATGTTCCAAAAAAAATTTCTCCGTCAAAATTTTACCTAAAAAAATTCATACATTTACAAGCAAAATTTTTGAACTTTTTTTGGGAAATCGATTTTGCTCAAACTTCGTTTATGTACTAATTTTATGCCATAAAAAATGAAAAAAATAGTCATTTATCCTGGGATGTATGGTTGAACTTTTATGGCTCTCTGAAAATTCGCGAATTTTTAATTTTTTATGTATTTATTGTGAAAATTTAGTCATATCTTGAGAAATATTAAACCCTCGTCAATATTAATGTCTTTAATGAACTTCTCAGCTCAAAATACCTATAAAACCACATATTATCATAGCATGTTCAAAAAAAAGTTTCTCTTTTCTCTTCGTTTATGTACTAATTTAATGCCATAAAAAATGAAAAAAAAAATTATTTTGTCCTAAAATATATGGTTGAATTTTTATGGGTCTCTGAAAATCCGCGAATTTTCGTATTTTTATGTATATATTGTGAAAATTTGGTCGTATCTTGAGAAATATTAATCCCTTATCAATATTAACGTGTTTAATGGATTTCTTAGCTCAAAATACTTATAAAACCACACATAGCAGGTTCCAAAAAAAATATCTTCGTCAAAATTTTACCTAAAAAAATCCATACATTTACATGCAAAATTTTTGAACTTTTTTTAGTAAATTGATTTTGCTAAAACTTCGATATGTTCTAATTTGATGCCATAGAAAACGAAAAAAACATTCATTTTGCCCTGGGATGTATGGTTGAAATTTTATAACTATCTGAAAATTCGCGAATTTTCAAATTTGTATGTATTTATTGTGAAAATTTAGTCATATCTTGAGAAATATTAATCCCTCGTCAATATTATTATGTTTAATGAATTTTTCAGCTCAAAATACCTATAAAACTACATATTATCATAACATGTTTCAAAAAAAATTTCTCCGTAAAAATTGTACCTAAAAAAATCCGTACATAATACATGCAAAATTTTCGAACTTTTTTGGTAAATCGATTTTGCTAAAACTTTGTTTATGTACTAATTTGATGCCGTAAAAACGTAAAAAACATTTATTTTCTCCTAGGATGTATGGTTGAACTTTTATGGATCTTTGAAAATTCGCGAATTTTCAAATTTGTATGTATTTACTGCGAAAAGTTAGTCATATCTTGAAACATATTAATCCCTCGTCAATATTAATATGTTTAATGAATTTCTCAGCTCAAAATACCTAAAAAAACACATATTATCATAGCATTTGCCAAAAAAAAAATTTCCGTCGAAATTTTACCTAAAAAATCAATACATTTAATGCAAAATTTTTGAACTTTTCTTGGGAAATCGATTTTGCTAAAACTTCGTTTGTGTACTAATTTGATGCCATAAAAAACGAAAATTTTGTCCGGTGATGTATGGTTGAAATTTGATAACTCTCTGAAAATTCGCGAATTTTCAAATGTGTATGTATTTATTATGAAAAATTAGTAATATCTTGAGAAATATTAACTCCTCGGCAATATTAACGTGTTTAATGAATTTCTCAGCTCAAAATACCTATAAAACCACATATTATCATAGCATGTTTCAAAAAAAATTTCAGCGTCAAAATTTTACCTAAAAAAATCCATACATGCTATATGCAAAATTTTCGAACTTTTTTTGATATATTGATTTTGCTAAAACTTCGTTTATGTACTAATTTGTTGCCATAAAAACGAAAAAAACATTTATTTTGTCCTAGGATGTATGGTTGAACTTTAATGGCTCTCTGAAAATTCGCGAATTTTCAAATTTGTATGTATTTATTGTGAAAATTTAGTCATATCTCGAGAAATATTAATCTATCGGTAATAGTAATGTGTTTGATGAATTTCTCAGCTGAAAATACCTATAAAACTACATATTATCGTAGTATGTCCAAAAAAATTTTTTCGTCAAAATTTTACCTAAAAAAATCAATAGATACTACATGCAAAATTTTCGAACTTTTTTTAGTAAATTGATTTTGCTAAAACTTCGTTTATATACTAATTTGATGCTATAAAAAAGGCCAAAAACATTCATTTATCCTGGGATGTATGGTTGAACTTTTATGGCTCTCTGAAAATTCGCGAATCGAATTTTCAAATTTGTATGTATTGTGAAAATTTAGTCATATCAGATTATGCTATATCGCGTATATTTACTTGTTCTTAAATTACTGTAATTATTTTTACAGTAGCGTATTAAAGCGGGTTTTGGTAAACTATGTTGACACTCTTAAATCTCGTTTATTTTTGTTTCTTTTTGTTTTTATCTACCATTGTAGCAGTCCAAATTGAGAAAATGTGTGGAGAACTCTCATCAGCACTCAAAATTTACTTTAAGATGTATTTATTATACAAATCGAAGGTAATTTTGATTTCAAACATGTTCCCATCGCCATACTTGTTTTTAATTCGATATGCGACGTTGCCATATTCATAATTAAAGAAATACCTATAAGTTATGATACACGTAAAACTAATTTTTTTTATAACAAAACTTATAATTAATAAAAATGCGGATTAGGTAAGGTTAGGATTAGTTAGGTTTTCTGTAAAGAAAGAGCGCGGTAGCGCGCCAACCGAATTCCGAGTCTATATTGAAAGCGGGATGTTTCTTTAACAAAAACTATATTGTTAGGCGGATCTGTCCCGCTAACGTTAGGTTAGCCCAGGTTCGTCAATAAAACCTTCGTTAAAACTATAATAATAACAATAAATAATTACAATTCTGTTGTCCAAATAATTTTCAATGGGTCATTTCATTTCCTCTAACAAATTGGTAAATCTAAAATCCGTCAACATTGCTAAATTTTTCGTTTTAAGGCTGTCAAATTGTGACCGGGTGTGACTTTTTATTAATTTTTTTTAGGAAAACTCTTGCATATCCCGCAATTTTTATTTTTGAAATGTAATATTACAAATGGGTACTTTCTGGAAAAAAAAATAAAATATGCATAAATCTTCTGTCAGGATAGTTTACCGGACCCTTAAAGCGAAATACAAAAATACTGTTACCTAATCGGAAGTGATTTTTTCTTCAAGTGTTCATCTGATTTGTTTGGCTCCGGGATAAATTTAGATTGATCAAAGTATAAAGGTTCTTGAGCTTTTTCATAATTTGTTGAAGGTTCATTAAGAGATAGTCCGCTTATATTGGTTAATACGTCGTTATTATCATTAGACAGGCGTAACAAAATAGCCATATTGACACAAAATAATTACAGGCAGGAAAACCTCAAAACGGGCTACCCGTACCTTTAATAGTTGACGTTATTTTGACGAGACAGAATAACACTGACAGGCACCATACTTTAGTTTTGTCAATACTGAATGGGTCATTCTTCTAAAATTGGTTATTGTTACGTTTTGCATTAAAGCAGACGAAATTTTATATGACCAGTTCACTGTTTAGCTTTTTTAAATTAAACTGTTATTTACATAATATGAAACTATAAATTAGAATAATCTATGAGCATTTTTCGAATAAAGTAATAATTAACAGATTTAAAGAAAATCAAAATTTACCTTATTTATTTTCTTATGATGCAGATTTATCATTAGTACGGTCAGAAGACACTTTCTGGTCTAAGAAAAAAAAATCACCTTCATGTGAATACCGGGACATACGGGTCTGGAGAAAAATTAATCAACGGAGCTTCTAACAAAAAAAAGAAACAAAGATAACATTTATGGGACCTAAAACTTAAATTTGTGATTTCTGTCTGGATAGATATAGTTTAAAACATCACAGGATACGTTTTAAACAAGTACTCGAGTGTCGTCTATGTAGGGTCATGGTGGATGACAAGTTGTCAGATATGTCGCAGGCAAATGGTTGAATTAAATAAAATGTGTTTAAAAACCATTTGCCTAGGAAAATAGCATTTGGCTCAATCAGTTTTAGGCAAATGGCAATTATATTTTATTAGCTAATGTACAAAATACGTGTATAGTCTGTACGTATAACTCTAGTTGGTTGTCTTTTTTTATCGATTTCATCTTAGATATACTCTAAGGATTTTATAGCCATTTACGTTAGTATTTAATTTTCCTGTTGTTAAGTAAGTAAGATTTGTGGATAGTCTGCATCTTAATATTAAATGATTAATGACCATTTAGCAACTTAATTTTTATTTTGAATTTTTGTTTAATTTATTATAAAAATGACAGTGCCTCTTGCACGGTCCGACCGGTGTGTAGAAATTTAGGTACCAACCAAACATAATTTACAGAAATGGTTGTAACTAAGGTAATCTTGAACTTTTCACTGTCTACTTGTTTACACTTTGAAATTGAAACTAAACTGAATCAAAATATGGCCTCGCAGCGCACAGTGATTCAAAATGTATTTCTAAGATGACAAAAATAGGTTTTTTTCTTTGATTCAAAATTCTTATAAATGATGAAAACAGCATTCTACTATATGTAAATAGACGAAAGATAGAAGTTTTGCCCAAAGAAAATTTCGTTCAGTAGTATTTTTTATGATTGAAAATCTTAGTAGCCTTGGATGGCTGTAAACAAGGGCATTAAGTTGAGCATAGTTGTCATTAGTTTAGCTGTCATTTTGAAGTGTTTAAACGTGCAAAATTAGTTTTTGGAAAATGGAAGATATTGTTGAAAGTATGTTTTTTGAAAAGATTTGTCTTTGGCTGTGAAATAGCTCCTTAAATGTTTTTTATGAATATATAACTTTCCTTAAGCAAATATTTCACTTTACTCTGAAAATTCTCATCATTAGAAAGCTCGCGTTTTTAAGTTACTCATTGTTACCGATTCTTCCTAATATTATTTAGTTTGTGTATCCTCGAGTGTTTTAGAAATATGCGGTTCCCGTGCCTTTTTTTGCCTGTTTCCGATTTTTCGATTTTTTTTTAGAGAGACGCATCAATATAAGCCGGAATGACCTCTTTGAAAAATTAAGGCAACGGGGTAAATTTTAACCAACCCATAAAGATTCGCTGTCCTATTTGTCTCATCATGTCCTAAGCATAACATGAAGAGAGAATATTAATGATGACGACATAAAACATATAAAGGGTGTTATCAAAACTTTTTCTATTGTTCTTTTAAGAAAATGGAGAGTCGAAGATTGTTACCGGAATTTAAAAATAAAAATAACGAATGGCTTCAGACAAACCTGAATTTTTCTATAGGCACGGCTTCTCGAAATTCTGAATTGAAAATTCGTGGTCGCCCAAAAATTCCGTTTTTAGAAGCAGGCGATCGCACACAAAAACGTAGAGTTAAAACGTAAGAGTTAAAAAGATTTGTCTTTGGCTGTGAAATAGCTCCTTAAATGTTTTTTATGAATATATAACTTTCCTTAAGCAAATATTTCACTTTACTCTGAAAATTCTCATCATTAGAAAGCTCGCGTTTTTAAGTTACTCATTGTTACCGATTTTTCCTAATATTATTTAGTTTGTGTATCCTCGAGTGTTTTAGAAATATGCGGTTCCCGTGCCTTTTTTTGCCTGTTTCCGATTTTTCGATTTTTTTTTAGAGAGACGCATCAATATAAGCCGGAATGACCTCTTTGAAAAATTAAGGCAACGGGGTAAATTTTAACCAACCCATAAAGATTCGCTGTCCTATTTGTCTCATCATGTCCTAAGCATAACATGAAGAGAGAATATTAATGATGACGACATAAAACATATAAAGGGTGTTATCAAAACTTTTTCTATTGTTCTTTTAAGAAAATGGAGAGTCGAAGATTGTTACCGGAATTTAAAAATAAAAATAACGAATGGCTTCAGACAAACCTGAATTTTTCTATAGGCACGGCTTCTCGAAATTCTGAATTGAAAATTCGTGGTCGCCCAAAAATTCCGTTTTTAGAAGCAGGCGATCGCACACAAAAACGTAGAGTTAAAAAGTTGTATAAAATAAGCACCCAAGAGTTGTCTTTGGCCACTGAAATGAAATTCAATCCAATGGCAAAAGGGATGCCGCAGCTATTTTACATAAAATAACGTATTCGTCCAACAAAGCAACGCGGTTAAAGAAATTGATGACCAATAATGATGTTAATGTACCCTATACGGCTGATGAGGCTGTAGCACTATTCGTTGCACTCAAACTTACTCGTAGCCAGTACATCGGATTACGAATGTCGGCAAAAAGAAAAGGATTTAAACAACTATATCCAAGTTATCATCAACTTATTGCAGCCAAAAAAAAATGCTACCCTCCTCCAAATACTATCGTGGCTACTGAAAGATCATCAGAAATAAGGTTGCAGTCATTATTAGATCATACCGGGAAACGAATCGTGGAAGTCCAGCAAGAAGTTATTGATTCGACTTTTTATTGTATTGAAGACTCCGATTCCAATTTAAAAATAGTGTATAAATGGGGAGCTGATGGTAGTAGGAGTCAAAACACCTACAAACAAAGATTTGAAAATAATGAATCAGATGATTCTAGCATTTTTATAACTTCCATAGTTCCTGTGCAGCTTTATTTTGAATCCGGTGAAATGAAAAAAATACTTTGGCAGAACATGCGAACATCGTCCACTCGTTTTTGTAGGCCTCAGTATACAGTTCATCAAAGAAACAGATTTAAATATGTTTCAATAGAAGACAATTTTCCGTCAATCACCAGTTGTTCAAAACCATGGTTGACGGAAAAGTGTGTAACTCACTAATGTCAAATTCCTCGACTCAAAAACGCTATATCTGTAGTGATGGGCCGAAAGAGTTTAATAACATTGAATCAGTTGAATCACGTCCATGTAATGTAGAAGCTCTCAATCTTGGTTTATCATCTTTACATGCCTACATACGCTATAGATTAGATTTTAAAACTTGGCGAGTGCAAAGGATAATAAACCATTGTTTCTAAATAGAAAAAATCATATAATATGCGAATTTCGTGAAAAAATGGGCTTATTAGTAGATTCACCCAAGCCAGGATTTGGGAACAGAAATGACGGCAATACAGCTCGATGATATTTCCGAAATCCTGACTTGGCATCCAACATTACAGGTATAGACAAAATTTTAATTAAGCGTTTTAGTATTCTTTTAAACTGTTTAAGTTGTTGTTATGAAATTGATTCAACCAAATTTAGAAAATATGCATTTGAAACAGCAAAAATGTATGTTAGTTTGTACAAATGGTACCCAATGCCCCCAACTGTTCACAAAATCTTAATCCATAGCCAAGTTGTAATGAATTATTTTATGTTACTGATTGGTCAGTTGTCAGAGGATGCACAAGAATCGCGTCATAAAGAAGTGAAATATTATAGTGAGCACAACACCCGTAAAATCTCCAGAATTTGTACAAATCAAGATCTTTTGAATATTCTTTTGGTATCCTCTGACCCTGTGATTTCTAGTATAAGATATTTGCCACCAAGGCAAAAGAGCATTTTCAACAAAGATGTTATTCTCCAACTGAAATCTCCCGATATTGGTATAGATAATAGTGATCTGGAAGAAACAGATTCTGAGTAGTATGTACTTAGTTTATGTGTTTTTTCGAGTGTTTTTTATATATTTTTTATATATTATATGTTGAACATTAAGATTATTTAAGGTCCAACTCAGTCGATACATTATTAAGAACAGTGATAGACACATTAAAAGTCCACTAATAATTTTTTGTTCAATAAAATATAGTTTATACGTAAGTACGAAAATACGAAAAAAAACGTGGTTTTATCACAGACATAAAAATCACACACCTCGTACCAATAATTATTCTAAAAACCCTTTATCATAAACCAAACCTCACAATAATAGTTGTTTCTATTGAAAAAGAGTGAGAAATGCTGTTTAAGTGGTTGCCTTATTTTTGTCATCCTAGAAATACACTTTGGATCACTGTGCGGCGTGTTTATATAGCCTTTAGAAAAGGATGGAATGGTCTCGAAAATTGTAGAATAATTTAAATACTACAGGGTGAAAAGAATTAAGCCTAACAAAAATTAAGTTTACTTCATTAAAATAACAAATAATAAATAAATTTATCTAAAATTTAACAAATCTATAACTAGGGCTAAATTCGCAACAATATATTACATACATACATTTGGAAGAGATAAACATATTTAGATTTTATTAATAGGAAAATTAAAAATATTAAATGTACAATCGGGAGATATTCATACATTTAGAAAAGATATATGTATATTATAGGTTTAATATACAGTTTACATGAATTTAGAGGATAAATATAAATTTTGAATTTACCAAGACAGGTTTATGTAACTACAGTATCATAATATCCAATAAGAAAGAGAGTGACAGAAAATAAAACTTAAAAATTGCTTATCTTTTCAAAACTCAAAATTACAGAAATGTCCATATAGAGGGGTCACTCACTACTCCCTGTACACTACGTCTAGCGTCTAGCTCAAAGCAGGTACTGCAATACCCTCTCAAAACTGCCACTGTCCAGCAAAAATTGACCACGCGGTACTAGTGGAAGGACTCTTACTTCAGCCAGTTATGAGAAGCCATTGATAAGTTACAGCAAATTTTAATTTCCTTTAGTTCACTTTAAGCTCTCTAAGGGCTGGAATGTTCATTTCATAAAGTTATTTTTGGGGGTGAAAATACTGGCAATAAGGAAAGGTCCATTATTTAAAAAAAATTGAAGCTTTACGTTTAAAATTAAAGCCTGAAACAAAATGGCGACTATCAGCCCAAGTTTTTTTAAACCACGCCATTTGAAATGTTTATAACTGGCAAAAATAACTAACCATCATTGAAATGAGATTGGATGGAGACAAATCCAGCATTAAGCCGATTAAGTTAAGATTAAACTCCATTAGAGAAAATGTCAATATCTGTTTTCTTCAAAGTGATAACTTTGCAAAAAAAGATCAACTACGACCCCAAAAACCCCAATTATTTTTAATAGATTTGCTAACCCAGAAACAGAACCCGAACACGACGTTCCGAGATATAGCCCCAATTCAAAATTTATTTAGCTAAGAGCTCTCATTAGACACGAAAAGTAATAAACCGTTAGCATTCGTTGAAAACTCTGGAATTGTAATAAATACAAGAATATTTCATTCACACATCTTAAAATAGTTAATCAGAATTTTAACCATAGTATTATTATATCGAGGGTTTCTGATTTCATTCAATCAAGAAACAAGTAATATGTCAGGTTGTCCCCGTGGACTCTAGGTGCGTGTATTAGTGGTGTGCGTGATCTTAGGTGTCTAGTCCTCCTACATACATATTTTCGATCTTATTTTACTATTATCATAAACTTGCCGGCTACCAATTTGTTTCTTTTTACTACATCGTTCATGTTCCTTAAGTCTAGTTGATATTGAGCGTCCTGTTTCTCCCACGTAAACTTCTCCGCAGGAGCAAGCAATTTTATATTCCCCTTCTGTTTTAAAAGGTACAATATTTTTCGGGGATCGCAAGCATTGTCCAATCTTCTCATGTGTATTGAAGATTGTACGTATGTTGGACCGCCGAAGTACTCGTCCTATTTTGTATGTAGTTTCATGTATGTAGGGAAGAACAGCACTACCCGACGGTAACTCATTATCATTCTCCTTTCGCAGAGTTGGATTACTATATCTTTTAACTGAGCGCGTAATATCTTCAGTGCAATAGTCATTCCCTTTCAGAGCTTCGGCCAGTTTCGGTCATTCCAATGTGAGAGAATCATGATCAGAAATCGAAATTGCTCTAAATACTAGTGAGTTTATAACCGATTTCTTTGATGCTGGATGGTGGTGGGAATTTGCATTTAAGTATCTATTTTAATGCGTCGAATTTCTATACACAGAATATCCTAATGTACCATTTTCCAACCTTTGAACAAATACATCTAGAAAGAGAATCATTCCATTAGATTCAATTCCATGAGGCCAAACAAGAAAAATATCATCTACTTATCTAAACTAGTGTTTTGGTTTCAGTGAAGCGAATGGTTAAATAATATCCTCAAAGATCCTATAAAGATATTCGGTACCACAGATGATAGCTGCCCCTGAACTTAGTTTATAAAAACTTCCTTAAAAAATTAAATAAGTAGATAGAAGACAAGCTTCCACTAGGTCTATGAAGTTATTATCAAGATTATTATGATCCAATATGTACGATATAATGGAAATTGAGTCGTTGACAGTAACATTTGTTTATAGTGATTCTACATCGAAACTGACAAAATATCTTCGGGATCCAACTGGATTGTCTTAAGTTTTTCCACGAAATGTGCAGAGTTTTTTTATAAAAGAATCTGTTTTTCCAGTAAATTGATTAAGAAAATCGGATATCTACCTAGTTTGTATGTGGGAGAGTCTATTGCACTGCTATGAGGCGTTAATCAGACTGGTGATGCGTCTTTTTATTCTACTTGTAGGATCTGTCAGCAAAACCTTATAGGTGTTGTCCAAAAGTTGAGTTATCTTTTCCACGTATTCAGTTCTATCTATGACATCTGTAGCATTGCCTTTATCTGCTGGAAGGACCAGCATGTTTGCATCTTCATTTAAGGTTTTCATCGTTGTTTTTTGACTACGGAGAGATTCGACTTTGGTGGTTCTGAATTTTTGATGATCTTCGCTGTCTAATATCTGATTTCATCGGCTTGCTCCATTGGTAATCTTCTGATTGCTGCTTCAACGGAGGACAGTATGTCTACTATGGGAATGCTACTCAGTGCTTCGGTTAACGGCTTGGACGAAAACTTGATAATTGTATTCTGCGGAGGGTCACTTGATTTTTTTCTGTTCAGGGGTGCTTTACACTTTTTTTGTTGTTTACAAGTAACTTCTTGATAGATTTTTTCTGCCTGTCCGTTGGTGATGTTGTCTAAACTTGTAAATATGTCTCCTTCAAGTCTAATTTCAGTTGATTTTCTAGTAGTTTACGGAAATGTGTATCTAAAATCACGACGTATTAACTAATGCATTGCTGGCACGCTTATAAATATGTAGTGATTTCGGTACTACATCCTCATCTCGGCAACTAAGTGAAAAGGCCAACTGGCAGAGTAGCTTCTTCTTGCTATGCCGGAGAACGCCAAAAATTTTGGCGTCCTTCTTGGTTCCCTTTCTATAGAAGTTAGCTAACAGAGAACAGAAGCTTTCACGACTTTGGTCAATTAAAAAACCATGGTTCTTGGGATTAGAACGTGTCAAATTGGAATTACTATCCAACGTTTCACTTTCGACTGCATGAGGCATCTTCAGGGATATCTACTCCACGAGATCTGGATACTGAATGTGCTCGGAGAGATTCAGGCGGACTTTTATACCCGACTTGTGCTCGCCGAACCGTGACCCTGTGTTAAGATCGATTTCCACGTGTGATGTTCATGTTCTTTACGTTAAGTTGGGCGTTCTGTGTCTCCCATATACACTTCTCCACAGGAGTATGGAACTTTATATACTCCTTCTGTTTGAAAAGATATATTATCTTTCGAGGAGCGCAAGCGTCGTCTAATCTAAAGATGCCTCGTGCAATCGAAGGCTAAACGTCAGGTAATAATTCCAATGTGACATGGTCTAATCACAAGAACCATGATTTCTTAATTGACCAAAGCCGTGAAAGCTTTCGTTCTATGTTAGCTAACCTCTATGTGGAGAGAATCAGCAAGAAGAAATTGCTATACTAGTTGGCTTTTCTTCTTAGATGCACCGATGATGATGTAGTACCGAAATCACTAGAGGTGAGACATCTCGTTACCTCTAGAACTGTTAAGAATATTGCAGAATATATAAGCGTGCCAGCAATGAATTAGTTAGAGAAGGGAGTAAGACAATAACTCGTGATTTAGATACAAATGCCCGTAAACTACTAGAAATTCAAGTGAAATTAGCTTTTAGACTTGAAGGGAAGATATTTACATGTTTGGACAACATCACCAAGGCACAGGCATAAAAAATCTATCAAGAAGTCACACTTAAGCAAAAAAGTTTGAAGCGCCCTTGAACGGAAAAAAATCCAGTGAAAACTCCAGAGAATACAGCAGAACATTCCGTGCTTTCAGAAGGCCAAAATTTCGCTTCGCTGCCTATTTTTGATTTTGAGATGAACCTTACCATTGAATCTTTGTCCCAGATAAAACCTTTATCTGGGTCATTGCCCCACGCCATGTATTTTTGTGTTGTAAAAATGATATTGTGAAATTCTGTTCAATTATCTAATACTGGTATTGGATAGAAAATAGAAATGATACAAGGTATAGCTTTCAGGATTTACTAAGGGTATTTTTAAATTAAGCACTACTTTAGTTTCTGATTGATATGCTTCAAGTTCGTTCACCTCAACGTACTAGGCAAGTGTTATACAGGTAGGGAAAGATTATTTTTTTCCGAGAGATTGTGAAATTTCTTAAAGCGAACTAATCAGATCTCCTGAAGTTATTATTGAGCTATGTAAGATATTTAATCTAGCGAATGATATCGCATTTAGAGCGTCGTTAAGAAAATGTTCTATAAAATAGTAACTCTCCGTTAATGATTCACATAAATCTAAAGTTCTTATCTGGCCATGGTAGAATGCAAGGTCTTTTGCTCTATGTAAAGTTTTTGTACTAGATACGTGTTCGTCGAACCTAACTTTTGCTTTTCGTCGTTCTGTCTTTACGCTAACGATTTTATAAAAAAATTTTGTATGATTATTCTCTTCCGTATTTCATTATTAACTCTTCTTGGCTGTACATAACGCGTGTGTTATATTTTTGGTATTATTAAAGCAGATCACTGAGTAAGGCAATACATTAAAGGGATGTTCTGTAGGATTTTCATGTAAGTTTGTTCTTATCATCTCAGACTGAGGGTGATTTACGCTAGAGAAGGTTAATTTTATGTTAAATGGTTCACCAAGGTCTTTAAATAGTGAGTTGTTAAATTCACGGCTATAGTCGCAATGTATCCTTAGGGGTGTTCCGAAATTTTTGCAATTGTCGCGCCTATCTCGTTTATTCCTCGACGCAAACTGGTTTTACTCGAACGGTAATGTTGTAAATTTTGGGGTATTTCGTGGGCGTCTGGTGTTCTTACAACATTCTTTATAATGTGTTCGTTGTCTATATCGACATGCATTGCGGTCTGGTTGGTTTTGGTCTTTCATATTCTCTTCATTAATTAAATTTCGATCAAAAATGGGGAATTTTGATTGGAAACTTGCGCCTTCTTCGAAGTAATTAATTTTTATTCGAAATTATTTTGCCCGGTTTATGTTCGATTTTACTGTTGCACTCTTCTAATTTTAGGCTCCATCTTGCAAGTCTTTTATCGAAAATAGCCATAATAATGGTCGGTGGTCCGTAATAAGCGTGAACTTTCCTCTAAAAATATAAGGCCGGAAATACTTTACTGCCCATATAATCGCACCATATCAATCGTGGAATACTTAGTTTCTACACTACATAGAGGTCTGGATCCAAATGCTATTGTGAGATCTTTTCCGACTGGTTAGCAAATGAGCTTGCGTCTGTGGTAACGAGGAAAGTTTCTTCAAAATTAGGGTAGATTAGAATGTGGTATGAAATTAGGGCTTTCTTTAGGTCATCAAATGCTTACATTCAAATTCAAAGAAAAATCGGGGGTCCTTTTTTAGGAGCTTAGTCAATGGCTTTGACACTTTTGCAAAGTTTGGAATGAATCGTAATATCCAACTAATCCCAAAAACGACTTAATGTCCTTTGCGTTTTTTGGTTCTGGGAAGTTTTGGAAGCATTCCACTTTTAAGGGGTTTAGTTTTATACTATCTTTGGTGAGGAGGTGTCCCAAATAGGCAACTTATTTCCTTAAGAACTCGCACTTATCTCATTGATATGACATTTACGTTTCGGAGACGTAAACTTCTTTTAGTCGGTCTATATGTGCTCATGTACGGTGGGAGAGTAGAGTCTCAGAATATTTCACACAGAGATTTGTGATCAAGATGTGTTTTTAGCACATTTCGAATTATCTGTACTTTGCCTATTTGATCGAGATCGTAATTGTCTTCGGTATTTAAGTTTAGGATAACATCATTAAGTATAAATAGTTCAGAGGGATCAAAAAAGCCGATAGTTTTTGGGATCGTGCGGGCATAGATAGAAATTTTATTGTTTATCTCATTTTTATTCGTTTTACAGTTAGTTATTAATTTTTTTGATTTAAAACCAATTATGCATTCACAGTATTTGAGAAAATTAAGTAATAAGATGCCATCAAAATCGATATCTAGATTATATATACCATAAATGAGTTACCAAAAAAGGACAGTGGTCAATTCAAATATGGACAATTTTTGATTTGTTATACCTTGAATTGAATGATTTTGATGACCTAAAGGAAATTTTTTTATCGTATCGATGAGAAGGTTAGATTGAAGACATTTAAATGCATCGGTAATATAGTACAAGTTCTTGGGGTTAAGGGTAAGAAACGGGTTTTAAAGAACGCTTGTTCCAGAAAATTCACGTTGGGGTCCAAATCGTCTAAATTCATTGTCAGAATCTGACTCTGCAGTTCTGACACGAAGTTGATCGATTAGGGAGTGCTGGCGGGAGGGTAGTTCTTGCGAAGGGGAGATTGAACATTTTGAAGATCTGAGCTGTCAAATTGAAATCAGTTTTTAGTGTTTGGTCGTTTTCGGTATAATATTACTGGAATTCCAAGTTACTATCATCTTCAGAATACTCGTCTTAATGTTGTGGTTTTTCGTAAAATGGGTAATCACAATTTACATGATGAACTCTTTGTGGCTTTGGGTAAAAATTCGAATTTTTCTGCATTACAACTAGCCGAGATGCAGCATGCTTTTTTGCGGATAGCTGCGGGTTGAGAGATATTGAGAAGAAAATGTGTTGAGCCTTTTTGATGAGAAAAACTGGCTAACAGACGGAAACTGCCACCATTGTTACAATTATTTAGGGAATAATCAGGTTGGGACATTGATTGGGAACGGCATTCTGCCGCTATATGGCCGGTGCGCCAATATATCAAACACTTTGTAATTTGTGGAGAATGTTTTCTAATTGGCTGAGGAGGTTTAGAAGCATTTGGTTTATTCATTTTTTGAGTTTCAAAATAGGACACCTGCAGCTCTCGTCTAATGCGGGAGTAAGCTTCTAAAATATCTCTCGGATTATCTTCACAAATAATTTGACCTAGATGAAGTTCTAGACCAGTTAAAAGAGTATTTAGGCTCATTCTTTCAATTAGTCTACTTTTGGCAGCTTTTTAATATTTAATATTTAAACTTATTTTTGCAATCAAAACTTGTAAGTGACTATAAAATGTAAGGGCGGATTCACCAGGTACTTAACGTCTGAAGTCTTTGAAGGTCCTGTATAATAGACGATAAGTGCCTAGAATCGCCAAAATCGAGGTTGTTTAATCTCGCTAGATGTTGCAGGGTTCCTTAAATTTATTAATTGCGTTTCAGTTTGTTTTTTATATGAATCGTTAATAAAAGTTTTTGGTCAGATGTTGCCATTTTATAAGCACAGTCGCACGCGTTCATAAAAAATACCTAAGGAGATTTGATCGCCTTCAAAATCCTGCACTATAGAAAATATTTCGAAAAGCCTGTAACGCTCAATTTCTACATCAGCACTCTGTGTTGTTTCCTTAAAAGTAGTAATTCAATGTCACTTACGTTAGAAAGGGAATTGGTCTTTCTCTCAGGACAGCCAGGAGCTTCACCAGGTGTTCCTTCCACAGCTATCTTCGAGTGACGCCTGAAAGCGGTTTTTTTCTTCGTTAGGGGAACCGCCAACAGTTAGGTCTTCCTTGTTCTGCTGACGGGTCCTATCGACTACTCCAATTTGTTACACTATTAACTCTAAAATTCACTTGCAACTTGATGATACTGCTTACAGTGCATTCCTCGAAATGTTGAAATTGCTATATCCGATACCGTGCAACCGGAGGTCATTGCCTACACGTGGCTATTGGCGGTATAACATATTATATTATTTTCCACATCTGTCGTGGCGCCACACTGTATTCAGTAGCTGAACTAGTCACACGTCCTGACGTTACCTCATAATTGGAAAATAAAAAAATTTTGACCCAAAACCATCCATATTATATATATGGTATAGCAATACCAATAAAAGTTTCGATTTTTGAAATAATTTTCCTTAGGCTGGTAGTATATCCCTGTTCTTTTCTAGAAACAAAATATCACCTTTCAATTAGGAAATAATGTGTCTTGGGATTAGATCTTGTCAAATTGGTCTTATTATCCGACGTTTCGCCTTCGATTGCACGAGACATTTTCAGGTATCTTTACTCCACGATATCTTAACACTGACTGAATGAGCTCGAAGATATTCAGGCGGGTTTTTATACCCGACTTGTGCTCGCCGAACCGTGACCCCGTGTTCAAATCGCTTTCCACGTATAATGTGGACCGTAACCCGTATCTCTATTGAAATTTTGTGTATGTTTAAAAATTACAATAGATTCTCACATTCCGTCCTTTCCAAAGGCCAAAATTTCGCAATAGCACCGAGTAGAATTCCCGTAGAAGACATAGTGTCCTCCATTGGAACAGCAATCAGAAGATTACCAAGTGAGCAAGCCGAAGAAGTCAGATATGAGACAGCGAAGATTATTAAAAATTCAAAACACGGAAGTCGAATCTCACTGTAGCCGAAAAAACAGCGATGATGACCTTAAATGAAGATGCAAACATTCTGGTCCTTCAGTAGATAAAGGCAAAGCTACAGTCGTCATGGATAGAACGGAATACGTGGAAAGATAACTCAACTTTTGGACAACAACACCTATAAGATTTTGCTGGCAGATCCGACAAGTAGAATAAAAAGATGCGTCACCAGTCTGATTAACGCATTCAACCTACCACCAGCGAAGAAGAAATCATTAAAACCAACCAGCTCCAAGATTTCCAGGTTCTACGGTCTTCCCAAGATCTGTAAGAATAATGTACCACTTCGAGCGATCGTCAGTGCAATAGACACATACAAACTACGTAAATATCTCTCAAATTTTCTTAATCCATTTACTGGAAAAACAGATTCTTGTATAAAAAACTCTGCACATTTTGTAGAAAAACTTAGGGCCATCCAGTTGGATCCCGAAGATATTTTGGTAAGTTTCGATGTAGAATCACTTTACACAAATGTTCCTGTCAACGACTCAATTTCCATTATATCAGACATATTGGTTCATAATAATCTTGATTAAAACTTAATAGTCCTAGTCGAAGCTTGTATTATATCTACTTATTTCATTTTTCAAGGAACTTTTTATGAACAAACTTCAGGGACAGCTACGGGCTCTCCTCTATCACCTGTGGTGGCGATTATCTTTATGGAAGCCTTTGAAGATATTGCTCTAACATCTGCTCCAATTAAACCAAAACACTGATTTAGATATGTAGATGATGCTTTTGTCGTTTGGCCTCATGGACAGGATAATTTCATCATATTTCTGGACCACCTTTATCAACAACAACATGATATCAAGTTCACAATGAAAATTAAATCTAATGGAACGATTCACTCTCTAGATGTATATGTTCAAAGGAAGGAAAATGGTACATTTGGACATTCTGTGTATACCGATGCATACAAATAGATACTTAAATAGAAATTCCCACCACCATCCAGCACAAAAGAAATCGATTATTAACTCACTAGTATTTAGAGCCATTTCGATTTCTGATCAAGATTCTCTAACATCCGAAACATCGAAACTGACTGCAGCTCTCAGAGTCACCATTAAGTAGTGTTAGTAGTGTTGTTCTTCCCTACATACATGGCACCACAGACAAAATAGGACGATTACTTCGGCGGTCCAACATACAAACAATCTTCAATACACATAAGAAGATTGGACAACGCTTGCTTCCCGAAAGATATTGTACTTTTTCAAACAGAAGGAGTATATAAAATTCCATGCTCCTGTGGAGAAGTGCTCGAGACGCACGAGACCTACAAAATATAGATCTACTTTGTAACTAGGAATACTTCTCGCACGAGAACTACAAAAAAGCCAATTTACCGATTTTTAAAGAGTCTTAAGCTACTTACGAGACAATGACAAATTTAAACAGAGGAATAGCTCTGTTTGTACATGTCGAGTGACCTTTAACTTCCAACCTTAATTATTAAGAAGTAAATATCTAAATAAAAAATAAATATTCATACTCCATACAATAAATAAACTTAATCTTATCGATCGATGAGAAGTATTTCCCAGTAGTTTCGCTTACGTCGAGAAATAATAAACTCAAGGATATTGTGTGTTAGTTTACGAAATTGCATGAATGTATTACTCAGTTTTATTCGAAATGCTTTCTCTCTACGAGTATTTGTGTATGTGGACTGTTTTTGGCACATTTCTAGTTATCCTACTAGCGCATTTAATCCTAAAAGGTAATTTAATTTAATTTAATTAAAATATTTTTTGCCTATACGGCGCGTACTTTTTTGAGGCGGAAAAAATTATTCAATTCAATACCTTAGTGAAGCTTATTTACATAGGCTCCGAGTATAGGGCTGCTGCTGTGCTAAAGCGACTTATGGGTGATGTTGTGGGTGGCTCAGCAACCCATCAAGACGTCATGTAAAAGAATATTCCCAATTTATAATAATATTTGGTAAGAGAAAACAGTATAAATCAATTGCAAGTATTTTATTCCTATTAGGCCGGCATAACATGTTTCCCCTGATATAGGAAACTAAACTTACATATAGCAAATATCATCCAAACAGCCAAATTCTAAAAAGTCATCACCCGAAGACCCAAGGATATTAAATATAAATATTGTTTCTTATTTTTAATAAACTGAGTCTTCGTTAGCAACCGATAGAATTTGAAAACACGGCGCCTATGCTCATTTTTATTTTAAAAAAATCCTTAAAACGGACCAGCACTCATGATACATTTTATTACGAATTTTTAAAGCTGCAAGTAAATGATTGACATTGGAGTTTTAAAGCAGTGTTAAATAATACGCACTATGCATCGCCAATTGCATTTTAAGTCTTTTTTTTTTTAATTTTTAACAGGTTGGCTATGAAATATTCTTGTACAATACAGCTATTTTCGGTTTTGCTTTACTTTTGCATTTTTATAAATGTTTCAAAATATTTCCCTAAATATGAATATAGATAAATTCTATTACTTTTTTTTGCCATATCAAGTTTAATGTCAAAATTAACAACACAGTTTCACCATTATACATTTCTAAGGAATTTAAAAACACTTTCAAGCAATTTGAGGGAAAATAAAGCATTGTTTGTTTTATTAAAATTGCATGCAATTCTCCTCAAATTTTGGGCTGCTGAGTAAGGATGCTATATTAATAAGCAACTAGCGGGCTCGGCAGACCTTGTTCTGCCATTTCCGTTAGATGGCGCGATGAATTGCCAGTGGAATTATAAGAATATGGGACGCATTCATCACATCGTCCAGAAATGCTATTGAAAGAAAACATATTGGTTTTATAGAAAAAAAAAAACGCAATAAAACAATACAAAAAATAGTGTTGAAAGGTCTCGGTAACCAGACGATCGTTTCAAAAAAAATCATTTATATTGGTGCGGTACAACTCTCTGACTATCTTGCTGAAACATCTGGCTTAATGTTTTAAATATATAGATTTTGCAGCAAAGTCAAAGATGCATAAAATGTTGCACCAATACGAATCAGCCTTTTTACACCTGAAATAAAGCAGATTGGCTTAAGTAGGTCATAAAGTGGTATATTTTCACATAATATTTCATGAAGTTCTTCATTCTAGAAAAATTATTATATATATTATACTTACTTAAAAATATTTGATATAGAAATACAACAATATTTTACTTAAGAGTTTAATTAATAATGTAATACATTTTTTCCAACAAAAGGCCCTCAGTAGTTATTAACTACTGAATTAAACCAACCAACCAAATTAGGGGTATCTCAAAAATGAGATTTTATGTTTGAAGAGATATTTTCAAAATACGAAATATATAGTTAAAATACACTGTTTCTGAAAGTTTCAGCCAAATCAGACTCAAAGAAAATTTTTTACAGCCCAAAATAAGCTCATTTTGACCTAATCCTAAAACCCTTCATAAAACCTAAACTAAGAGAGATAATAAGCTCAAAACTAAACAGAAAGGTATAATTTGTCATAAGCTTCATTTCGAATTCTAGCATGACCTTTTTGGACAACTTTTAATTTTTAAGTGAAATTTTTCTGAAAAAATTAGCTTTTTATTTTCACTCACAGCGTCTAAACGAAAAGCGATAAAAATAAAATTTATTAAAAAAAAAATGCATTTTTTTTATTTTCGCGGCGGGACTGTTACAAATTTTAACCTAGCTCGCTCGTACTGGTATCAAAAGATAGGGAAAATAAATTTCGTTTATCAAAAATAACATTTTTTCAAATTCAGAACGGAAAGGATGATTTTGATCGATTTTCATTTTACACCTAAAAACGTCCGTCGCCGCACAATAATTCTTTTAAGGCCTCGGATACGATGCCCACATAAAGTATACGTGCAGTACTTTTAAATAATTCAAAAATCCTCCGGCTAAATAAACCTGTTGATTTTTAATCGAATTTAGAAATTCAAATTTATAGAAAAAATCTGATACCAACGTCGTGTTTACTCCTGATTTCGTCATTAATCGAATTTAGATTGAAAAGCAATCATGTTTAGGTCAATTCAACACTGTTTAGACGTTGGTAAGTTGCTAGTTATTTTTAGTTAATCAGACTAGCTCGCGACAACGTTGGGTATATCTTAAAATCATGTCGTTAGTTTGTCATTTAGCTTCACAACCTCGGACCAACGTCAAGTTACACTTGTTCCAGATACATACCCATATAAACCATGGTCGTAATTGCTATAGAAGTTCAGACCAAACTGAGAAAGCTAACATGCCGTTTACAGTGAACATACATTTTTTAAATTTTTAACCTAAAATATAAGAACAAACAGCGCCCTAAATGGTTTCGGAACCCGGCAGTCCCACACCACTTTAATCAAACAACTCTATTTATCTGATTGACTTCAAATTTTGGTAAAAAATTAAGGGTAATTTATGAATGAAACGGTAACATACAATACAAAGTGTCTTTATTCATAATAAAAATATAACAGTTTGCAATCTATCAAGGTAATGGCGACGTTCATACATTCAAAAAACTTAATATAATAATATTCCTAAAAAAACTACATATATTATATTTATCTTACGTTAAAAATTATTTATTACAATATAAAATTAAATATACGACACACTTAAGGCCGCTCCGACAATGCATAAGCTATACTTTTGGCTTTGAAAGACGTCAGACTAGTGCTCAACTTAAGATCATTGGGAATATCGTTAAATATTTTCGAACTATTGTAGGAAAAAGAACGTCGAAATATAGCTGTTTTATGCCTGGGGATACTATAATGAAAAGAATATCTAGTAAACGATCATGTTTATGTAGATATACAGGAGCATTTTTCGCATTAATTTTATAAACCAAAGATCCCATATGAATTTTAAATCTCCAAATTTAACCAATGAGATTCACGAAAAAAGTCCGATATATGGTCAAATTTGCGAAGATCACAACAATATCTAACGCAAAAGACAATCAATTTCATCGGCTAAGATTTTGAATAATCTTTGTAATTCGAGAACTCTAATCTTGTTTACAATTTTTACTACCAATTTCATGACGTTTAGTTTTAAAACATTTCTACATAATGCTTGCTGATCGATAATACAATGGTAATCAAACATTCACGGGATGCTGGTGTTCTGCAATGTCCATTAACTAGATTAGGTTACCTCGATGAGTAGCTATCTGGCGAGAGGGACGCGCGGGTGAGGCGGAGGTCGTGACGTCGACTGGCGACCCGATCTGACAAGGCAGCCAGTTTATTGCTTATTCAGCTTGACGTTTTCGTTGCGATAGTTGTCTGTTGTGTTTGCAGAGTATTTTTTTACTTCCTCAAGTGAATGTTTTAAGACATTTTAGTGTTAATGAAATAATAATTAATATTAATAAGGAATTAATAGGAATTAATAAGGAAGGGAACCAAAATAAAGAAAAACTATTGAAAATCATTACAAATAGACATAACAACATAAACCTAGATATCACAAGAGTGTCCTTAAGACAAAGGTTATTTATAAGAATGAAATATTTCAATGAACTGGCGAAGGACAAAAAAAGGTAAAAAAAGGAGAACTTTTTCTCTATATCTAACCATTATCACCAAAACCGAGAACACACTACTGGGACACCTTGTATAAAAAATGTACATTTTCTAAAGTTATACAACTATTTGCTAAAACTTTTTACAAGAATATTTTTTGAGACTATATATACATCATATTTTTTTCAAATACCATGGCAGAATGCAGGTAAGCATGTTTAAACTTACATGATCAGTTCCCGTTGCATCACGTTTAAGGGACCTAAAAATTGCCATTGCATTGTCAGGGGAGGTAACATGAAAATAAAATTGTTGGTGTCATCAACTAGACTTGTTTTATAAAGATTATGATAATGATGATAATGATATGTGCATCCTCAGCTGCACTCACAGCTGATGATAAAGTTAGGATGTTATTTATAAAATGGTTATTAAATTCATGTACACACGATGTACACTGAAAGTTAGTTTGTGAAATGGAATCGGTAATATTTAAATATTTTAGTGTTTTCGAATAATCGTTTGGATTGCTCTTAAATTTAAATTGAAGGCAAGCCTTTTTTTCGCCCTTGATTGAATAATTCGCAAAATTTCTCGTTTCTTTATAATACAACCAAGCTTCCTTACCTCTATTTTGTTTATAACGTAATAGTGCTCTATCCATTTCGCGCATAATTAATTTAAAATTAGGCGTTAACCATGGGGCTGGTCGTTTAGTAATGAGGACGGTCTTACAAGGAACAAATATGTTAAAAAGAAAGAAATGTCACTGTTCAAAAAATCTACCATATGGTCAATACTAAAAGAATAAAAATAAAAATGATTGATGATGAAAGACGATCCAATTTACTTTAATTAATTCATTCGTAAAGTCCTGTAAGTCAAAATTTGAAAAATTTCTATAGACTCGAGATAAAGGAGTCATTTTGTCTTTTTTTATTTTAATCTGACATAATATCAACTGACGATCAGAAATGTCTTGCATATTTATAACGTTTACTTCATATACGAGTTCATAGGAAGACATAATCATTAAGTCAATTAAAGATTTTGAGTTATCCCTTATCCTAGTAGGTTCATTGATAATCTGATAAATTAAATTTGCTTAAAAATGTATTTAACATAACAGAACCATTGCTAATTTGAGAAATATCGATATTAAAATCACCTCCAAAAATGAATATGTCAAATTGTGGAATAAATGTTTTTAGGGTTCTTTCTAGAATGTCTAAACAAGCAGAGAAGTTCCCGCTTGGTGGTCTATAACAAGCTCCTGGGCATACTTTCTTGTTACCTATTTTAGTTGAAATCCAACAGTGCTCAAAAATGTTGATATCACATGGCGGAATGGCTGGTGTTTTAAATTTATAATCATACATTTATTCATAAATGAATAAATGGATAGTACTGCTAAATATATTTAATTTTTCATAAAAAAAACTATTGAACATAATTGTAAATAATTCTATAAACTTTGAACAGTTTCTCTAGAAAAAAAAAACAACTATGGAATGAAGAATATATAATCCTATTGTAGTAATAAATTTGCAGTTTAGGAAATTAATTAGCTTAGAACAAGCTTCTTTTGCGTCTGATTTTCTCACGTGATAATTTTTCCACCCATGGACCAAACATTTTGAGAACCATATTTCTTTTTTGCAGATACCAGAAGATCATACCGTAATTTGAGGTCTTCGTAAATAATTATTTTTGTGTTCTCTAATTTTGTTTTCGCACTGTAAACTAAATCCTTTTTCTAACTTCTCACAAACTTCACTAGAATAACTCTGGAGTTTAATGATTATGTTTTGCCGATGCGGTAAATGTTATCAAAGTTACTAGGCAACAGTCAATCTCAAGATATTTCTTAAAAAGAATCACCACAGTGTCGGTCAAATTTTCGTTATCATTGTCACCAATTCCAACAATTCTCAGTGAATTATTTTTTTTTAAATTTGAGCCATAATAACACACTAGGTGCTTAATAAAACAATACTTTTTGAACTGGCCACTGTCGTATCGTGAGTCATCTGAATAGATTGAGTTAGCTTTTTTATTTCACCGTCTATTGATTTCGAAAGTACTTCGATCTGGTTAATAAACTTAGACTCGATCTAATTAGAGAAATTATCACATTTATTAGATCCTCCGGTAGATTCTTCTTTATTTGATCTGATTGGGGCCATTTCTGTCTGCAACTAACTTGATGGGATAGGACTACAAACACAACAATTGATGGGCAACAACGAACGTCTATTATTTATTTATTTTTTGTCCAATAAAAAACAGTATCTCCAAAAAAACACTCACTTTAATTTTACTATTTTAAACACGTATTTACTCAACGAGCATCGGACCTATTACTTTTTAGTGGACATCCAATGTGGCCTAACAAAATTGTGCATAATCAAAAGTTAAAAAAATGATTACTAAAAAACTACTTATCCAATTAAACAATTTACTCTAAATTTTGCACAAAAATCAAGTACTACATAGGAATCAACTGGTAAAATTTTGATACGAATTCAAGATGGCGAAACACAATAGCGGATAATAAAATGTTTAACAAATCAGCCTGAAAAAACTACTTATTAGATTGATTTCAAATTTTGTACAAGAATTAAAAGTGATATAGGTAAAACTAAACAAAAATGCGGCAATAAAATCTTTGTAATAGTGAAAATTCCATACCAAGAAACATGTTTTCTCAATTTCGTCGGTATGTCTGTCGGTCTGTGTATCTGTGCGCGACATAACTGAAAAACTACTTACCTGATTGACTTTAAAACTAATTATCCAATTTACCTTACATTTGCAGAAAATGGAGTCTTACATAGAAATGACCTTGTAATATCTTAGTATGAATCCTAGATGTATTTATCAAATCCTTTGTGAGTGTAGTGAATCCTATACGTAAAACAAAGCGACCCCTTGATATAAGAATTTCTGAAAACAATGGTTAAATGGATAGAGATATCGCCGAGTTTGCTTAATCTAAAGACTAAAGATAATTCAGAGGACCTGGGCCAAAATTATACCCAAAAACAAGCATTGGATGAATAGAAAATTCAGAGAAGTGACACTTATAAATATAACAAACAAAATTTCTGCAAACCTTGTATTGAAATATCTAATGTTTGGTGACCGTTACTAGGTTGCGCTGACTCTCTTGCTTCGTGACTAGTGAACAACACTTTAGGCACCACTGCACACAACTAGTACAAAAGCATGTAGTCTTAAGGATGGCTTTTGGTTTGCGCTTGATAACGACTGGAGGTAATACACTAATCGAAACGTTGTGAAGAAATTAACAATAACAGAATGCAAGATAATTAACCTAATTTAAAAAAATGGGTATGGGGGGCTCCAAGCCGAGGTGTGCTTGTGGCCTCTTAAATACTTAATCCGCAATTGCTTAGGGCAAGTGGTTATCATATGTTTGATGACATCAACGTTTTTGACATTTTGACTAAACAATAATCTGCTCCAGAGCAGATTATGACGATTTATAGTTAGGCGAGTTTTAAAAAAAATTGGAGATCAATCTTCGTATGTCTTCGCTTTATGGAAATTTGTCTTACCTGATCCAAAACATGGGTTTTCTAGAATTAATTCATTAATATTTACATATATATATATATATATATATATATATATATATATATATATATATATATATATATTTTTATTTATATATCATTTACCAACAGAATTCAGAATAAACATATTTTAACAATAATCATAAATATCAAATCATCATGCTACAAAAATACAATCTTTACATGGTATGGCATTTCTAACCTCCTGTGCATCTTAAATGAAAGAGATATTTAGGTTTGAATTTTGGAATATACGGCTAAAGTATAATAAATGGTTACTTTCATATATGTATTTTAGCTTGCGTAATATCACTTTTAAATTACATTTAAGTAAATGATAATAATATTCATCAGATTTTATGTTTCTTTCTATATTTCAGTATACTGTTGTAAATCATGCAGCAAAGACATTTAACTTGAAAAGAAATTATTAGAACGATAGGACTTTTGGACGCGGGTATGCGACAAATTGATGTTGCACGAGAAATTGGCACTACTCATAACGTGATATCACGTCTTCGCGCACGACAACGAGAAAGTGGTGATGCCGTGAAAAGACACAGAGGACGTGGGCGTATTACAACTCCTATTCAAGACCGTTTTCTGAACTGAAAAATCGAAGAAACCAAAGTATTACGGCTCCTGAGCTGCAAATCATGGTGCAGCAAGTTCATGGTACTGATGATATTGTGCGTCGACGTTTGCATGAAAATGAACTTTGCAGTCGACGCCCTTTGAGAGTTCAACCTCTTTCGTGGAACAATCGAAGTACTCGACTTGAATGGGCACAAGAACATATAATTTGGCGAAGATGGGGCTAGGGTACTGATTGAAGAAGAGTCCGCGTGTGGAGAGAGCCTGGTAGTTTGAATCGTCTTCAAAATGTTCAGGAGGTGTACTCTTACAGAGGCGGAACAATAATGGTCTGGGGAAGAATCAGCATTGATGGAATAACTGACCTCATTCTTCTAGACATTTTTTTAACTGGTAGGTCATATGTTGGCCAGATACTGAAACCTAGTGTCATTTCATATGCTGCAGCTATAGGTCCTTTTTATATATGCAAGATAACGCCAGACCACATACGTCAAGGATTGCCATGAACTTTTTGGAAAACAACAATATCGATATCTTAGTATGGCCACGGCAGTCTCCAGACCTAAATCCCATTAAGCACATGTGGGATATGCTCCAACAAAGGGTTTTACGTATGGTAATGCCGAGAAACAATCGAAGGAACCTTACGGATGCCTGGAATGAAATACCGCAGCATGAAATTGATAACCTGATCTTGAGCAGTCCTAGAGGATGACAGGCAGTTGTGAATAATCGAGGGGGCCATACAACTTATTAGAATATATCCAACATTTTTTTATTGCCTGATTGATACTCTTTGTTTTCAGTTTTTTAAAAACTTGTGTATTTGGGCATTTCGGTATATAAAAAATAATAATTTCTGTGAAAAACTTTATTTTATTGTGTTTTAATCTACATAAAAATAAAAATATTAAACACAAATAATAGTCATTAGCGGCAAATTTTTAAAATATCCATAGATATTTATTATCTATTATTTATTATATTTATTATTTTTATTATGTAAATATGTCATTTACATTACATAAGGATTTAAACAGAATGCACTAAATATATTGTTTGTTTATATTATTAACGAAATTGAATTAGGTATAGTAATACAAACTAAGAATGATACAGCTCCGTGCTCTCGTATATCAGCGGGTGTGACGTACCGGTCAGTGGCGTAGTAATTAAATTAATAATTAATTAACGGGTAAATTAAATAATATAAAAATACAATACCAAATATTGTATTAAACATTTATTTATAAAGTGTTGTATTAAAGTTAAATATTTTTATTCAGTTGCGAAAAAGCCAAAAAAGATTTTTGTTTGTCAATTTGTCAATCTAAACGCAACAAATAAACTGAACACATTTAAAAATAACGTTATAGATGGCTGCAAACTATCATTTTTTTCATATCTAGGTTACATGTCAAACAAACTGACACATTTTAAAATTTTGAAATCAATTCTTTTCTATTATTTAATGTTTTTCTCTTACGATCGGCGCACTGATGAGTCCCGATTTTTTACGGTGGCCCATATTTTCTCTATAGGGTATAGTTCTGGATGAAAACAATATTTTTATTCTGTAGCAACTTAATTATTACTTGTTAAGTAAGGCTTAAAGAATTAATTAGTTAATTAATTAATTAATTAATTTTTCTCTATCGTTACATTGTGGTAGGATGCGTTGCCGAGTACTAAAACAGACCTCTCTGGCAAATTTGGTAGCAGCTGAGTGTCAACCCATTTCATAAAATACTTCTAGAACACGAAACTATAGAAAACATAAAACAATTCCATCGAGGCAAAGTATAAAACTAAATTGAAAGAAATGAGAAAGAGGGGAGCCTACCCCGCTGGCTTGAATAGGGAGCCAATCAGCACCCGTAAATTTAACCTGTTGCAAAAAGAAACTAAAAAGTCTGGCTCCTTGTTTTAATTTAGAAAAAACAAAAAGGCTTAACCAGGGATAACTAAAACACAATCCTATTTTTAAAACACAACTATGTATAAATGTATAACTTTTGTTAAAAAAAAACACAGCTTCTTATTTTTTTTTTGAAATAATATGGTAGAAGATAATATAGCAATAATCTATAATAATCAATAAAAATAAACAACTGCAACTATAGATTTTTATGATATTTTCGGGTGTGCAGGAAAAATAAAAAAAGATACTGCATAGAGTTTTATTTTAATAAAAATAATAGCATTTTACTTTTTTTTTTATCAAACGTAAGGCTTACATATGTAAGAGAATATAAGAATAAAATATAGTGTAGATAGAGTGAATCTAAAATTCCCATTTTGTTACACTAGGTGGGTGAAATGTGTTTTTCTTTTTTTACAACATGCTTTTAACCAAGTGTTTTCTTAAAACAGTTTATTCGTAGTGACTTTTGAAAACTATTTTCTAAAAACTAATTTCTGGATTTTTTTAAATTCCTCCCTTAATTGATACGGAGTTTATTTCAGAGCCTAACGAAGTAGCAAATGAATTCGTCAAACATTTCAGCACCGTGTCATATAAAAAGATATATCAAAAGTATGGATGTGTAAGTACTACTTGTACAGCTCCACCTATTATTCTCCATTCTATTGTGATTGACCCGGTCATAGAGGATGAAGTACCTACTTAACATCATTTCAAGTTTTAAAAATAAAAACTCTGCCGGCTTTGATGATTTAAATGTAAAAATAATTAAAATGATTAAACATTACATTTCTCAGCCTCTCACAGACTTAATATCCTGTAGTCTGAACGAAGGTGTTTTTTCTGAAATATTTAAAACAGCTAAAATAATTCCAGTTTACAAAAAAAATTATCGCGAAAACATAGAAAACTATCGTCAAATTTCAATACTTAGCACTCTATCAAAGATTTGGGAATCTTCTCTTAATTTGTAAACATAGAAAGTCTTTTTTAAAAAGCTCTCCTATATATAACTGTATAATTTTGTATAACAAACTACCTTCAAATTTGAGAGCAATAAGAGGCACACAATTTATGAACTGGATTAAATCATTTGTCTTGACCGAACCATTTTACTCAATTAAGGACTATGATATGAGTAATGAGTATGTGTGTTTCTTTATTTTCTACTCTCGTTTTTGCTAATTTGTACTGTCTAAATTGGGGTGTCTTGTTTTTGTTAAATGTCAATTTGGATTTGTTATTTTTTTGTGTCTTAATATTAGTGTTTTTTATTGACTATACTTATATGTCGTGCTATGTAAATATTTTTGTATTTTGTATATTTTTATGTTTGTACTTCTAGTCTACATTTAGTTTGTTTAAAGGTTTAAATATAGTTATTAAATTAATATAGTTAACCCTATTATTATGACGACCCAATGTACTTAATTGTATAGTATATGGTAATAATAATAAATACAAAATAAATAAAATAAAAATGAAATGGTGTAATTTTTCACAATTTCTCTTTAACTCAATGTATGTAGTGTTACCATGACTGTAGGTATAGCTTTAATTTTAAAACTAAAAATCAAATCGGACGGGTAAAAGCTGCTGGCAAAACAAAAATCTAATTACCTTCACGCAGAGCATTAACACAAACACTAAGCAATTGCACCTGTCACTATAAAATACACTCCATCGGGAATAAAACCACAGCTTTGCTACATTTTCCAGCACACCCGAAACCCTTAAGGGCTATTTTACGGGCACCAGGGACCTTTTAACAGAAAAAAACAAACCAAACTATAAAAATGTTTATGTAAATAAATCCATCTTCATCACATTTGCCCCTGGCACACTTTTAGAAATTCTTGACAATGGTCGGGGCCGTTCCAGTTCCGCAGTATAGAGTTCATTAGACTTAAGGCAGTATAAAAACAATATCGGTCGGTGAATATCTGTTGCGTCACCGCGCATTTTAATTTTATTTGATAGTACTAGCCATTTTTATACTTCTATTTTAAACGGTTGTAACACTTTGTTCAGTAAATAGAGGGAAAAGTCCACTTTTCATGTACGATAAACCGTGAAATGAAATATGGCATTATCTTTTTTATTGTCTCATTTAATTATGAGTGTTCTTGAATATATCGGGGTGATTGATTACTGAATTTTTTTATTCCTAACTAACTACATTTCGTTACCGGAAATAAGTGTAGAACAGCAGGCACAACTAAATGTAGGTAAGTTAAATTTTCTATACATTATTGATGTAAAATGATATGTAAATATTGTTTGCAGAAAATTAAAAAAAAATGTTGCGAAATTAATATATAATACACTTGAAGTCCATCGCGATGAATTAGGAATTTTCGAAAAATCTTTACTGCCTGTTATCAGCAAATATAAATAATTTAAAACCACGTACTTAAAAATATCAAATTAAATTGAAAAGAAAATATGTAAAGGCTAGTTCTTCAGTTAGTATCTAAAGACCAAGTGTCCCTTTTTTTCTTTGTCTTCACCTACAGCTATCACTGGGGTTGTCAATTTACTAATCAGGGCCTCCGCAAGGGTTATCGGCGCCCGCGTGTCGGAAATATTTTGGCGCCCTTTAAATATCGTATGTAAATGATATTTGTAAGTATAAAAACTTGGTTTATATATATATTTTTTAAATTCCATTGTTCGCTTTATTTTATTTAGAGTTTCAACTTTAAGTTACATATCTATCACTGGGGTTGTCAATTTACTAATCAGGGCCTCCGCAAGGGTTATCGGCGCCCGCGTGTCGGAAATATTTTGGCACCCTTTAAATATCGTATATAAATGATATTTGTAAATATAAAAACTTGGTTTATATATATATTTTTTAAATTCCATTGTTCGCTTTTAAAGCAACGTTTAAAGCGAGATTATTTTTAAGAAAATATGACGAAAAGTTTATGTAAATAAGGGTATACAGATGTTTGTTTCTCGAGATACAGGGTGTTAAAGTTTTACAAAAAAATCTCATTACTTTAGTAATTCCGAAATAGTAAGAGTTATTTGATTAAGATTTGGTACAAGCTCATAGGTATTTAAAGGCTATATTTTTACAGATTCAGCAGTTTTCACTTCAATCATAGTCGAATGAATGGATAACCATCCCTGACTTTCTTATAAAAAAATAGTACGCCACTCATTTAAAAAAAAAACTATTAGCTTTGTCGTTTAGGGCAAGTAAAAATACACAAAAAAATGCTTCTTAGTATTTTGTGATATAACAAGTCGTTTTCAAGAAAAAATAATCTATTTTGTGGCAGCTTTGGTCCAGTTTTAGTTGGAGTTAGAATTGCTCATAACCCTACAAAAGTGATTACTTGGATCGTTTCAAGAAAAAAAGTTATAAATATCTGTGGGCAAATGCCCTATTTTTGAGATGCAGAATCTTCAAATAAAAAAAAAATTAATTTAGCAACCTGTATATCAAAAATAGGGCATTTGCGGAAATATTTATATAAAACTTTTTTTTGAAATGATCCAACTAAACTGGATCAGAGGTACCAGAGGCATGGATCAAAATAGAATTGGTTTTTACTTGACATAAACGATGAAGCCAGTAATCTTTTAAAAAATAATTGGAGTATCATTTTTTTTTAGAAAGTCAAGGTTGGTTACCCGTAATTAAAGGAAAAACTGCTGAATACTTTAAAAACATAGTCAATAGATACCTATGAGGTTATTCCAAATCTTAACCAAACAGCTCTTTTTATTTTGGTATAACTAAAGTCATATTTGTTATTAAATTTTCAACATCTGCGGACCCATGTTCATATGAACTTTCCGTCGTATTTTCTGACAGACTCTCCGTTTAAACATTAGCGCATGTTTTCTGAAACACCCAAGTATATTTGATTTAAATTTTGTATTGAAACAACAGAAATTTCAAAAACTAACATTAATTACATTGTTAAAGGGTTACAATTGAAGGCCTATTGAAATGTTAAAAAAATATTTAAAAAAAATAATTATGCAATTTACAGGAAATTTTGCACAAAAATCAATTATTACGTAGACATGAAACGAAAAAAATTTAGTACCAATTCAAGACGGCGAAACAAAATGGCGGCCTAGTGAATTATTAAAAAAATATATTACTTAAAAACTACTTATCCAATTTACCTGAATTTTGCACAAAAATCAAGTTTTATGTAGGAATGAATATGTTTCTCAATTCCATCGATCTGTTCGGGAAATAGCTGGAAAACTTAACCGATTGACTTCAAATTTTCGTGAAAAGTTCATACCTATACCTAGTAGTATGGCAGAACAAAGTGGCAGTGGTGTATTTAGGGCGGGCAAATACCCCCCCCCTCCAGAGCTTGTAAACCCAAGCAAAATGGTTGAAAGTAAAATTATTTTAAAAGGCATTACCACGGTTATTATAAAGTGTCGACCTTGTATTTTTAGTCATCGCCGCTAATTTGTATGAGTGAGAGTGTGGAACTTTTTTCTTGTCACTTCGCCAAATGTAAATGCCCCAAGAAGGCATGCTAAATACTCCACTGCAAAATAGTGACCTAATTATCCCAATTTACCTCAATTGTTGCACAAAAATCAAGTAATAACACTTGATTTTTGTGCAAAATTTGAGGGCAACTGGATAATTAGTTTTATTAGTAATAATTTTTTAAACTGTCTAACTAAATGGTTTTCGTTAACGATCCTCTTGATATTATGTTAGAGTGGTGTATTATTTGGAGTTTGGATCCAGTTAAAAAAACAAGTCTTTTTTTTAAATTATTAGTATCGCAACTGTATTTTTGCATCCTCAGGACACATATTTTATATCCCGCATAAACTATGAACTATTAAGTAAGTAGTTAATTAAAGTACATACACCTGTATGCTTTAATACTTACACTTACGTGTGTACTTTTTGGTTTTGGCTCAGGCATTTTACACCCAATTATGTAAATATTTAACAATTGTTGTTAAATAAATTGAAAAGTTGCAAGCAATGTCGAAGTAAGTTTTCTTCAATTTTGACCTGGGTATATTTAAAATCTGGAAAATTTTTCTGCTGTAAACTCTCTACTAAATTATGGAATCTTCGTGTTAAAATTGCTTAACTTGAAAAAGTATATAAACAAATTGTTTTTAAATATTACATTGCTAATTTTATTTCCTCAGTTCCCAAATAAATAACATTTCCTGAATGTTTTTTTTTCATTGGTCCTCGTGTTTGTTTTGAAGGTACGTGGCTCACACTTTCTTAACAATAGAATGCTATTTGTCATATCTTATATTTAGATATACATAATACATACACAATTTTTTAAGAATGCTTTACAGTAATAAGGCTAGTAATAGAAAATGTGTTATATCTTTTTATTTAAATACACATAATAGTTGCATGGTTAAATTTTTGAACCTAAGAATTAAAGTTAGTTGGTTTCAAAGAGCTGTCTGGAAAACGTTTCTTTTATTAAAAAAATGTATCGTTACACCTACTACTCAGTTAACCCCTAACTGGAATGGTCACATTTAAACAGTATGGCAGATGAAATTCTGAACTTTGTAATTTTTTTTCTTAAAAAGCAACGAATGGTAAACATACTGATTACTGGCTCATAAGAATTATGTTTTTTTTTCTAAATAATTAATTTGGGTGATATTATATTTATACAGGGTGAAAGAATATATGTATGTGAAAATGTTTCTTAAAAGTTTATTTGAAAAAAAAAACAAATTGGAGAAAAATATTTTGTTTTATTATCGAGAATACAAAATATAAAAATAAACGTGAATTGTTCGCAAAAAATCCACTAAAATAAAAACTCTTAAATTCATAAATAACTGCACTGCACTGCACAGTTTTCTCATCACACATCACAATTGTCTTTTAAACGGTTAATTTTTCTTTCACTTAATCTTAACTTATTTTTATAACGATTTGACTAGCTGACTTTCTACACTCCTACTTATATAGGTCAATTTTTTCCTTTACCGGGGAATCTGATTTTGTCGAACTTTCATCAGTAGCATTGACTTTGTATACGAGAAAAGAAAAAAATTGAGGTCACTTTGTCTTAAGTTTTCTGGTACCATTTTCTCTTGACAATATATCTTGCACAAAATGAATCTACAAAAAAAAAAGAATTTAAAAAAATACATTCTGAAAAAGCTATGGTTTTGATAAAATGAAGTTTGGTAAATTGCCACGTTTCATACCTGACATAATTGTGATGTGTCCGTAGGAATCCATTTATCCCTTTTCATTCTTATAACCCATTCCTTTCTACGACTAGAATTCTTAGGAAACTAACACTTTCATATGGAAGCCTTTTTTGGCAGATTTTGAACATCCTACTGCAGCACAGCCCGGCATATTGTATTTTTATAATGATCTAAAAAAATATATCAAAAATTAGTAAGTAATATTTTGAAACTTAACCAGAAGCTTGAAATCCTCGAAAAGATGACGATTTAAAAGACTCGGAGTGGTCAAACACCACTGCAAGGACATTACGGTTCATGAAAAAATTTAATTAATTCCTTTCTAACTTATTAAGTTTTTATGTTCTTGACTTTATTGCTATTATAATATAATCTTTAAGTTCAAATATAAGCTTTTTTGAATTGAACATTTGTATTTAATAAAGTATGTTATTAAAAAACTTTTAATGATGCCATGTAAACATAATAATAAACATAAACATTAATTTATCTAGATAATTATCCCAAAATTTCAAGCTTCATAACATAACCTGAAGCTCTTCCTGAAGTAACTAAGACTTGCAAAGAATATTTATATACGAGCCCAGTCGCATATGTATTGGGCCAAAGGAATTCGTAAGAGATATTTATTTTTGTTACCTAGTATTTATTGTACATAACATAAGTTCAACAAATACAACTACGTTTATTTGATAGTATGTGGTATTAACAATTAATCAACAATATTCCTTATCTATATCAGTAACAATAATAATGATGATAAAAAAATATTTTTCTTAGGTTTGTCGCATATTAATTGGACCATAAAAATTTGAATAATTTACCACTGTTACCACTGAGTACAGTCAGCTTTTTGTTTTATAACTGCATCAAGTTTTGCTTGCATGATGTCTACTAATGTTTTACAATATTTTTGTTGGAAGTTATCCCAGATTTCCTGAATTTTGTCCTTTAATTCGGGAATGGTGCAGACGGGACTGGTTCGTGGAGTTTTTTTTATTTGATGCCATAGTGTTTCGATAGATGATAAATCGAGGCTACTAAATAGATGGCCATTTTAAAACAGGAATATTATGCATTTCTTGCAGCCAGAATGTTATGCTGCGCCGTCTTGCTGGAATATGAATCCTCCCTCTAGCAACTGAATCTCATCAATAGAAGGAATTAGTTCTTCTTGTAAAATTGACTTATACTTTACAGCATTGACGGTACCATTAATAAAAAGAAGACGACCAACCCCTTGTGAAGACATACATCTCTATACTATGATGGAGGCTGGAAATTTAACTTTTCTCTTGAGGCAGTGTCTATGATATTCCTCCTCTTGCGTTCGGATAATTCGAATTCGTGAATCGTAACACATACTTCAAATTTAGACTCGTTGCTCCATATAACGGAATCCCACTGACGTTGTAACCAGCTTTTATGCTTCTTTGCCCACAAAAGTCGATTTCTTTTTTGTTTTTGCGACAAAAGCGGTTTTTCCTTGGCCTAAAATGAAAACATTTAAATTTGTTTTTTTTTGTATTTTGCTATAAACTTACTTTGTAGAAGCGATATCCCATTTTCTTCATATTTCTCAACCAGATGTCTTTTGAAATTCGTTTACCAATTGCATCTACCCATTTTACAGCTAACTCTCGTGATGAAGCTCGACGATCTTGTTTAATTAGTGTACGGAAAGCCCGCTTATCTCTTTTTGTAATTTTCGAAGAACGGCCAGACTTCGCTTTTAACCGAACATTTCCGCTTTTCTTCAAAGGGAAATAATATTTCTTCTTCACTTGAGAAATGTTTAGATTTTTTGCAATACTATGTCCAGAGAGACCATTTTTGTGGGTACTAATAATGGAATTTCCCAACAGTTTCAAAGACTCAAATATTAATGCCATCTTTGTTTTCAATTATTTTTAAAGCCCACTTGATTAAATATTTACCTTAATAAATTTTGTATCAGATGCTCCAAGCCTAACAAAAATATATTTTTCTAATCATTATTATTGTTACTGATATAGATATGCGATATTGTTAATTAATTGTTAATACCACATTCCATCAAATAAACCTAGTTGCATTTGTTGAAGTTATGTTACATGTAGTAAATACTAGGTAACAAAAATAAAATTATTTTAAATATGTCCATATGGTCCAATACATATGCGACTGGGCTCGTAGTATTTGCAGTTTACGTCACTATATTTTATAAATCAATTTAAGTCTATTGTATATAACGTTACCAGATGCCCTCTCGTCACCAGGCATGTCTTTGCAATTTAACCGAATTGACCCTTTTTTGTATGTACCAATTATAATTTTAAAAATCATTCTACATCAGATATGACAGTTATTAGGGATATTCACTATATAAAAGACAATACTTTTTTTATTTTAGTTGCTGTTTAGGTGATAGACGTTACAAAAAGTAGCCTTTTTAGGTTTATTTTTATTTGTTAGGCTAAATAAGCAACTGGCTCAGACATTCGTTTCCCCTTTTTTGCCGAGGGAAATCTGGTAACTCTAATTTCATAATTTACTTCTAAATAAGTCTTTTTAAAAGGAAAGCTTTCACAAACAGCGCTTATAAAAACAGTATTTTTTTAAAAACTTGCTTACCTAAATGTACAATAACTAACTGAGAGTTAAACTTCATACATAAATACACAACACTGGTATTTTAAAACTGAAAATATTTATACACAAACTATTTAAAAACGCAAAACAAATATGCAAAATCCCCATTTATGCACATATAAACAACAAAGATTTAGCCTTTTAATGGCGGATGGGCGCAGCTTATGCTCTATTGTCGCCACTGTCCTCGTATAAAGTCACTGTAGAAATGTTTACAGTGACTTTAGACTTTATACAAGGACAGTGGCGACAATAGAGCATAAGCTGCGCCCAGCCGCCATTAATGGGCTAAATATTTGCTTATATGTGCATCAGGGTTGCCAACCGTACGGTAATTACCGTACTTTTGTATAGTGAATAAACTGTTGTCTCTGAAGTAGAAATATATGATTTTTAAAATTATAATTGGTACATACAAGAAAGGGCCAATTGGATTAAATTGCAGCCATGACGAGAGGGCATCTGGCAACTCTATATACAACAGACTTAAATTGATTTATAAAATATAATAATGTAAACTGCAAATACTATATAAATATTCTTTGCAATTCTTACTTTCTTCAAGAAGAGCAATATCTTCTCGGGTTATGTTATCTAGCTTGAAATTTTGGGATAATTAATGTTAATTTTTTGCAAATAAAGGATTTTTTATTATTAAAAGTTTATATTTGAACTTAACCATTCTATTATAGTAGCAATAAAGTCAAGAACATAAAAATTGATAAGTTAAGAAAGAATTAATTTAATTTTTTCATGAACCGGAATATCCTTGTTGTGCATTCCGGTCCACTCGGAGCCTTTTAAATCATTATGTTTTCGAGGATTTCAAGTGTATGGTTAAGTTTCACAATATTACCTACTATTTTTTCAAAAGTATATATTTTTTAGATCATTATAAAAGTACAATATGTCAGGCTGTGCTGCAGTAGGATGTTCAAATTCTGCCAAAAAAAGGCTTCCATATGAAGGTGTTTCCTAAGAATCTTAGTTGTAGAAAGAAATGGGTTATAAGAAATGGGATAAGCGGATTCGTATCGACACAGCACGATTATTTGAGGTATGAAATGTGGCAATTTAGTTTAACTTAATTTTATCAAAACCATTGCTTTTTGCAGAATGTATTTTTTTAAATTATTTTTATTTTGTAGACTTATTTTATGCCAGATATATAGGAAAAGGCAAGGAAAGATGGTACCAGAAAACTTAACACAAATGTAGTACCCTCAATTTTTTTCTTTGCTCGTATACAGAGTCACTGCTACTGATGTCAAAGGAAAAAATTGACCTATATAGGAGTCTAGCTCGTAGAAAGTCAGCTAGTGCAAATCGTTATAAATATAAGTTAAGATTAAGTGTAAGAAAAATTTAAAAGGCAATTGTGAAACTGAGAAAGCTTTTTGTGTGCTGTGCAGTGCAGTGCAGTAATTTATGAACTCAAGAGTTTTTATTTTAGTGGATTTTTGCCAAATTCATGTTTATTTTCATATTTTGTATTCTCGATAACAAAAAAAGTATTTTTCTCCAATATGTTTTTTTTTAAATACACTTAAGATTAAAACATTTCCAGATATGACCTATTTTTTCACCCTGTATAAATGTAATATCACCCAAAGTAATTAATTAGAAAACAAAAATACTTATGAGCCAGTATGTTTACCTTTTGTTGCTTTTTATAAAAAAAAAATACCAAGTTCAAATCTGGTTCGAATAAGGAAGAAACATTCCAAAAGCAGAGGCCTCTGTGATATTATTAAAGAGCTATTATAACTAGTTTTTCTGTGTTCAGATCGCAGTATCCAGATATTTGCGTTGCTAAATTGGCAATATAAAATGAACCATCAAACTAAAAAATATATTCAAATAGTAATATACTTTACGAAAAAGTCAATGCCTGGAAAAGAAATGAAATACAAGCAATACAAAAATGGCTGGTTTATTGTGCATGCAATGACACATTTATCGGTAAAATATTGTATGAACTTAATAAAAAAAATAGGTATTGCCAGATTTTCATATACTGTTCATGCAAAGAGCACTAATGTGAACACAGTTGACTTAATGCTTTTTGCTTGTAAGCCTATGATATATCATATTTAATTAAAAATGAAACTAACACTTTATTGCAACATCACATAATCAGTATGTTCTATTAAGCAATTTTACCACGAAGAATTATAATTTAATAGCGAGTTTATAACAGTTCCATGTTCCAGATTTTAAATATACCCAGGTAAAAATTGAAGAAACCTTACTTCGCCATTGCTTACAGCTTTTCAATTTATTTAACAACAATGAATAATAATTTTCATTTTACAAATCACGTAATTGTTATATATTTACATAATTTTGTGTAAAATGCAAGAGCCAGAGCCAAGAAGTACACACATAAGTGTAAGTATTAATGCATACAGGTATACGTACTTTAATTAACTATTTAGTTAATAGTTCATATTCTATTTTAAAATAATTTGGTATAAAATCATACATATAAACTCGGTACGGTATGGCGGAAGAACCCTTGTTTCTGAGGTCTAGTTGAACATTGAACATATTCATTTATCTAAGCATGAGCTAAAGAGCCAAATTTACCCTAAAAAGTAATCGATTAATCTAAAAACAAAAAAAAAATAAAATTCGAAGTACAGATACTAAACACAGTGGTAAGAGATGGAGGTTTAAGTTTTTTACTTTTAGTTACAAATATATAAAAGCCCTAAAAACAAATAAAAATTAATTTTAAATGATGTTTAAAAACCAAAGAATCCTAATGGATATAATCAATATTAAATTTGTTGTATTATTTATTGGTTCCCTGTTGCCATAGACATAGCCTATAGACTTATATAATTGATTTTTTAAGATTTTGGATATATTATAATGTTTAAAATTTACCTTTTTTATCAAGTTTAAACCTTATTTTATACTTATGAAATCAATAATAAAACATACCTTACAGTATTCGTTAAAAAACAGGCCTAACTAAATCATCACATTTTCGCAAACAGCTGATTCCAAGCCACGTAAATATTGTTAGAATATAAAGTCCAAATAACAAACTTTCGATTAAAGCAAAAATCAAGTAACGATATATTATAAATTTGCAAATAAACTTTAATAAACTAGACGAAATTCCCATAAGATAAACAATAAAACTTTTGCCCATTAATGGCGGATATTGGCTCCAGCCAATCAAAACGTTAACCACTATTGTCGCCACTGTCCTCGTATAAAGGCACTGTACTTATTAATTACTTTAAAAGCCATCTATAAATGAGAAGCCATACTACACATTGCAGATGACTGTATTTCGCAAGTGTGTAAATCTGTAATTCCCCGAAAAAGTCATTTGATATTTATACTTGCTACCGTTCTTTTATATTCGGAGTATTAAAAGTAAATATATTAAACGATACTGATACTAGAGATAATAGTAGTGATGAGGATGTAAGATCTGGTCCACTTAGGAGGAAATTAAAAGGCTCCCATAGAAAACAGGTAGGTGGTGCCATGTATCAATATCTACTCGTTGTTTAGAAGGTATTGCATGTATACGTTAAATGAAGAGTTTGGTTTACACTTTGGAGAATAATTATTTTTATTAAAGCGACTATATTTTTAATCTGTCAATGGGACAAATGTAAAATATGCCTAAAATCAGTTTTATGTGGTTTTCCTCTTAATACAGCTCACAGTCTCACTAAAGAAAATAGGTAACCAACAAAATACGTGATGATTTTTTTTCATTTTTAATAATAATTTTTTTATTAACATATTATGTGAATATAAACATTTATTCAACATATTTTTAAATACTTTTCTTGAAGATAAAAATTACGGTAAAAAGCCATGTATGTAATTTAAGCTGCGCGGTACGGTAAATCAAATTTGAGAGGTTGGCAACACTGATGTGCATAAACGACTATTCTTCATATTTGTTTTGCGTTTTTAAATAGTTTGTGTCTAAATATTTTTAGTTTTAAAATACCAGTGTTGTGTATTTATGTATGAAGTTTGAGTCTCAGTTAGTTATTGTACATTTAAGTAAAAAAGTTTTTAAAAAAATACTTTTGTTATAAGGGCTTTTTGTGGAAGCTTTCCTTTTGAAAACACTTATTTAGAAGTAAATTATGAAATCAGAGTTACCAGATTTTCCTCGGCAAAAAAGAGGAATGTCTGAGCGGGTTGTTTATCTAGCCTAACAAATAAAAAAAATACAAAAAAGCTACTTTTTGTAATAACTATCACCTCAACAGCAACTAATATAAAAAAGTATTATCTTTTGTATAGTGAATAGTCCTAATAAACTGTTATCTCTGATGTAGAAATATATGATTTTTAAAATTATAATTGGTACATACAAAAAATCAATTCGGTTAAATTGCAAAGAGATGTCTGGTGATGAGAGGGCATCTGGTAACCCTATAGGCAATAGACTTAAATTGATTTATAAAATATAGTGATGTAATCTGCAAATACTATATAAATAATCTTTGCAATTCTTAGTTACTTCAGCAAGAGCAATATCTTCTCGGGTTATGTTATGTAGCTTGAAATTTTGGAATAATTATCTAGATAAATTAATATTTATTCTCTGCAAATAAGGCTTTTTTATAATTGGATCTTTCTTAAACAATCCTACATGGCTTCATTAAAAGTTTTTTTATAACATACGTTATTAAACACAAATGCTCAAATCAAAAAACTTTATATTTGAACTTAACCATTTTATTATAGTAGCAATAAAGTCAAGACCATAAAAATTGATGTTAGAAAGGAATTGATTTAATTTTTTCTCCACTCCGAGCCTTTTAAATCATTTTGTTTTTGAGGATTTCAAGCGTATAATTAAGTTTCACAATATTATCTACTATTTTTTCATAAGTATTTTTTTTATATCATTATAAAAGTACAATATGCCGGGCTGTGCTGCACTAGGATGTTTAAATTCTGCCAAAAAAGGCTTCCTTATGAAGGTGTTTTCTAAGAATCTTAGTTGTAGAAAGGAGTGGGTTATGAGAAATGAAAAGGGATAAATGGATTCCTATGGACATATCCCGATTATGTGAGGTATGAAACGTGGCGATTTAGTTTAACTTAATTTTATCAAAACCATAGCTTTTTGCAGAATGTATTTATTTAAATTCCTTTTTTTTTGTAGATTCATTTTGTGCCAGATATGTGGGAAAAAACGAGGGAAGATGGTACCAGAAAACTTAAGACAAATGCAGTACCCCCAATTTTTTGTTTTCTCGTCAATGGCAAGGAAAAAATTGACCTATATCTAGTTCGTAGAAAATTAGGTAGCGCAAATTGTTATAAAAATAAGTTAAAATTAAGTGAAAGAAAAATTAAAAGTTTAAATGACAATTGTGATACTAAGAAAGCTTTTTGTGTGCAGTGCAGTTATTTATGAACTCAAGAATGTTTATTTTAGTGGATTTTTGGCGACAATTCACATTTATTTTTATATTCTCGATAATAAAAAAAAGTATTTTTCTCCAATTTGTTTTTTTTCAAATACACTTAAGATTGAAACATTTTCACATAAGACATATTCTTTCATCCTGTATAAATATAATATCACCCAAAGTAATTATTTAGAAGAAAAACATATGTCTTATGAGCCAGTATGTTTACCTTTGGTTTTTAGGGAAAAAAAATTACAGAGTTCAGAATTTCCCAAGCCATACTGTTTAAATGTGACCATTCCTGTTAGGGGTTAACTAGGTAGTATAAGGTTACATTTTTTTTTATAAAAAAAAGATTTTCCACACAGCTCTTTGAAACCAACTAACTTTAATTCTTAGGTTCAAAAATTTAACCATTTAGGTAACTATCAAATATATTTAAATAAAAAGATATAACCAATTTTCTATTAGTAGCCTTATTAGTGCAAAGCATTGCTAAAAAATTGTGTAGGTATTATGTATATCTAAATAGAAGATATGACAAGTAGCATACTATTGTTAAGAAAGTGTAAGCCACGTACCTTCAAAACAAACACGAGGAACTATGAAAAAACATTTAGGAAATGTTATTTATTTGGGAACTCAGGAAATAAAATTAACAATGTAATATTTAAAAACAATTTACCTATATACTTTGAAAAGTCTTCATTTTATTAATATTAATAATATTGGCAAATACGTACAGTTGACACCAATTCATAATTACTCTAAATTACCCATTTGTTTCCAAATCTGGTTTGAATAAGGAAGAAACATTCCAAAAGCAGAGGCCTCTGTGATAGAATTAAAAAGTTATTAAAACTATATTGCCTGTGTTCTGATCTTAGATATTTCCGTTGCTAAATTGGCAGTATAAAATGAATCATGAAACTAAAAAATATATTCAAATTGTAATATGCCTTACGAAAAAGTCAATGCCTGGAAAAGAAATGAAACACGAGCAATACAAAAATGGCTTATTTATTATGCATGCAATAACTCACATTTATCTGTCAAATTATACGAACTTAATAAAAAAAAATTAGATATTGCAAGACAGATTTTCCATATACTTTTCGAGGGCTTACATGCAAAGAGCACTACATCAAATGTGAACACAGTTGACTTGGTGCTTTTTGCTTGTAAGCCTATGATATATCAAATTTAATTAAAAATGAAACTAACAATTTATTGCAACATCACATAATCAGTATGTTCTGTTAAGCAATTTTACCACGAAGAATCATAATTTAATAGGGAGTTTATAACAACATACTTTTCCAGATTTTAAATACACACAGGTAAAAATTGAAAAAACTTATTTCGACATTGCTTGCAAGTTTTCAATTTATTTAACAATAATGAATAACAATTTTCATTTTACAAATCGCGTAACTGTTACATATTTACATAATTTGGTGTAAAATGCTGAGCTAGAAATAAAAAGTACACACTTAAGTGTAAGTATTAAAGCATACAGGTATATGCACTTTAATTAACTACTTACTTAATAGTTCATGTTCTATTTCAAAATAATTTGGTATAAAATGATCCGTTTAAACTTGGTACGGTATGGTGGAAGAGCTCTTGTTTGTGAGGTCTAGTTGAACATAAACATATTTATTCGTCTAGGCATAAGCTAAAGAGCCAAATTTACCTTAAAATGTAATCAATTAATCTAAAAACAAAAAAAAAATAAAATTCGAAGCACAGACACTAAATACAATGTTGAGAAATGGAATTTTAAGTTTGTTACTTTAACTTACAAATATATAAAAGCCCTAAAAACAAATAAAGATTAATTTTAAAAGATTTTCAAACGGAAAACTTCCACAAACAGCCCTTATAAAAACAGTATTTTTTTAAAAAGTTGCTTACCTAAATGTACAATAACTAACTGAGACTCAAACTTCACAAATACACAACACTGGTATTTTATATTTAGACAAACTATTTAAAAACGCAAAACAAATATTCAGAATCGCCGTTTATGCATATAAACAACAAAAATGTAGCCCATTAATGGCAGATGGGCGGAGCTTATGCTCTATTGTCTGTACATTGTATAAAGCTTAGACGAGGAAAGAAAGAGGACGGGTAACATCGTATTCTGTCAATGCCTTAGTTTTGTGCCGATTTTCGATGCGACGCCATATTGTTGGTCCAATAGCATCAAACTTATTTTGTGTGATTAAAAGTGAATATTGAATTAAAGACTGATATTTTTATAGTGGAAAATATTGGTTGTTTGTTCAACCTATAGCTGCAAGCAATAGTTATAAGAAAGAGCCGGGAATTACGTTTCACAGGTAAAAACTTATGCGTTATTCTAGTAGCTTTAAACTAATTTTTAGAATATCTTAAAAAGTAGTTAATATATAATTGAACGGCCCGCTTGAATATTTTCATTCATAATTTTCTAGTTATATTGTCAAGTTTGGTCAAAGTGCTTTTCTCCAGTGGCGTAGATTTTTAATGGTAGAATTACATTATAATTTTCCATGTCGAGTCGAAATAACAGTATTTTAGTTTTAATTTTCTTAAAAATCCCTAATTAATTATTTTGTTTCTTTTGAAAAATGAGAGGCTACTTTCAATTTGGGTGAGAAACATGCATCTTGCAGATTTTAAACCTGCAGCAAATGACATGCTTTGTTCAAAACATTTTGAACAAAAATATTTTTACCGTACTGATAGCAACAAAACATATCTACTTGGTGAAGCCATACTCACCAAATTCAAGACATTGCCAAAGTATATCGAACCGAAGTCAACACCAAAGAGAGTAAGTAAATCATTTTCTTATTTTTAAGGTTATTGTTTTTTTAATTAATTAGGTTACAAAAAGGAGTAGAGAAGAGATTGGAGAACCTTCTACACTAGCAGAAGTAATGGCTTAAAGTCCAGAGGAAACCCCAAGAAAAAACTTCTTCGAAGGAAATTATTTCATGCAGTGCAGAAAACCTCTGTGAAGTCACGAAAAGTTAAGGTCCTTAAGCAAAATGTTAAGAGGTATAAAAGAAAAAGAGTATCTCTATCAAAATAATGTTTGTCTGCCTTCAAAATAATTATTTTTCAAACCTACAGAACCACATTTTAAACTCTAACACTAATCATATATATTTTCAAATTGAAATTATTCTAAAATATGTTAATATCCGAATACATTTCATAACTAGCAAGAAATCGGAAATTTTAGATCTAGTTAAAAACCATTTGACAAAAACAATACTATTTAAAGGCCAGTAAATTTTAAGGTCTAGATGTTTGCATGGTTAATAAAAAACGATGGTTCGATGTATTTGGCCCTAAACTTCACTGGCCCAAACAGTTAATACCCCTAAAAGACATTTGCCCGAACCTACATTACACATAACCGTCACTGGCGCTAACAGTCGAAATCCCGACACATTGGAATGCATGAAATTTGTCCTTGGCCTTAAACGTCGAAATACATAAATATGTACGCCAATGACGTAAGAAACTTCTGTCACTGTTGCCAAAGTGCGTTATTGTTCAGATGAAGTACATATTTCCGAAAATATTAGTAAAATAATATGGTGTTTTTTTATTTATGGTTGATAACATGTTATTAATATTCCTAAATAATAAGTTTTAAATCGTTCTCAAAGAATTTTGTTTATAAAAATAGCAAATAGCTACGTATTAATTTTACTGCGTCGTATCAGTGTTAGGATACAATAAAATAAATTTTACTAACATGATGTAAATTGTTAGTTGGTTCGGTTGTGCATGCAGAAATAATATGCAAGAATGCAAGCTTTTACTGTGTTCTGGATATGTCCTGAATTCTCAGCTCTTCGCCCATTCAAATGCGATTTCAAGAAAGGGAGTACTAGAAAGTTAGATTCGGCAATTTAAAAGGACTATCAATATTAGGACATCAGAATAATCAGAAAGTATATTGTAATGTACAAATTTCATATTGGTAAGTCACCTAGATTCTCTTTTTGTGTAGGTATACATTTTTTTCTTAAATGTTCCTCTTCGGATTTTCTACAATATATTGGGTTTTTAATGTATAGTGCACTAAATGTTAGTTAAAAGAAAAACCTCAACAAAAACATTTGTATTTGGTTGATAACATGATTATGACATATAGTTGTGTTTGCATTTTTAGGAAAACCATGTAAATTCATGGATGTATCATCCACAGTGGACTCCATTTTGGCAAATCGGGGTATGAATCTTAGACAACAATAAAAAATGAAAATCAGCTTTGCATATAAAATTATGAGTAGACAGACATAGCAGTGAGGAATGGTTCTATGATCCATCTGAGAATAAATACAGAACTGCTGAGGTAATTCATATGTCAAAATAATTAGATATTTTAATAGAAATGAGGCATTTCTCCTTTTCAAAATATTTTCTTCTTACAAAGAAAACTTTTAGAAAAATTTGTTAAATAGGTAGCTAAATAAAGTGCTTAGAAGAAAAATAATATTTTATTTCCTCTTTAAAATTTTAGTTTGTGAAGTTAAAGCCAAAAATGTTATTTCCTGATAAAATGGTGAACGCTTTGCGTCAAATAAAATATTTAATCTAGCGTCATTCTGCTATTCTTTAACTTTTTTACAATAAACTTGCTGGGAGACCACTTCGGGAATATCCTGAAAATTTCATCCAAATTGTTGAAACCACCGCAGAGTAATCGATATACATACATAAAAAAATACATAGGGTCAAATTGATAACCTCCTTATTTAGTCTTTTAAAAATTGCATTAATGCCTGCAGATCCACCATTTTTTGTCCGATTTCAAACATTTAAAAACTGATATTCATAGAATTTAAAGTTTTATCGGAATGTAAAAATTAATAGATATATTATATATAATATATTTTATTCCCGTATATGTAGGTACCCATTATATAAATGTCTGTAATTAAGTTATTAAGAATAAGTTTGAAGACGACTTCATAAAGTCAAATTTTCAATGTGGAATAAAATATTATTTTTTACTTTTTAGTTTTGTTTTTTTTTTGAAGTTTTTTTATTTTTTATACAAATTTATGTTTGGAGAACAAAGCTTTCTGCAATAGATATTGTGAAGAAACGCCCCAGAAGTGAATCCCATACCTTGTGTCTGTGAAATCGAAACCACACTTATTCTTAATTACCTAATCACAAAACTATATTTATGTAATGAGTGTTTTGATGTCTAATACCAAGAGTATAATGTTTTACTATCTGTATTAATTTGGTGCTGACTTCACAGACTAAAATTTTCCAGATGGAATAAAATATTATTTTCCATTTTTAGGTGCATTTTTTGAAGTTTTATTTTTTATACAGTTTTTTATTTCATTCTTTTTAGTTCAATTTATATGAGTTTTATTTTAAGTTATATTTAACAAATAACCATATATATCTATGTAAATTCCTAATAAAATGGTGTACGCTTTTATTGCGTCGAATAAATATTTAATATAGCGTCATTCCGCCATATTTAACCTTTTTACAATATGCTGGCTGTGGGACCACTCGGGCAATATCCCGAATATTCCTTGAAAATTTCATCAAAATTGTTGAAACCATCGCAGAGTAATATATGTACATACATACAAAAAATTCACAGGGTCAAATTGATAACCTCCTTTTTTGAAGTCTGTTAAAATTTGCATTAATATTTGTGACATGGCCAGCTAAATAGATCCGCCATTTTTTGTCCGATTTCAAACATTTAAAAACTGACATTCATAGAATTTAAAGTTTTATCGGAATGTAAAAATGTATAGATGGTACAACTTCTGATTAAATCAAATATATTTATAACCTGCCTAAGATAAAACTAGAATAATACTTCCACAAATAAGCATTTAGTATGATCAATTTTTTTGAAATTATATGGGCTCATTATTTAAATATAATATGTAGTTTTTTTTTGTTTTCTTTTTAAAATTCAAATAGCATAAGTTCATCAGGACCTGGTTATTTTTCTAAGTAGTGCAATATCTATTTCATTCATTTCTTTTTTTTTGAATAAGAGTATTAATTTTTTTGAAAGTAATTAAGAAAATTCTTTATTTTTAGTATGCCTAGGGACGACCACTATGTAATAAGATCACCAACAAGATGTAAGCTCTAGAAAGTTAGTATGAATGTCATTGATTAAAATCTGGCCTTCTTATTAACTACACCAATTCAGTTATTGCCAGGGGCGAGGCAAGTGAAAACAATCCCTTTGTGAGTTGAGAAGACTGATTACATCATACGAAGAAAATATTTACTGTAATGTGTTTTAAATAAAGTTAATGTTTAATATAATCTTAGGTTTAGATTTATTCTGAAAATAAACTATATCTTGACATTCACCATTTTGTCAAGAAGGTATTGTATGCCATTACAATGTGTCTGACCTACAATGAATAGACTTACTTCTTAAAACTTTTTATTTCTTTAAACTTTTATTATTTTTTATTGCTTTATTTACCAACAGTACACTCAAAGAATCTATGTTAATTTAATTAAAATTTGGATGATTAATTTATGCAATTGAATAAGTTAGTTTTCTTTACATTAAGTGTCAGTTATCCAAAAACTATTTAACCTTATTCTTATCCTCAATTAATAAATACTGCAATTTTTCCCATGTATTACTGGGGAAAATCAAAGTGGAGTCATCAGCATAGGCAACCACTTTACCCCCTCGTGCCAAGATTACAAAGAGTGTTGATATACATGTTAAAAAGCACAAGACGCAGCACTGTACCTTATGGTACTCCAATTTTGATTTCTTTAGGCTGACTCATAGCTCCTCCTCCTACTTTAACATAATTAAGTAGATACATTTTGAAATCATTCAACACGGATTCTCCACATCATATAGCTATCCACAATGTCCAGTAACAAAGATATATAACTTTTACAAATATTTGTGATTAAATACACAAAATGATTTAAAGTATCATTTTTTAAAATATAGCTATTATTGTTACATCCAGGGTTAGGCTAACTCCAGACTGGACTGGAAAAATTCATAAAAACTCTCAATACATAAACTTAATTAAAGTTATCATAACAAAAACACAGTTGTCTGTATTTTAAAAAGAAGGCAATCTATCTTGTTAATATTTTCAGAATTTGAAAGCTTGCTTCTTTAGCTTTAAGAAGCCAGTTATTTTGATAACTTCTTCAATTTGTTAAAAATAGTTCGTTCACACCTTAAACGTAGCTTCAAAATCCACCTAGCATATTTAGTCAAAAGTAAGGGTAGCTGTAATTAATTTCTTATGAAATTATTTGTAATCACAGACTTAAATTATTCATATTGTTAACAAGTGATATGATTTGTAGAATTTTAATCAAAACCAAGGCAAATTAAGCTTCAAAAATGATCATTGGAAATTGAATATCAGTATTTTTTTATTGTAAGGTTAAAAAACTCACAAAATTATACCTGGTTTCAAAACTGTTTTTGTAAAATTAATAATTTTGGTCTGTTGCATTTGGATAAATTGAAAGAGCAAAACATAATTATAGGCTTTGTTTACTATATCCGAGCTAGGCCCTGAAGAATGTTGTCACACCAACCAAGTTATTTGTTTGAAATTGTTTTTAAATAATTTTAATAAGAAAATTGGATTTTATTGTATTTAACAAATCAGTGGTTCACCTGCCCAGACAAATTGTCATTTTATCACCTTAACAAAAATATCGAACCTTATATTTTTTTTATTTGAATTAATCTGTGCAGGTAATTTTTACTCGACTTCCAAAAGGAGGTTATCAATTCAATCCTATTATTTTTTTTATGTAGGTACATCGAGTACTCCTGATTTGACCAATTGCGCCCAAGACAAAATATCTTACATTCACCATACTATCAGGAAAAAAAAATATGCCTGTTAATATCATGATTTCAGTTAATGTCACAAAGTTCAATTTTACTGATCATTTTAAATTTTAACAGTGAATATAGCTAGTTTTCTATAAATGTGTAGAGATGGCATATTTTATGCAATATTAATATGGTGATTGTGGTTAGCTACTTATTTATTTTGGATGTCCATAAGCTTTACCAAGTTTAGGTAGGTAGTAGGTAGACCAAGTAGTAGTATATACATATATATATATATATATATATATATATATATATATATATATATATATATATATATATATATATATATATATATATATATATATATAAGGTAATTGTATGATTAGTATGCATCTGGGCACAAACAAATTAATCAGTAAAATTATGTGTTTTATTTAAAAAATTACAAAACTTATTCCTAGCTATTATATATTATATTTATTTTAGCACTTAATTTTTTCTTTTAGGGTTAAACTTACATTTTACTTCTTTTAGTATCTGAGTTTTATTACCTGACTGTATTAAATATTTTAAGATTCATTACTTAACTATTGTTCTATGTTTTGTTCTGTTTGTGAGTATTAAGTGTATGTTCTTTTGTAAAATTATGCTTTTTTTGTATAATAATATATTAAATAAATACAAACATTGTGAAATTTTAAACTATAACAATAAAATATATTAACAATGACAGGCAAATAAATAGTATTTTTATCATCTACAATGATCAATTATCATCTAATAATGTACGGGAATATTGATTATAAATAGAACCCTCAATTTTTTTATGGGACACCCTGTCTATTATATGCCCATTAAATAGGCATCTTTTTGCTAATCTTAAATATGTTAGATTTGATACCTTTACCTTTAAAGCCAATGGAGAAAAACCATGCCATAAGAGGCAAGTTATTCATATTGGTGTTATGTTTTCTCTAACATCTCTTATAATAGGTATATTGTCAATTTTCTCAGTTGTGTTTCACGATAAATGTTTCAAACCTAGTATAATCATAATTAGCAAGAAGAGACCCATTTGATGGACATATACAGGGTGTACCATCAAAACAAAAAAAAATTTGTCATGCTTTTCTGAAAAAACACCCAGTATAGATAGAAAATAATGGATTAAAAATCTATAACTTCTATATTTACCAATTTTTTTTTACAAAAAAGTTAAATGAACATTTAATTTATGATCAATCAAAATTCGTATGCAATCATGAAATGCTTACTTCATTTTGACGTATTCAAGATTTTTGTTTAATTATATAATATGATTTGCTCTTAAATTCCAATGGGATTTGGTTATATATTCTTGGCACCATTTATCATTAGTTTATTTTGACAAATAATGACATTATGTCAAAGTCAGTTAAATAATATTTAACATATAATGTTTAAACTAGATTTTTGTCAATTAAAAAATATTTTTCTTAGTCGGACATTAAACAAGGCACTACAGGTATTATATGGGATAATGATTTCAGTCAATGTCTATCCTTCTTGAAACACTGTCTCAACCTTAAGTATTATTAATCTTATAATATGATACCTTAATGTACAGCTGATTTAATTGTGATATGACAGAATCTATGTATAAAGCTATTGTAGGATACCTTTTTTACTGGTTTGGAACTATTTATTTAAAATTAACATTTACTTGAATAAAGACTATACCATAATTTTTTCAACAATACGCAGTCTTATAAGTTTGACAGCCAGTTCCCAACATATGGTAAAATCAACGATAAGATCTAATATTTTTAGGAAATTTTATAAGATTAGGCTATAAAAGTTTATATTTTAATAAGTTAATTGATAAGATAATTTACAAGATCTAAACTACTTTATACCAGTTAATAAACTTAAGAACCTGAAAGCATGAAATTAATTGAAAGTATCTTCGAAAGACTTTTGTTCTTTATAATTATATCATCTACCTAACTTTTTCTTAAGTTATACTTAGATTTAAAAAAAATTAAAGGTGAGATGTGCTATATCTTGCATACTTACTAAATTAACTTATTACTCAATTGTGTATACCAACTGAAGAAAATATATAAATAGGCCACAGTTAATATTTTTAAAATATGGGGAAAAAATCTTCAAATTTCTAATCCACTTTAGCTATATATCTTTAATCAATATACAAAATATGTGATACACTTTACAGTAACAAAAAAAAAATATTAAAGATAAAATTAATAATAAAGTTGATCCTACATTTATCATATGGTGCATCTTTTTTAGTTCTTAAACACTTTCTCAGCAACAGTAATTGTAAGTACTCAAGTATCACTATAATTTACACGTCACTACTATCTGCAATGCACATATGAGCAGAACTAACTTCCTAAGCCTTGTCTACGATACCTATATCAAACATCAAGAAGACTTGGTCCTAAAACAAATTATAATTAATAAAGTACCTGCACGAATAACAAGCTTAGGGAAAATCATTAACAATCTTATAAAATACTAATCAATATGTGTCTGATAAAAACTGATTTTTAGATAGGTATTTGCTTGGGATCAGGATACAAAATTAAAAAAACTTAAAAAAAAAGTTGAAATTATGTGTCTCAAAAAGCTCACAAAACATATTAGTTAAAAGATACATGTTCAAGCATCAAGGCTTTTGTGGATTTTTATATGGTCTTTAGTAGACAACTTTGTTTTATTTTTAGGTAGGGAACAATATCCACATTAATAACAGATGGGGACTCAATCCTATATACTAACAAATAAGATTATCTGAGTGTAAGAGTCCAAAAACTGAAATGGTTGCAACTTTATACCATATTCACACTATTCTAAAATAAACATACTCACTTTATATGTAGAAGCCTTGTTTATGTATAGACAAGGGTAGAAGGTTTAAAATCATCTCAATGCAAACATGCAATAACCTCTTCCTGGGCTTTCCAACAATTTTTTTTTTCAATATTCAATCTCCATTATTCCATTAATTAGATATTATCCTGTGATAAACAAATGCTTTATAATAAACCAAAAAAAAACAGTCAATATACGGTTAACAAATTATTTTATCAATAAAACTTGACAACACAGCAGGCCTATTTAAAGAATTTTTAGCCAGTAGCGTAGCTCGCCAATTCGGTATTTAAAGTGTCGGGCTAGCGGCGCATTCCACACATTCCAATCTGTCGGGATTTCGACGGTTTGGGCCAGTGAAGTTTTGGTCCACTAACTGTTTGGGCCGGTGTGGTTTAGGGGAAAATACGCACTACCAAAACGATTATAAGACTATTGTTAAATCGGTGTTGATAAACGTTTTTTATAGGTTTTATATATTTTTTTCTTTATAACTTAATAACTGTTGTAATTAAGTATTAATAAATACAATTTAAAATCTTTATTTTGTTTTTATTCTATCGATTTCCTATATCTAATGCACCGTTTGTTTGATATTTAAAACTATTGACAAATTGACTTTGTCGACAATCCGCTTATTAAATCAATTAATTCCTCACATTACTCAAATTTTACTAAATAACGTTAATTTCATCAGTTACTTCCGCTCTTAATGATACGCCTATGGCGGAATTCCACAGAATTCGTTTGGTCCAAACTTGCTTCACTTTCAGCGTCGTGTTACGCTGCCTCTCTCTTTCCTTGTCTAAGGTATAAAGTCACTGTAGAAATGTTACAGTGACTTTATACGAGGACAGTGGCGACAATAGCGTTTAATGTTTTGATTGGCTGGAGCCAATATCCGCCATTAATGGGCAAAAATTTTATTGTTTACCATTGATCTTATGGGAATTTCGTCTAGTTTATTTCAGTTTAATTGCAAATTTATAATATATCGTTACTTCATTTTTGCTTTAATCGAAAGTTTGTTATTTGGACTTTGTATTCTAACAATATTTTTTGCCACTGTAACAGTATCTATATGCTTTCTTTTTTCTTAAGTTCTGCGTTATTCTGTATATTTGTTTTAACAATACAGGAATTTCTAAAAATGTCATTCTGTTTGTAATAGTGGTAGTCACTAAAATGAAAAATGGTTAAAATTTATATTATATTATACATTTAAAACTCATACTAACTTTTTTTTTTAAATGTTATTAGTAATAGTTGATAAGTAATAGGTTCATAAAACATTTAATAATTGTTGTCCAATATGTCTAATGCACATTCAACTTAATTTCTGGATTCCCTATAAAGGCTTAAATAAAATGAAAAAATATATATAAATCAAATATTCAAACTCAAATTTGTCAAAATAAATATAGACTGTATAGTGTTTTTGGAAAGCTTATGAAGAAGCGCATTCGATTTTAGAAAAATATATATAGTGTCCAATAAAAAAAATAGCACTTTATTCAGTTACTCGAAAACGTTGGGTTTAGAAAAAAAAACTTGATTCTACGTCAAAAAATCTATAAAGATCTGTTTTCACATTTTCAATAACTTTTTAAATAACTGAGATATGGGAGGTGCTTGAAAAGGAGAAATTTTGAAAATCACCCTGTAGCTCAGAAACTGAGAGAGCTAGGTATGTCACATGTTCAAAAAGTAGCAAACTATTGCCTAAATCGCATCTTTCTATCTCCACTCATAAGCGAGAAAACCCGTAAAACATGAAATCTGGACATCCTGTACGTATATTCATAAAAACCGTACAAAACAAACACTTATAAGTCATACACACCACACTAGAAGAAATATAAACAGGCTTATTGTGATCCCACAATGCAATACAAACATATTAAAACAAAAAAAAATTTAAAAGAGGCTTTTGTTTGCATTCTCGGAAATTGTGATGTTTTCTTGGATGGGATGTAAAATTTTTTTAAATACTTATTACTAATGTGGGAGGCAAACTTAAAAATATGCTAGGTTTTAAATTTTAATTAGATGTTGATTAATTTTAATTTTTTTTACATGTTACTGTTGAGCTATCAACTGTCTTGGTGATACTTAGAGATAATTTTAGATTTTGTGGTTACCAATAGAATTGTTTGTTTTGTGTACCTACTTATGGAACTCTTTATTTTACATATTTTATAAAGCACAACACAGGTGTTCTGCACAAAGAAGCTTTCTAATTAGAATTATCTGTATTATTGTATTATTTTTTCATTAATAAAACTGAAATTGTATATAGCAGGTGTTCTCAATTTTTTTCTCACTATTCTATTTCTCAGTAAACGTATATATCTGCTTACGTACCACTTGGAGAATCTCTGCTTACCACCAGTGGTACACGTACCACAGTTTCACAAACTCCTGCTATATAGACTTAATAATACTTAGCCACCCTTTACAGGGTAATAAAGTGGATCTCGATCTATGCCTCCATTTAAGGAGTAAATGTAAGAAATGTGAGCAAGACAAACATATCAAATTTAATTTTAAATAAGCAAATTTTCACTCTATGAATGTTTTAATAAAAATATCAGAATTGGCACTCTGTATATAAGTGTAAAACTGTTGATAAAGCTGGTGAATTTTATAAAGCTATTAAAACAATATTTAGAGTATAAAAGTAAAAAGTATAAAAAATTAAGGCTGACTTAATTTCGGTTTGAAAAGTATAAGCATGCAAGAAAGTTATTAAAACCAAAAATTAATAATGCGGAAATCTATGAAAACTCTAAAGGTTTTTGGTCCTATGTGAAGTCGCAAAAAAAAGATATGATGACGTTCTATGTGAAGTTGAGGAATCACTTAAGGGTATTAAAAACATAACTCATGGGTTTTCTTGATTCTTTAGTTCAGTTTTTTCTCCTAAAGAAAATATAGCCCTTCCAAAGTATACTTTTGTGAGCAGGTGATTATTGAATGCGAAGTACGAGCGGCAATTAAAAGATTAAAGAGTAATAAGGCCCTTGAACCAGATGGCCTTTCCAGATATGTAATTAAGGGAAGTGGTGCTTCTGCCTTTACTTTAATTATTGCCCAATTAACTCTATTTAACAGAATATAGAGTGAAACAAACAATTTTATATGTTCACATCAAAATGGTTTTCTTCCAAAGAAGTTAATATTAACAAATCGTTTCTTTTGTGTATCTAGTTGAAGCAGCTAATAGAAAGTCTCAAGTGTATGTGATCTTCACTGAAGTGCAGAAAGCATTTAATAAAATACAGCATAATTATTTTCTCTTAAAAAAAATGCACAGTCCAAGCAATTTGGTGAGCATTGTACTAACTTGTTTGTCTGACAGACAAAAGTATGTGGATGTAAAAGGTGGAAGGTCAAATAAGTATGGAAGTCACTCTGGGATTCCTTATGGGTCAAATTTAGAACTGTTATAATTCATTATAGTTATCAGTGGTATATGCCAGGCTGTCAAAAACGCAAGGCTCTAATTATTCGCACATTATTTGAAACTGCACACTACTACTCATACTATCACTGAAAAAAGTAATTCAAACTGACTGCGAAATGGAAAAACGTTAAAGCATGTCAAAAATCATAGATTTGGGAGTATTGATCGACAGTGTAATAAGTTAGTCAGATCATATTGCCTGTAAAATTAATGAACCTCATACAACGATGTGGTTTATTGTCAGATTACAAAAAAAATCAGTTTTGATGTTTGTCTTAAGTTATTTGATTCTCTGCCCAAACTGGAATATGGAAGAGTAAAATGGGCACCCCAGTATGAAGTATGGATAAAAGTTATAGAACGTATTTACCATAAATTCGTAAATATGCTTCTGAGTGAACCGTAAACGCGTCAGACTGCATAAACCTAATATTGTGTTAAATACCCCCTCTAAACGCGTCATTGCGTTTTCTATGAAAACTAAATTTCATAATTATTATAAAGCGGCTGATGCATGTGCATCAAATATATTGTTTCGATCAATTTGTCAGTATTTTTTCTTTTGTGACAAATCTACTTAATAACATAATCATTACGTTTCAAGTAATAAGATTTATTTATAAAGCATTCTGTATAATCTGTAAGTTTGCCGTTAATTCATCGGAAAACTATTTAACGTTACCACTACAATACATAATAAATGTATTTACGAAATACTTGCCGTACTCCACTGCAGTTAGGTATTTAATACAATTTATGTTTGCCTATTAGATTCAACAGAGTTGTCTTCATTATTATCAACACCGTTTGATTACTCACGTCTTTCACTTTCATCCTTTGTGATATTATCCCAAATCCGGTTCTTCAGTTTTGTCTTCATATAGTTTTAGAGATGTAATTTTTCAGAAAGTTATCTCATTAAAAAGTTTCATGAAATATTTCGTCTTTTGACGTGAAATTTGAAAACATATAATAATATAGTCTTTTCTTCGTCGATTTCCTCGGAAGCAGAAACACAGCACATCATCTTTAGTTTCTTTACCTGTTTTGGTACTGGCACAAAATGAAAAAATGATCTACATTTCTTGATGTATGTATGTACTATATGTACGTTATTTCTTACTTCTATAATAAATATAATAAAATATCCGATTTCCTTAACTTATGATTCTTTGTACTATATAAAAACTCAACCTCATTTATGTCAAAAGCATTTAAACATAAACATAGCATATTATTTAGTGTACCACAATCCGGTCATATTTTCTTTTTTTGTTGAAACGTTAAGTAGTAAATTTTATTAAAATACTAATTTATTTGTAGAAAGAAAATTAGTTTTATTGCAAAAGGGGACAGGTCTCAGTCATACAGCAGCGACTAGGCAGCATTAAAGGCAAAAATTAATAAACGTTCACTAAGAAAAAAATTTAGAAGTTCGCTCGAGCGAAGCATTAGTTAGCTCCCCGCAAATTATATATCGGTAATCAATATATTGATACATAGTGGCATAACATGGCATGGAAAACTTTCAAAGTACCTTGAAATTTTTCATTGAAATGAAGGTTTTTTTTAACTTTTAAGTTAAAATGTTTCACTCTCAGATCACTATGGAGATTTTATCTTTTGTATGATAAAAGTGTTTCTGTTCACATAGGTGGCACGAGAACTGACGTTGTGCTGCGTCACTACATACGACTATACTATCTAAATTAAATTGCGCCTTGCTTTGAGTCTACATTTCTCATTTTAAGTTGTTAACTAGAGGGGTTTTTGTATTATCAGCATAAATTGCAAGTGAATACAATCCCCTAAACATATCGAAATCCAAGTCCGGTCTTCGATCAGTTTTTATAATACAATAAATATAAAAATTATTTTAGTCATATTTTAAAACAGAAAATTAAATAACATTCAGTAATAATAATTAACATCGTCTTTAAAAAATGGCCGGTCATAAATAAAAAGTCATGCTCTACACCCCTGATATTACCGGACAATGTAATATTACTCTCAATTCAATAGTATTAAAGACATCCAAGAGCAAAAAATAAAAATAAGTCATATCAATAAAATTATCATCTAAATTTTAATGTTTTACTAACGTATTTTCCCGCGAACTTTTGTGTTCAAAGATTTTTTAATTTTTAATTTTGATATCAAGTTATCAGTGCCAAATTAACACATAAGCCTATAGGACCCTAAACATATCACAGTCCCTGAGAGTCTTATCACTTAAGCACTTCATTTTATAGAAGGCTCAATTGACCTAAGGGCTATGGCTCTAATGAACCACCCTATCCCTACTACAAATATATGGAATGGGCAAAAAAATTCATAGAAAAGAATTTTCATTTTGCAAATTAATTTCAATATCTTGGGTAATGTGTAACTCAAAATCAATGTTATTATGAAGAAAGTGTCTAGCGGACGGTCCAATGGACCATGTCGTTCTAATCAAAATTGCTGTACTGTCCAGTCGACTGAGATAATAAAAATCCCCGATTGGGACACGTGACATATTGGCCAATTATACGTACCCTGTGAGCCGTTCAGTTCTTGGTCCGCCCGTTAATCAGTATTTTCTAATTTGTAGGTTTATTTTGACGGAGTATAAACAAGGTTCGTTAACTTTTCGTTGTGAAGCCTGCTAGCTAAGTGGTAGTGTGTACGAATAGAATGCTATGCAGAGGTTATGTGTTCTAATCTCGGCTCGCGCGATGATTTTTTATTTAGTTTTTTTTTTAAAGAAAACCTATAATTTAAGTGGATCCATCTCGAGTTAGCACCAAGTTTGTCAATAAAACCATCACTAAAGTTATAATAAATCTTGTGTGGAAGGTGCAACAATTTTTAGTAGTACACGATCCATTATACCCTTCGCCAGATACTTCCCATTATGTAACATTAAAAATAAATATATGATACAAAATAATATCGTTGATCTTTGTACAAACAACAATAACCTAATTCTCAAATTGATTCTGAAATTCATTTTCGGAATGTTTTTTTTTAATAAAAAATTGCAATAAGTAATAATAATCTGATTCTACATTTGTAGGATCCGTGTTTCATTAAATTTACGACCAATGTTTGTTATAATCTTTACTGTGAAACCTTTTTAATGAGCATCTTAGAATATTTATAAACACTGTGTGATTTACCATCTGGTATGGCTTCATATTTCAACTGTTTTACTATCTATCTCGATTCATCATTTTCTATTAATAAAGTCCAGTGACGTTTTGCTAAGGGTGAAACATAAAATTGCACCATAAACCTAACGATAGATTACTTACAAAAGTTTTGTGTTTAGTTTTAAAGTATATTCAGGGTCCCATTAGTTCCATAAATAAATTAATAAAAGTAGATTTTTTGGTAATTTTCTAGTTATCTGTTCCAAATGAAGAGCAGTCTTATCTGATTACTCACCAACAAAATAAATAAAGATCGAATTAGAAATTAAAATGCATCGATATGGTTACTAATGGTGTATTATTAAATTTGTGCTTGTATATTTATTGACAAGATAAATGGAATACGGAGGGATATCAATAAATTTGTTAAATCAGGTGAGTTGTTTATATTACATATGTATATCTTATTTGATCGTAAAATGTTCCGTTTCTTTTACTACCATTTGATTGTATTAAGAACAAGAACAGTAAGATTATTATATAAAATATATAAACAAGTAACTAAATTGGCTAATAAAAATGTAGATACTACTCAAACCAGCCTAAAATCTTTTGTTCATGGGATTTCCAAGTTGTTGATTAAGAGTCTAAGGTCTGAATTCTAAACTTTAATATGGGGGATCTATTATGGCATATATGGATTAAAATGAAAACTGTCGCTGCTTTCGAATCTAGACTAACTGCAATAATATCACCCACTTGCAGTTTGCAATAAATAATTATTGAGACCACAACCAACATTATGGATTCACCAACTTGAATTTGAACTACAACCACGATTTTTAATCATTTAAAATGTTTACTTCATTTTCTTAATTAGTGACTTGCAGCAGTTTTTAGACTATAACATTCTGACCTCAGATTCGTAATTAAGCAACAATTTTTAGCAGCTTACGCAATATTTATTGCACCATTTTGAATTTTACAATTATTGGGCGATTCTAAATTAGTTAGTGCACCTCAGAAAAGAGACTTCCAAGCTGTAATTTTCAAACTAGTTGCAATAAACGGCAGTGACACTAGTTTATTATTAAATTGAAATTATTAATCCGCCATTTTGAATTTTAAAATTCTTACCAGATTCGTAATTAGGGACGGTTAAATTTTCTCGAACAAGCTACTGTTACATACAACAAGCTATTAGAGATGACATCAATAATTTTTAACCAATTTTACCATATTTCATTCGCCATTTTGAATTTTCAAATTCTTACGTTATATTTTAAAACATTGACCTTAGAAACTCCCAAGCTGTAGTTCTCAACCTAGTTGTAGTAAAATTGAGTCACTTGTAGTAAGTTATTGCGATGACAATCAATATTATGAAGCTGCCATTTTGAATTTTGAAGTTCTATCAGTGATCTCAAATACTCCCAACCTGAAATTTTGTTAGACAAACTCTTAATCTCGTCTCGCGCAATCGCTAGAGATTATTCTACATACTGACATTTAAAAATCATTTGTTGTATTTTGAATGTAAAAATGCCTTTTAAAAATTTGTTTTAGGTTTCGTTTTGTATAATATCCTATGGTCTAGGATATTTCCACTGTTCCATAATATGGATAATTTTGCCTGTGATACTAAATATAATAAAAACAAAGCAAGCGAAGCGTCGCATTTTAAAGAGAGACTTTTTCAGAAACCTTTCATATGACGATGAAAAAGCTGTGTTATCTTCATTATCCAATTTACCTGCCTGGGTAAGATGTGTTGAAATGTTTAGTTGTAGCTTACAAAAATTACAATACACATGAATGTTTAGTAGTAAGTAAATAAAAAAATGATCATCTTGGCCTTAAGAATAAGAGAATTAAGATTATGCTCAAACTAATAATCAATAAGCCTGTACAGGGTGTTCAGATTTCAGATGTGGTTTTTACATCACTACACATACAAGCAGAATATTTAAAAATATATAGGGTGTCCCATTTAAAGTTAACAAATAGTTTAAAAATGAAAAATATTACAAAAATGTAGTATTTAGATATTGCACTACTAATGAAAGAATGGAATTTTTTTTTTTTTTTCGCGACCGAAACCGACAGTTTTGAAGCATGTCTCGAGCTTGGTCTCGTATTGCAACTATCGGTCTCGAAACTATTTTAAAAAGTCTGAGTCTCATTTTATGATTGAGTACGAGAGTGGTCTTGCGAACCCCTACCTACAAACATAAATTCAAATTTTTGTTGAGTACCTAGAAGAATGAGAATTTTCTTTATTTTTAGGTGTGTTTTCCAGACATGGAGAGAGTTGAATGGGTTAACAAAATCATAAAACAGTTATGGCCAAACGTAAATAACTATGTGCACGATATTATCAAGCAATTGCTGGAAGTAAAGCTAAATAAAAAAATTGGTAAATATGGATTATCTGGATTGGTTTTTAAGAAATTGCTAGTCGGATCAATAGTAAGCAGTATTTTTCTATTGAGCTAATGCAAAAAAAAATATGATATTGTGATTTTTAATTACTGCGGTTATATTATGGCAAATGCAAATAAAATCCTTTTTAAGACATTTTTAGGGATGCACTACGGCCCACAGCTGCCGAATAATTATTATCAGATTGTTTTTTTAGATAATGAGTAAGAGAAGAAGGTTTACTAAATCAAAATTGTTTTTATGAACGGATTTTTTTTTAGATTTGTTCCTATGATTTTTTTCGATATTCTTCTCCATACTAGGATATCTTAAAATCTCCTTACAAAATTCAGTTAGTTTCATGCCTTCTTCTTTCTTCTTAAACAATAGACTAAGGGGAGGCTAAGTCCAAAATCTTTTGGACTGCTTTTAAAAGAATTATTTTACAAATTTTCTTATAAATGGCGTCGTTTCTTTAAATTCAGATGTTAGTGGAGTCAATTTAGCGGAAATTTTCGTTAAAAAGGAATTGCTCTTTCCCCTTGGGTTTTTTATAAATATATTGATGGCATCACAAAGGAAGTAGTTTTTGCATTGCAGAACGACCGGAAGCCATATTTTTTACTCTGGTAGAAAAATGGTCTTGTTGACAATTTTTTTTTAACAAAGACATAAATAAGATCGGATCCAGAAAAAAAACTATTTCTTGGTTTTTAGAATTTCGACATAAAATACAAATTTTTTACTAATTGTAATGACTATGGAACTGAACTGGGTCACACTTCACTATGCCTAATAAAAGAAAAAATTAATAACGAGGGAAGTTTCGGATATCCATTTTTTATAAAAAGTTAATTGTCTAAATAAAATATTTTAAAACACCGTATTTTTTCATAAATCAGAACTTAAAATTTTTGCCAAAAGGAATGCACGGTTCTACAATGTAAAGGTTAAATCAGCTGATCAGTCTGATTTTGTAAGCAAATTTAAAAAAATAGCTTCTATTTTTCTTCTTTTATAAATTATATAGCTAAACCATTTTCTTTTAGCCTTTTAGGGTAGGAGGAATCGTAGTTTTTGAAAATGTATCCAACAACGAAATTGTTTTTGACATGGATATTACGTAAGTGAATAATATAACTTTCATCTTATTTGTCCATTGATGCAATAATTTTTCCTGTATTGTTTTAGATATGCAGGTGACTGCGATATTACCCTTAAATTCAGCAAAATGAAGGGAGGTATCAAAGATTTTCAGGTAATTTTTAACAGTGGTAAATGCATGTGTTTTAGTTAGACAGCTAAGGGCGTTCGCAGGGCGGGGGAAGAATCTGCCTCTCCTGGATTTTAACTTTCTTATAGCTTATAGCCAAATTTGAACAGAGTCGTATATTTCATAAAGGTCATGCACAGCATATATAGTCCCTATACCATCCCAACTTTTATCTGTTTTCACCCTAGACTACGTTTTTGTATTAGATATGAACTGTTCTTCTATAAAAGGTTTAGTTAATTAAGTCTTTAAAAATTAGTGGAATATGAAACAGGACAAAGTTATTTTACTTCAAATGAGCTTAAAGTTTAATAAACCTAATCGTGTAACGTGGACATAAGGTCTTCTTTCCTTGTATTTAGGAAAAGAAACTGCCTCAACCACCACAATATTAGAGTCCGGTTCACTATAGTAATACGATATATTACTTTAGATATGCTGATCCCATTTTTACATGTAATACAAATCAGAGTTTTTAATCCATATTTAGCATTTTTTCTAAATCATATTTAGGACATTGCGTTAAATGTCTAACCGTTAATGTGTAGGTACGTATTACATTGTGGAGATTCAGATTTGATTTGTAGGTATTTGTGGATTAGTTTTAAGCCCAATTTTCAGTGTACCATTTAGATCACTTGCTTTTGATCGTGACTCGTTTAACGTGTATGTGAAAAACTTTTTTTAAGAGGCTCTTCGTTTTCCTTACAGAAGTCTCGTAACAAAATAATATTAATTACAGAGTCAAATGTCTTGTGTGAATTTAAATATATCAAAAATCATTTGCATCCTTTATCAACGTTTTGCTTAAAGCTTGCAATACGTAATTGCAGATTATTTCATAAATTAAATAAGAAAATATATTAACTGGCGCCTAAAAATGTATGAAAACTTAAAGATTCTGTGTCCATAAAACACATATCGAATGCGTTTTCTGAAATTCCAACTTTTTTCAGCTTTATGGAAGATTACGTGTAATATTAAAACCTTTGATCAACACTTTGCCATTAGCGGGTGGCATCCAATTTTTTTTCTTAAACCCTCCTGATATTGATTTCACACTTGATGGGTTGGCAGGAGTACTGGAATTTCCTCTGCTCAAGTAAGCCAATACAATTTTTTTTACATATTTTATATATAAATCTTATATATTTATGGTGTAAATTATTTAGGAAAATATATATAAATTCATATTTCTTCCTTTCGAGATTTTGTAGAGAGATACAAAAAACCCCTGTAGTAGAGGATATCCTCACATTTTAATACAATATGATGCTATCTGAAGTTCAACGGTCTAAAGGTTATATTATATAATATTTTATGATTTTTTGTATAGATTTTTCTGTCTCAAGTCACAAGTCGCCAAAATGCTATTACTAGATTTACTTGTATTATGCCAAAACGTAAATGACAATGCTTTTCATTTTAATACTATTTTTATCTCGCGTTTACAAAATACTAGAGGGCAATATAAAAAATAATATTAATATAAAAATATATAATTAAAAGCTAAAAAAATGGTTAGAATACCCTTTACTTACAAATGAAAGCAAAAAATTTCGTGTTGGGTATAAAAGTTTTATTTAAAAAAAAACGTCAAGCGTTTTCGGTCACCTAGAGCATCATTAGGACTGAAACTACAAGTAATACAAAAAATTGTTTCATTTATAAGTTGTTAAATTATTACAAATTAAACTGTCGTGTCGTTTTCTAGCAAAATTCGCAAAAATAGGTTTAAAACAATAGGAAAAATTATTCGAAAAGGTTAATTTTTAATCTCCTTGAGTTGATGTGTATAAGTTTAAAGTTTTTAGAAGGAGAAAAATGGTAATTGTTATATTTAATATAAAAACCAAAGGAGGGAGTCTGTTAAGGTGTTCTTTGATTCTGACTTTTAGGGGACTGAAACGTCATAAGAGTCGCAGCTGAGTTTATATACTTTTCTTTTTGGCGATTTCAACACGGTTTTTGACTAACAGCGAACACAATGGGTTGATCGTTTTAAACATTAGTGGTATCGCTGCAAGAGTTTAGAATATCAGCTACCTTTCAGGAGCACGAACTCAGATAAAGGAGAAACAAATACCTATTAGGTTTATTGAGGGTTTCAACGGGATAAGCTGTGCTTTTAAGTTTCTTAAATTTAGCTTTATTAACATTTTAATTTATTAAGCACGGGTCATAGCCATTGTTAATTGCGATTGGCCTAACAAAATTTAATTGAGCTTTCGGGTGCTCTTCAAATAGGGGGAGTGTCAAAGCTCTATGGACGAAACTGTAGAAAGTTGATATTATATAAGAAAAAGGTTGATTCGAACTTTCATGATAAACATGGTCGGTCTGTGTCAGTTTTTTGTAGAGATGAAAGTCCAGTTTGTTTGAATTGTTTAGTGATTTTAACATCGAGAAAATGTATTGAAATGTTGGACTCTATTTAAATAGTGAATTTTATGTTAGGAAGTAGATTGTTTAATTTATCTAGAATTGTGAAGGCGTGGTTTGCAGATCCATCAATAAAAGCCAAAATGTCATCCACGTGACGAGACCAGTGAATCATATGTTTACTTTCATTACTATTTACGAGAAAACCCATTTCAAGGTTATCAAGAAAAATCTAGGCAAGAAGGGGTGAAAATGGAGAACCCATAGCTAAACCCGTTGATAGGCAACATATGGAATTGTTGAATGAAAAGAAGTCTTGTTTAAGACATAGTTTCAACATTGTCAAAATATCATTCCTAATATTAATTTGTATATTGTTATTAGTAAGCAACTTTTCAACCAAAGGATTAGTTTCGTCTCGGGGTATAGTCGTAAATAGGCTGGAAACATTAAATGAGATAATTAGAAAGTTTATGCTGGTGTTATTAAACTTAGCTAATTTCTTAGTCAGGTCAACTCAGTTTTGTATGGAAAAAATAGACTTCTCCCTTAAGATTTGTTACGATTAATTGCTGAATAATATTTGTTTGTAGATCTGTCATATAGCGTTAATGATGCAGTTGATTCTCTAAAATTTGTCAAGTATAAGAATTTCAATAAAAACTCATTCTTATCATAAGTAGGGCAAGGAAAAGAAATGTGAATAGGGACGAATGGGGACTATTCTATCATAAAATAGTTTCGTTAAATTAACTAACGATCCTTTTAACAGTATTGTAAATGCAACAAAATTTAATGTTAATACATGGCAGCGTACTTTCTAAAAATATACAACATCTGCTTTGATCTTAACCGATCCTACTATGCCGAGTCTCTACGGACTGCCAAAAATGTATAAGAACAATATTCCAATCACTGGCCTGATTGGAATATTATTCTTTTTGTAACACGCCAGTTAAGTTAAATAACTTACTAATTTTAAGCCTAATTTTTCCATACAATACTCAGTTGACCTGCACTCGCAATTCTAGATAAATTAAACAATCTAAATCCTAACATAAAAATTTACTATTCAAATAGAGTCTAATAATTCAATACATTTTCTCGATGTTAAAATCACTAAACATCCAAACAAACTGGACTTCCAGGTCTACAGAAAACCGACACAGACCGACCATGTTATTCATGAAAGTTCGAATCATCCGTTTTCTTATAAAATATCTACTTTCTACAGTGTCGTCCATAGAGCTTTGACACTCCCCCTATGTGAAGAGCACGCAATTAACAATGGCTATGACTCATGCCTAATAAATAAAATTGTTAATAAAGTTAAATTTAAGGAACTTAACTGCCGTTGAAACCCTCAAGAAACCACCTAATAGGTATTTGGGTCACCCTTATCTGGGTTCGTAACGAAAAGGTAGCTGATATTCTAAACTAACAGCGCTACAACTAAAGTTGCTTTTAAAGCTATCAACACATCGTCTCCGTTGTTAGTCAACAACAAAGACCGTATTGGAACGGCCAAGAAAAGTGGAAAAGTTAAATAACTGGAATTTTTATTAACATCACGACTAGGGTAGTCAGTCCGCGGAGACCTCCGACCTATATTTAGCAATCGCATTTTTCGCTTTAAATATAATTTTGTTGTGTGTGTACATAGTGCTACTGTGAACACTGCTTCATGTTTTGTTACAAAGTAGAAACAATCTTAAAAATTACTAAGCCTAGAAATAAAAAATACACATTATAGTACATTGGACAAAAACAAAAAAATAAGTATGTTTTAAATTATGGTAGTGGAAGCTTGAAATACAGAATACACGGTGAAATATATCTGATAAACAAGACTGTATAGATGTGGTAAAGTATGGTACTAGAAAACAACATAACTAATAGTTAAAATATTCCATGACAGAATAAAAGCAGTGGTGAATAAGATAGCTCCTTAACTTTTTTCTAAATTTCTTTTGAGGTTCTGTTGTTTTAACTTCATTAGGCAGTTTATTAAATACATAACTGCAAAACAAGACAGACTAGTTTTATACTTGCGGATATGTGAAAATTATAAATTAATATGTTGTTCTTTTGTTTTGTTTCATAATTGTGCATTATAGATGCAACTGGAAACGATGCTTCTTCACATTTAACATAAAGAGCGGGCAGCGGCTTCCAGTAAAAGCATGCATTATTAATGAACTAAGTTATACTTTTTAAAAACAGGACAGCAAGATTCGATGGGAATGGGGGAAAATATTTTTCTAATTAGCCTTTCTGCAACGATTCACTTCAGTGGCCTGATCCCAATACAGAACCATATATTTTAAATGACTGTAAGCAAGACCATAGTAAAAATGTATTAATTCCTTAGTACGAGCCCTAACAACTAGATGTTCAAACGATGTACGAAATGTTAAAAACATATATTTATGTTTGATTTAAACTGTTGTTTTTCACGCACTCTTTACCTAACAAAAAAGTCCGATCCTAAGAAATAATTATTTTATTTAGAATAAACTAGATAACAAAAACATAACTAATTTGCTGACAAATAAATATTCTTTATTGACGTTAAAATCAATATTATGCACAAATAGGCACGCACTAAATCTAGTATGCGTGGATCAACAGCTGTCAGTTTAGGTTTTATCCGCCATGTTCTCCTATAAATTTCTAAGAAAATGACGCGTGGTGTTGCAACGATTAAAAAAGTTCGAGAAATTATAATATTTCTGTACCGCAGAGGTGAGTCAATACAAAAAATCTCAATATTGCAAAATCAACAATCATGAATATTATTTAAAAATACGGAAAGACAGTTAGTGTTAATTTTTGTAGTAAAAGTCCAAGCCAACCTCGTAGAATCATTGACAGAGAACGTGGTGTTCTGGTCAAAATTTGCAGAACTAACAGAAGGGGTACCTTACGAGAAATACAAGCCCAATGGAATCAAAAGGCAAAATTAAATATCACCAGGGAATGCTGTAGACTATGGCTGCATAAGTCTGGTTTCAATTTTTATAAGGTAAATTTGTAATTTTTCGTGTTAAAACATAAAAATTAATAATGTTTTTTTATCCAGTTTCTTTAAACGCCAAGAAAAAGCGGTTATTAACAGCTATTGAAAAGAAAATTACGTTAGGATTGGGCAAAATCGAAAATATCCTGGACAACAGAAATGTGGAGTAATGTTATCTTCAGCGACGAATCGAAATTTAATTTCTGCGTAGATGAATTTCGAAAAAGGGTGATTCGTACAAAATCAGAAGCACTTCATAAAGACTATCTAAAGCGTACAATAAAATTTCCCCAGGGGGTTATGAAATGGGGATGTATGAGTAGTAAAGGAGTTGGTAAATATGAGTTCATTCATGGTATTGTAAATGCAGAAAAGTACCAACAAATTTTATCTCGCAGATTGAGATTCCAACAGCAGAACAAAATTTTGGAAATGACAATTTCAACTTTTAGCAAGACTATGCACCCTGCCACACTGCAAAAATAACAAAAAAATGGTTTTAATTTTAAAAGTTTTATCGTGGCCATCGAGTAGCTCTAAGTTGAATGTCATTGAAACTTTATGGCATCAGATGAAAGCTTGGCGTAACGATCCTCAGCTTAACGTTGCAGAATTAAAGGCAAAAGTCACGCAAATTTGCAACTCTTTCACTCCCGAATATTGCAATATTTTAGTAGATTCTATGCCAAAACGCAAACAAACCGTTATTGACAAAGGTGATGTTACTTCTTATTAATATTTGATTTAAATTAGAAGATTCAAGTGTGTCAGAATATTTGTCAGCAAATGTCTTATGTTTTTGTTATTTTGTTGCCTAGTTTATGCGAAATAAAATAATTATTATTCACATTCGGATTTTGTGGTAAAAAGTATGTGACTTGATTTTTCAGTCAGGAAGAAAAAAAATAGTATATATGTTTTTTTTTAACATTTCGTACATCGTCCGAACATATAGTTGTTAGGGCTCGTAGATAAAATATTTTTTAAATTTGCAAGTGCGAAATAAGCTGCATTCAGTTTTCCTGCAACATGCTCTACGTAAGATGTCGTTTTATTGAAAAAGTTAAACAATGAGTTTTTGTTTCATTTAGAATAAGTTTATTTCTTTGACACCGTTCATTAAAAGGTTTCAAAATCTGGTTAGCATGCTTTATTAATAAATTAAATGAGTCGGTTACTATTAGTGATGTGTCATCCGCATAATAGATCATGATATCCTTTTCTCCCAGATCTAAAAAACTTCCAAGTCATTTAAAAATAAAATGAACAAAAGCAATGATGGTAATACGAGCGGTTGGTGTAGTAAAATTATGAAACTACCTGGTGGACTGTCTACCCGAAGTTTTATCGGTATATGTTTGTAGTTATAGTGAGTTAACATAGAGAATTTCTAAAAATGGCAAAAGTCTAATAACTTTTAAACCGTTGAATTTTGCTTATAAATACATAGCTTGAATAGGAAGTAAGTCGTCTAGTCTATATTATCTCGTAAGAGACCTGGTTAAATAATTATGAGAAAGAAAAACAAAATCTCGATCAAAATAGTTTAGTACAGTGGGAAGGCTACGATTACGTATTTCACCAAACAGGCAGGATGAAACATGTAAAAATTCAAACTACATAATTTGAGTTTTTTTAATTATGTGGTTGTACATGTCAATTTTATATATTTTTACATATTTTATTAGGTTTTAAGATCTAATGATGCCTGTTTGTTTGGCGAAATACGTGTAATCGCAGCTTTCCCACTGTATTAAACAATTTTAACTGAAACCGAGACTTTGTTTTTCTATCTCACAGTTACTCGAATAGGTCAATAAATAATAAATCAAAAATATCATATATTTTTTCAAATATGTTTTTGCGTTGTGGTTTTAAAATATTTCGATTATTAAAATAATATATAAGAACGACAACACATGCGCTTTTTGTGTTTGTAGTGAAGTGATGAAGAAACTTATTTTAGACACCATATGTTCTGTGATAGTTTTGCCAAATAAGTTTCCCATACAATTGACCAAGAAAATTTCCAAAGAATCGATAAAAGTTCCCAGTCCTAAGGTAAGACCTAAAACCAACTTTTTTGATGATAGCTTCATAAAAAACATATTTCAATTAGTTTTTGTTTAACACTGTTCGGTGTGGGTTTCTGTTTATCTGGATATCTATGAATAAATAACTGACATGTTCTTGTTAAAACTTTGTTACATTCGCCATAGATAATAAACAAATCGAAATAATCCTCGTATGTATCATTTAATGGCCCCGGCATGATTATTATCTTAATAATTATAATTACTTATAATTAATTATTTTAGTAGGTAATTGTCAAACGGCAACAAGTATGATGTTTCTTTAGTACTCAATTGTTTTTGTTTTCGCCACGCCTAGGCGCCTCCTCGTCATGGCCAACTAATAACAAGCCGTATGACATTTTTACGATAGGAAAATGTTAAATCGTCAATATTTCAAAAACTACCAAAATTTCAATCTCAACAAACAAAGTCAACATTAGTTTAAGAGCTAAATAAGATAAAATTATAAAAATTGGGGGTTTCTATTTGAAAAAAGTTATTTTTAATGATTTTTAATTTAATTAAGTAAATTATTAATCAGTTTTTGATCACCCCGTATTTATGTATTATAAAAATATCAGCACAGAAAAAAAAAAGAATATATATATATATATATATATACTGGGTGACACAGAACATAGGGTACACGCTCTAATTTTTTTACCTTTCCAGATATCGCTTTGAAACTTTAGTAGTAGTAACTTATTAAGATGCATATTTTGACAGATAATTGCATCACTTCCGGTTAAACCTTAATATATTAAGTATATTTTTTGTCATAGTCGTATTCTGTGTAAAATCTCCAATGATGAATCGCAAGTTAAATTTTTCTTCCAAAATGGCGGCACTAAAACCGGTTTTCTGAAAAACGTTATGTTCACCATATACCATATAAAACAAAAGACAGTGTCAGACTTCTGAGGTGACCTAATTAAAATAAAACTTTTTAGGTTAGAAAAAGTATGAAAGCATATTCCTGTTTTATTCAAAATGTTACACCTTTTTGAAAAAAAAAAATAAAAATGTCTACTTTTAATGTAAATTTTCAAAATTTAAATTAGAACTTGTATATTTTATTTATCCGTTCAACTTCACGTTAAATTACGTTTTCAATAATGTGTCACAAATTAATCCTTTTGTCGTTAAATTACAGCAATATTTCGATTTTTCCGCCGATCTACATAATTTTTTATCGGGAAAACTACTAAATCAAAATTTTCCATTTTTATTAGTTAAACTATATTAAATTTATTTACCCATCATTTTTAGTATACAATAACTAAGTCTTCTATTTAGTCTCAACATGTGTCAGATTCGTTTATTACATTTAAACTTAAATGACCAGGCCTAGGTTGTCCATTTTATACCCATACCTGTACAAGCAGTGTTAGCGATTCTAATACTCTAATGTCTATATTCCAGTTTATAGAAACTGGTAAACCGGCCATTTTATTTTTATAAACACGTGGAAGTTCATTAATATAAGCATTTTAAAATAATTTTCACTTATATTAATTTTAAGTTTAAATATTTCTAGATGCTTACGATCGTTCAACGTAAATACAGCTTAAATCGCATACATTGAGAAAAAGTAGTAGGCTATGAAAAACAAAATAGCATAATACGGCCATCATTATCTGGTTATTGGCAGTTATAGTATGCGATTTAAGCTGCATTTACGTTGAACGATCGTAAGCAACCATCTAGAAACAATTAAAATTAAAATTAATTAAGCGAAAATTATTTCAAAGTGCTTATATTAATGAACTTCCACGTTTTTATAAAAATAAAATGGACTGTTTTACCTATTTCTGTAAACTGGAATATTGAAATTACAATATTAGAATTTCAAACATTGCTTATATAGGTATGAGTATAAAATGGCCAACCTAGGCCTGGTCATTTAAGCTCAAATGTTATACCTAAACAAATCGGACACATGTTGAGACTAAATAGAATACTTAGTTATTGTCTACTAAAAATGATGCGTAAGTAAATCTAACACAGTTTAACTAATAAAAATGGTAAATTTTGATTTAGTAGTTTCCCCGATAAAAAATTATGTAGCTCGGAGTAAAAATCGAAATATTGTTGTAACGACAAAAGGTTAACTTGTGACACATTATTGGAAACTTAATTTAACGAGAAATTAAACGGATAAATAAAATGTATAGAAGGTCCAATTTAAATTTTGGCAGAAAATTTTTCGAAAATCGTAATATTTTGAAAAAAAAAACATAATAACATGCTTTTATGCTTTTCCTAACCTTAAAAGTTACATTTTATTCAGGTCATCTCAGAAGTTCGACACTGTCTTTTGTTTTATATGTTATATGGTGAATATAACGTTTTTCAGAAAACCGGTTTTATTGCCGCCATTTTGGAAGAAAAATATAACTTGTGAGACATCATTGGATAATCAAAGGAATCTTGTATACATATATGTATGATATCTTGAGGCATCCTTCTAATTACATTACGAATATTGCATCTATAGTGATACAACAATCATGCCTGAGTTGACAACCGCATACGTTGGCCTGGAAACTCTTTCTGTCACGATCAAAATAGCCTCAGTTAATGTTAAACGCATTACAAAATGATCTTTTCTTTGGTTGAAAAAGCTCAATCGGTTTTATTTTACACCGAAATCAAATCGATTTGTCGATACGTTTCTTCTGGCAATATTTATTTTCGGCAGTATTCAGGTGAACGCTAAAAAGGCGAAAATCGGTGATGCTGCACAAGAGACCCACTTGGGCTTTGTCTAGTAGTTTAGAGTAAGAAAAATTAATGAATCAATGATTAATTATTGACAAAATTGGCTCTTGTAAAGAATTTTACCCAAATTTAAAATATACATTTGAAAGATTACCTTTTTTAAATAATTCCTATACACAAAAATTTATGGATGAGGCATTTTTTCAAATTATATCCAAAGAAACTAAGATTTCGGAAGGTTGCACTGAACTTGTTTTTGGCGTATTGCTAAAAACATATTTTTTACAAACTTAATTTATGAACTACGTCAAAGACTGTTTATATTATAATGCTTTATAACACAAAAATGATTATCTGTAACTAAAAGTAAGAGATAATTATTATATTAGACATTATTAAACGTTTTTAAACATAAATACCTACTGCGGCTAAATTAAGAGAGAGCGGGAGTGTCGTATGTTGGACGGAAATCCAGTGTGCAGGGGATGCTACGTTGCCAAGTTTATTTTATATATGATCTATATAAATAATATAAGAAAAACAAAATGCATTTGTGGGTAGGGGATCGGTACCAGCAGGAGCGCGAAGGCACTAGGTGGATTGGTACCGGGTTAGCACCAGATTAGACGGCGTAGGCGTCATTGTTAAAGCCCTAAAAGGCGAACAACAGCGCAGGGCATCACTGGCGAAAGTCTAACATTCGGCATCGGCCCCAAATGCGTTACTGTCGGGAGACAAACATGAAAAATTTAAGCTCCATACAATAATGTAAGTTTGGCAACAATGCAAGATAGCCTTTCTTCAAATTGTCATATAGGAATATGGCGCATTGGAATACAGTGAAAATATCGAATTTCTTTTTGATTTTTTTAATAGAAAAAGTGGTTCATCCATTTCTTTTATTTTCTTAAAACAGTTAAATGAAGGTAAACTTTCTATTTTATATTAAAACATCAAATTCCGTGGGTTTAATTGATTACAAGACCCGACAAAATTATATATTGAATAATAAACTGAATACCCAGTATTTAGATTTTTAGATATATGTGTTTTAGGGTGTACTAAGGGTGCACGTTGTACAAGCTCGAAATTTGATGAAGAGAGACTTAACTTTTACTGGGCATCTTACGTCTGATCCATACGCAGTTCTTGCGATTGGTGACCAAGAGTATAAAACACCTGTAAAGGAACACACTGCTAGGCCAAAGTGGGATTTTTGGTGCGAGGTAAAATTGTAAATAGATATTCCTTATATCAGGTTGTTCACTCTGTGTAATCTATTAGAACATATCAGAAATTAGGCAAGATAATTATTAAAGTAGCAACTGCGGTATTTTTTAATTTTTTTAGTTAACTATTAGTTGTGCATGCTGTTTTCCCATTTTGATGGGTATCTATCTCTTGGAAGTAAAGCTAAAAAGCTACTTGTCCGAAATATTTCAAATTAGATATAAAAGACAGTGTTACACAACTGGTAACACACTGGTAAATATTCAATATGGCGGAATAAAACGGCGGCTAAATCAAATGTTTAAAAAAACAACTTATTCAGTCGGTTCCAAATATTGGTAACAAAATTAAATGTGATAGGAAAGAACTTGATAAGCTCTTGGTATTAATTGTGTAAAAACAAAAGATAAATGATATAATATTTAAGTATGGAAGCAATTTTCTATTTAAATGTGGTCAGTGAACATCTGTGTAAATTTATGAACGGTTTTTTTCTCTTTTTATATTTTCCGTTTCGCCTAACATAGTAGACTTTTTCAAAAATATTTTACCGGAAAATATTCTAGATAAGAATATTTGTTTTGAAAAAGTTAAAAGTGAAAAATTATTTAACTAGGTATACAAACACCAAATATTAAAAAAAAAACTGAAAATTAACGTCAAACATAAACACTGAAGATGATTTAAAAAATAAAAACTGGTTACATAATATGTGATGACAGATAATCCTGACCACGTCGCGAACGTTCTAGCTCTTGGTGACAATTTGCGTTTAATGCTAAGAAGTAAGTGTTTCATTTAAGTTTACAGGCCTATCATTTTTTTAAAATAGACGGACGAAATAAAAAAAGTCGATACGTACAAGCTACAAGAACCTCTCTTGTATAACTATCTGATTTAGTTGTTATTTTCTTATGGATAACCCAACGTGAATAATATCATACCACCATATACCGTATGAACACTATTGAAAATGTGTTAGTAAGTAATAGTAAACTTTAAACCCAGAAATGTGAAAGAAAGTTCAGATAAATCTAGTTAAAAAAGAAATTACTTGTACGATCTATTAAGTCCTACAGCTAAGGTATTCATAATAAAGTTAATATATTTTCAATTTTTAGTTTATTATAGAGGAAATAAATGGAGTATACATGTTTATCAGTTTATGGGATGACGACACCATACAAGAAGATGAGGCTCTTGGAAGGTTTGTAAATTTGTGTTTATTAGTAGGATAAGATCGCCTAAGACTACGCACTTAACTTTCTTTCGGTTGTAAATTAAACTGTTCGTCTTAATTTCGAAGGAAAAATATAATTAGAAAAATTCAGTATATACATATGAATACTGAAGGAAACTAAATGATAATCTTTTCAGAAATTGAGATACGCACTCTTGTCTCCAAGACTGCATGACTATGTTTTTGTGAATCACAAATCGCAAAGATATTCCAGACACCCCATATCCGATATACACATTTTGTGAAGCCATTTTTTGCATTCTATAAAATCTGTTTATAGTGGGTCGTAGTAAACTTCTTCGCAAGGTGGGCAAATTCCAATTATTTCTCTTAGAGGTATTTGAGTTAATAAATTAAGTAAATTCTTTTGTTTATTTGCTGTCTTGGACTTGTTGCTTAAATTTCTTGTTACTTGATTTTTCTTTCCACCTAAATTATCATGACGGTCAAGTGCTTATTAAAATTCCGATTTTTTTCATGCAGTTTTTCTTTTCGTTTTATTTCCAGTTGCTTTTGGCTGTGCATATAACATGTCTAAAAAATATTTAAACATAATTTTAGATAAACAATAATCTTACTTTCATCGCTTATCATTACTTTCATTTCCGCTCGGACCGGCTTGAGGAGGTGATAGTGCCGGGGTATCTTGTGTAGTTGATAGATTAGACATGTCTTCCAGGAGATTGAAATGAAATAAATATTTTAATCTTCTTTATTTTCGCTATGGCTATTTCAACCGAAACCACTAGGCTTCGTCCGGGAGACTTGGAAACATTCTCTTAAATTGAAATGTTGGTCAGATTGTTGGTTAGTTCGGTAGAACCTAAATAAGGGTAAGTTAGTGGTATAAAAATTTCTAAATGTGGAAACTTATATAGTAAGGGTTGCCGATAATTATTTTGCCAAGATATAGCCATAAAATAATTTTATACAGGTAAATTAAAGGAAAATGTATTGAACCAGCAACAAAACGAACTAATTACATTTTGTAATTTTTTAAAATCTATTTAGTGTAATGGCAATGTTATTAACTCCTTTTTCATAAACAAAAATATTATTTTTTATCAATAAACTGAAATGAAACAAACTATGGTTTTTGTACAGAATAACAATATTTTATCCGAATAATACCGCATTACTAATATCCATGCCTCCTTTATATTTTTGCTAGTTGTAATTGGTTCGAAGGGTGGGTCGTACTAGACATTGGTTTTTATTACCATAAAAATCTTGTGCTTTAAATACAAACAAATGAATTATCTCTGACTCCTACTGTACCTATAACATCAGAAATAGGTAATTACAGTCGGCGTTAGCCAATGGTAAAACTGTTGTAGTTATTGGTAGATTAGTTAAAAGCTCTTGAGGTACATTTTCATCCTGAATAACTATTTCTACATTTTCGCTCTGAACCAAATCTGTAAGACTATCAAAAGCAAAATCTATGTCAGTAAAAGCGGTGTGATTGTAAGGCCAGCATCCTGTCACTGAAAAACTTTTTCCTTCTTTCTCAATTGAAGCCATCCTGTGGTATATGCTCTCCCAAGCAGAATATTATATACAGTAGTTGTTTTACCTGGATTCATAGAGGTCGGATCCTGTGACCGGCATGTGGCAGCAAGTTGAAAAGATAGATATGGTTTTGCCGGCAAAATGTTACTTCTGTGCTAATGTGAGAACTGTGGTTATTCAATATTAATATATCTGGATTTTCTTTAGTGAAACATGATGTTGAAAATGTGTTAACCATTTGAGAAACAATTCAGAATTTATAAAATCGCTATCAGACAACATTATGATTGTGCCCTCTGGATAGCTAAATTACGTTTGAGACAATTGTTGATATCCATTTTGTTTGTTTTATTAAACGGATGGTCAAATTTTGTTTCCTCCGCAAATGTCCATATTCTCTTTGATAATAAATTAATTATTATTTTATTTGCTAACTCGAATTCTCTATCGAAGTAAAAAAAAAATGCCTTAAAGCGACCTAACGAAACCAGAATATGCTCTGATTTTAAGCGTTTTCTCAGTGTTTTTTATTTTCCTTCTGGACAGCATAATTTGAATGTATACAGCACCAAGCGATGCTCTAAATAGGTATGATTAAGTCTGAGGCGTAGAAAAAATAACCTGATTTGTACGTTAAACAAAGAATTAAAATTCATGAAAAGTTACAGTGGGAAAGGAAAACATATGATAAATCAGTTTTGCCTTAACCGGTTTTTATAAAACGTTCGTTATCACTTACCTTAAGTTAATTAAATTAAAATTATAAAAGAGAAACACTTTCACACATCACAATTGACAGAAACGACAAGTACGCAGTTTTGGATGATTCGCACTCTTAGGCTACTTTACCCTAATGTATAGATATATTAAAATGACAGATCCTCTAATATTGGATCTAAAGAAGGTATTGAACTTAGTTGTTTTTTGTAATTCCATTTAGTATCGAAAATCTACTTTCACAACACTAAAGATCTAATGCGTTGAGACATGGCCTGTACTATTTTTGTCACTTTGAAACGAATCGATTTGACTAGTCTCAAGCTATCATATATTGTTTATACTCTCAGACACGATTATATACATGTTTTCTAAAACGTCGAAAAATTCTAACATATATTATTTGAAATTTTTTAGCCAAAAAAATGCAGTGTGCTTACGCATATTTTTAGCGTGGAGAGCGAACATAACAGACTTAACGAATATAGCGCTGTGTGACTGCGTCTTAAGGCGCACCGCTAACTACAAGAGCCGCATTCCGCCCGTTGTTGGACATCTTTCTTAAAGCGTTAAGGCAAAGTTTACAGAATTAAATATTTAATAATGTAAAGTTTGGTTAAGGCAAGGAGCAAATTGAGTCGCGTATATCGTGTGTAAGGTGACCCGACGCGACGCAAGTTTTTGTAATCAAATAGAACAGCGCAAATTGACCATGAAGCGAAACGAGGCGTGACCCGCGTGACCTGACCAGTGCGTGCCGCTATAGTTTCCGTTTATTTTTTGCAAAAAATATGGCAGATGAACAGCTTATAACAAATATATTAACCAAAAAGAAATATAGAATATACTTGTTAAGTGATTTGAATTTCTCTTTAGTTAATAAATAAAGTAAAATTTCCTCTGTAGCATCATCTGATTCTGATTCAGAAAATAAGTTTAATAATAGTAATCGTTACGATCGCGAATCAGACATTTTTATACGGTTGTATTGCAATTCACTTACAAATTGCGTCCCAATTTGCGGACCACCACGCAGCGGGTGTAGCACGTACGCGTCAGGTTACCTCACACGCGATATGCGCGACTCAATTTTCGCATTGCCTTTTGTAGGACGCTAAAAATGTAAGCATGATATTTAAAAATTGAATTTGAAAATTTCATTGCTTTTTTGATTTCTTGTTAGAACTAGGATGGTTCTATAAGACATTTTCTTAAAAAAATTCACCCCTAACGATCAATTAATTTTTTGTTCCCTTGTACTTATCGAAGTTTATGTCGGCTGAAAAGTCTGTAACTAATAGAGATTTAATAAAAATGTGTAGCAAAAAATAATAATTGTCTCTTTGAAGAGATCCAGGATAAAAGTTTAATGTTATTAAATGATCTGTACTTTCTATAAATGCCTCATGTTTTATAAGGGTTACAAAAATTTTTAAATAATACACTATATTTTAGGACAAGAGTTCAATTGTCAAAGTTGGTGGAAAAGAAAACAGCAGATATGGTAATATTTTACGTTTTTCCTTCAATTACATTTAATTATGAAGCATATCTAATTATAAATTTTTAGTGGCTCAACCTAGAACACGTTAAACATGGACAAATTCAGCTCAGAACAACTTGGTTAGCACTAAGCTCTCAACACGAAGATTTAAAAAATGTACGCATTTCATTTATTACATTTATAATTATCAGATCAGTGGCGTTGCTAGGGAGAGAGTCAAGGGGGACAGGTTTATTTTATTTTGTGGCTCCAATTGTGAATGCTCCTAAATGCTAGTTGCGCCACTGATTAATAGCAAATAATAATATGAGTACCAAAATGTATTTTTACTTCTAACCGTATCTAAAAAGATTAATTTATTGGAAGCAATAATATTCCAAATTAAATATTATTAACAGGATGTAATTATTTTAGGCCCTCTATGAAGTTCAACAGATAAAAATCACTTACCTTAGTTCTGCCATATTAACAGTATTTGTTAATTCAGCTAGCAATTTGATAGTAAGTTTTAATGATGTGTACTAGTTTGTAATAATTAATTTTAGGTTTTGGATCATCTAATAATAATTGATCCAGATTTGCCGGAAGCCGAAGTACACTCCGTCCATTAATTATGGAATATTTAACAATGCAAGTCAATTTCATCACTCATAATTATCGTAATTGTAAGCCTTTTTTCACATTTTTTTTTGTTTATAGGCAATTTATTCTCGAATTAATAGCAGGGTAATTAATGTATGAAAAGGTTGTCCTGTCAGTGTGTGACATAAAGTTCAAGTGCATGTATATGCCATGAAGTTGAAGTTTGCTGAATAGCAAATGTCAGCCAAAGTAAACTTGATCTTTATAGTGCTCCAGTTAGGAGCTAGATCTAGTAATTATTCGCACAAATACTTGACCATGCAGGTACATACGAAATTTTGTAAGTTTAGTATAAAGTGCAGGAATTGTCAATTTTCTGTATATAGGCCGAACCTATTCTAACAAATGTCGCTTTTAGGTATAATGTGACACGCCAAGTTAAAAAAAATATCTGGACGACGTTGACACGTTTGTAATTTTTTTCTTTATTATTTAAAATTACTAGTTTTGCTGCAGCCGATTACTGGTTAATTAGAACCAACATTTTTTAAACATTGTCGATTTTTTTGGCTTTTAGGCAAGTCATTTTAGAATTTAAAGCATGGTAACTAATGTTTTAATAGACTTTTTTGTACAGGTTAGAGCCTAAACTTGTGGTTCATGTTAATTTAATGGTTAAATTGCTTACTTGCTCAGTAAATGCAGGCTGAAGGAAATTATATTTTTAAAGTATACTAGTTAGGGACTCATTCATCGCAATTGAAGATACAGGTTTAGAATTGTCTTTTGTTGGACATTTGCTGCAATATGGATGTGTTTTATAGGTTAATTACTTGAACTTCTATCTTTGGAGCTTAATTGATAAGAGCGAAATAAAAACCTACCATTTTCAGAATTCAAAAATATGATGAAACTGATTTTGGTAAATTTAATAAAAATTGTTAGGCGATCGAGATAGGGGAAAGAACAAAACAGTAAAATAAATGTGAGTTAAAGTGTTGTACGTTTTTACCTTAATAATTTTTTTTTAACAATTATATGAAGTAGATAATGGAATGACCCTGGTGGAAGGAAAAATGAAGTAGACTTATAGTGTGTTATAATTTTTAATTAATAAAAAGTTATACTTAACTATTTATTTTCAAGCATTTTAATTTTAACCGCACTGGGGCACTTCACACGCCCTCCAACATTAATGCATAAGATGCCCAGCATTAATAATCCCTTGGGTTTTCAATAACGGCAATGTATCAAATAGGTATCGTTATTATATTAACATTTACCATTAGAGAAAGTTTCACGTAGACCCATCGGTCGGTGTCATTCTGTGCGTTTTTCGATAATACTAAAGTGGTCAGTGGGCAAGTAACAGAGTATGGCAAGGGTTTATTTAAAAATCACTGGCCCACCTGATAGTGTTTGCTGGGTAGGTCCTGTTCCTTTAATAAATACTGGTTTCTTATATATCATGACAAAAATATTTGATTATAATTAATTATTATAATTACTACAGATGCAATCTCACCAAAAAAAATATATCATTTTAAATAAGATTCTTTCATCTTCATGGAAATTTAGGAACGTGGCAATATAGAAAAGTTACAGTGGGAAAGGAAAACATATGATAAATCAGTTTTGCCTTAACCGGTTTTTATAAAACGTTCGTTATCACTTACTTTAAGTTAATTAAATTAAAATTATAAAAGAGAAACACTTTCACACATCACAATTGACAGAAACGACAAGTACGCAGTTTTGGATTATTCGCACTCTTAGGCTACTTTACCCTAATGTATAGATATATTAAAATGACAGATCCTCTAATATTGGATTTAAAGAAGGTATTGAACTTAGTTGTTTTTTGTAATTCCATTTAGTATCGAAAATCTATTTTCACAACACTAAAGATCTAATCCGTTGAGACATGGCCTGTACTATTTTTGTCACTTTGAAACGAATCGATTTGACTAGTCTCAAGCTATCATACGTACAAATATTGTTTATACTCTCAGACACGATTATATACATGTTTTCTAAAACGTCGAAAAATTCTAACATATATTATTTGAAATTTTTTAGCCAAAAAAATGCAGTGTGCTTACGCATATTTTTAGCGTGGAGAGCGAACATAACAGACTTAACGAATATAGCGCTGTGTGACTGCGTCTTAAGGCGCACCGCTAACTACAAGAGCCACATTCCGCCCGCTGTTGGACATCTTTCTTAAAGCGTTAAGGCAAAGTTTACAGAATTAAATATTTAATAATGTAAACTTTGGTTAAGGCAAGGAGCAAATTGAGTCGCGTATATCGTGTGTAAGGTGACCCGACGCGACGCAAGTTTTTGTAATCAAATAGAACAGCGCAAATTGACCATGAAGCGAAACGAGGCGTGACCCGCGTGACCTGACCAGTGCGTGCCGCTATAGTTTCCGTTTATTTTTTGCTAAAAATATGGCAGATGAACAGCTTATAACAAATATATTAACCAAAAAGAAATATAGAATATACTTGTTAAGTGATTTGAATTTGTCTTTAGTTAATAAATAAAGTAAAATTTCCTCTGTAGCATCATCTGATTATAATTAATTATTATAATTACTACAGATGCAATCTCACCAAAAAAAATATATCATTTTAAATAAGATTCTTTCATCTTCATGGAAATTTAGGAACGTGGCAATATCCCCAATACATATTTTGAATTTGGCGTATAGCATCATTATATTGCAACTACGTAGCAAAATTTGTTGCAACAGTTTAGACAGTTTTAGATAACAATTCCTATACTTTGTACTAAACTTGTATAATTTTGTATGTACCTGGAATGCAAGGCAATATACCTGGGTCAATAACAACTATAGAAAAGCCCCTCTCTGAGGCACTATAATGATAAGGTTTTCTTTAGCTAGTATTTGCTAAGCGGCAAGTTTAAACTTTATAAAATTTACATGTACTACCACTTTATGTCTTACCCTGTACAACAAAGCATTTTGAGGCACTAGTTATCCTGTTCTTACTTCTAGAATAAGTTGCCTGTCTAACAAAAAAAAAATAAAAAAATCGGTTTATAATTTAAATATTCACAATGCACTACGTCCATTAATTATGATTAATGGACAAAGTGCATTTTTGTTTCACATTTTATTTTAGAAAGCAGATTAAATCATATTTATTTCTGTCGTAAGATATTATTCGGATAGATAATCTAAATGTAAACTATATTGAGCATCATTTTAGCAATCGAATTCTAAAAAAATGGAACTGTATGTACGGATCACAATAGGAAAACAAGAAAAGAGTACAAAAACATATAAAAAGCAATCTGATCCTGTATGGGAAGAAGGGGTTACAATTCTAGTGCCAAATCCTGAAGATGACTGCATCATTTTTAATATTATGAATGATAATGAAGAAGAAAGAATTGGTAAGGGTGTTAATTTATATTATGTAGAAAATATTGCGTAAAAACTTAAAATGCAGGATATACAAAAAGCTTACCAAAAGTGAAAACAAAATTATATTCAGGTAACCCTTGGCTAAAAACAAAAAAGCATAGTTCTTTCTGGTGAAGTGACAGGTCAAATATAAATTGACGGACAAAAGGAAATTGAAAGGTATTTTTTATATGTTTAGAAAGACCACGAAGTAACACCATAACCCAAACGGCTTTTACGATGATAGTAAATTCTGATACTGAAATAAACCCATAGGAGATGCTATTTTAATCAAGGTGACAACGGTATATAATGTCTTACACCATCGCTTATCAGAGGCTTAGAAGTAAAGGTATAACAGTTCTCTAATTATGGTATTACAAATTAAGTGGAGGAATATTTAATAATACCGACATGAGGGTGGCACAAAGTTATGCTTTGGAATGGCCATTTCCATTGAATTCAGATTTTCAGAATTCAGATCGTATTTAAATTTAATTATATTATTTTAATTAAAAAAATAAATAATTTCGCATTTAAACCAGGTAATTATAGAGAAAATATAAACGAAAATTAATTTTTAAATTGTCAATATTATAAATTTGAATAACTCTTAAATTATTTGCTCTAAATCAAAAATACAAATTGGATTTTTTTTTCACTACCTAATTATCTACATTCCCTCAAATAACATTTTGGGATAAATCGAATTCCTAATAATTTAATGCTGTAAAATTACTGCAATTATTATTACTTATTTTAAGATGTTTATAAATTGTTAATACGGCAACGACCGAAATTATTACAACATTTAGGAGACTGAATTTTAAGCGAAGAAAAAATAATTTGAATTTTAGATATAGAGTTATTAGTTTAAAATATCTTTAAAGTTGCAATATTGACAATTAGTTGATTATTTAAAGCTCAAGGTTTATTTTAAGAAGTAAAATATGAAGGTTTTAACTCTATCTGAACCATCAGAATTTGCTAAAAAAAATTAAAAAATGAGAACTGGAAAATAAAAAAATATTTTTAAAAAAGGGATAAATTTGACAAAACCCCTGCAATAAGAAGCATTGTGTTAGTAACTTCTAACATACAAATGTGGAGTAAAGTCTGGACTTACGAATCGTGGGCTACAGAAACTATATGGGCGCGGGCAAAAATATTCATGGCAAATATTAAAGGTTCCGACGAGACGAATAAACCGACGAAATATGGAGTGCTTCTCAACAACACACAACGTGATGTGTTTTTACGCGCTATACCGCCCGGTTTCTTCAAACGTTGCAGCCCAAGATCCGTTCGTGGGATTTTAGATATACATTGCCTCTTATAAAACGTAATATAGTAGCAAGAATTTAAATGAAACGATATTACACAATGTCAGTTGTTTAATTTTTTATTTTTCAGCAAATCCTGGCGCTACGGATAAACCCCTAATATATTTGTATTGAGCATTTTTATAGCCCGAAATAGAATCATTTGTAATCTTGCCATTTTCATATTTAATCTATTCAAGATAGAGATATAGCTTTGTGGGGAATGTAGTTCCCTGTGGGGAATATAGTTCCCTATAAATTTATTTTTGTCGACTTTTTTCTTGATAACCAACCTTTTGGCAGCGTTTCATTTTCGAGTCAAACCTGCTGGCTTCCCACTTTACTACCGCTATTTTTTTGCAGCATTCCTGATAATTGAGTAAAATAATCATTTAATATTCTATAATTTTTTCTAAGACGAATGTAATCTGGAAATGTTCTTTTTAATGTTGATACTCTGAAGATGCGGGTCTATTGTTCAATAATCTCAATTGGTAAAGAAAGAAATCGTTTACAAGAAACATCTATATTCTTACATTTCAAAGATTGGTCTCAAGCCTTCACTTTTTAGATTTATAATAATAAATTTGGGTATGTCTCGCCGAAACTTAACTTAAAAATGTTGTCTAAAAGAAGATGTGAATGTCATAACAAATTAATCGCAAAACAAAGGTTTTAGCACTGACTTTTAAAATTTCAGTGTCAATGATTTTGTGACTAGAGCGCCACTACTGACTACTACTCGGAAAAAACATTATGCGGTTCCTATTTCATCATTGAATTCCTTTTATTTTTCCCTTAGACGACAACTATGGTTTTTGAGTAAAGGATTATTTTTTAATCAGTTAACAAAAATACAAATACTAAATACCTAATCGAAATACTAATTACAGCTAAAAAAACGGATTTTGAAAAATTCATATTAAGTACTTAAAGTGGTGTCCATTTACTTCTTGACAGTGATTAAATATTGCGGAATGACTTTCAAACCTTTAAGAAGGCTGTTAGTTTGGTTCGATATTTCTACATTCGTTTTCGATTCGTCGTCTCAGATCCTCCTGGTTTAACGGCTTAGTGTTGAAAACAATATTCTTGAGGTGTCCCCACAAAAAATAATCGAGGGGCGTCAAGCCTGGGAACCGAGCTGGCCATTCAATTTCAACCCTAACCACCTTCCAAAAAACACATTATGAAGGTATTCTCTGACCTCCCGAGCGAGTGTGCTGGCTAGTGCATTAATATCTAAAAAACATTTTGAACGTAAATTCATAAAAGTATTTTACAGTCTTAAAAAAGAACTTACGGGTATTAGGAAACAATCGACCCAAAACCGGTACAATTTTACTTCTTAATAACTCAGATTTCTCTCTAAGAAAAAGAACCCATTATCCTCCGACCTATTCTCCGAGCCCGAACGTTGGGTTGCAGATTAACAACCAATCAGATATCGCACTCCTGGAATTTTCATTCATAAACCTGTTTACTCCAACCCCATTAGCTGGAAGGAGAACTCGGAGATGTACTCGGAATATTTTTATTTATTCTGAGCAAGACCTTATTAAAATATTTTGTGAGTAATGTTTAACCAAGTGTAATATATTTATATTGAAAAATTAGTGTATACATAATAAGCACATACAGAGTGGTTTGTCTTTTTATAGATTTATGAAGAATTAAGGGCAAGGTTAAAAGTTAATATTATTGTTAGATCAATTATTATGTCGCTGAACTTGAAAACATTGTGTTTTAGCATCATGTAGAAAGGGTTTTAGCGCATGTTATATTCATTGGCGTGCGTGTGAAAAACGTAAATATTATATACTAATATACTCTCTCACATCACAAAAATGGAATATTATGTTTCTGATTTTCACAGTTTTTGTGGTCAGCAAATTCAATTTTTCTGTTCATTTATATTTTTTTGTAATATCCATATAGTCATACATAAATTTTGTAAGTAGATGATTCAAGTGTAAGCTACATAACCTCTGACTTTTATGCAGATCGTGTTTTATCAAACAGATCTCCTGTGTTGCATGCCATGGTCTAGTTTCTTGCTCTAAGATTAGATAAAAAATAATAGTTTTAAAGCTAACATGGCAAACATGCTTTATGCTTATCAATATGAGCAACACTGAACCCCAATAAATAAAACCATATGTGATCCTCGGTTCAATAAAAAATTTTACTTTAAGGGAGAACTGTACGCAAAAAGTGAAAAACTATTGACAAGGTCTAGTCAAGTTCAAAGTAAGATGAAAAGGTACCTACGTATTAGAAAAAACTTCCTGCACGTCCGACCTCAAAAAAATGTGTTATGTATAGGCAATTTATATTACGTTTCGTTTAAAAATTCAGAAGGGTTCACGCGCTACAGAAATACAAAACATGAGTGCTATTTACCATTTCAAATTTTGCGGTTACGTAGGCAAAGGATCAATGTAAGGCGGTAAAAAGCCATTTTGTGGAAAAAAAAAGTATATGCGACGGCATTTGCGTGAAAAAGTGGTCGAAAAATGGTCGAAAATGGACAAATCTACTTTTATTTTATAATTCTAGATTTGATTTTTTCATATAAAATCGCATTTAGCGCCCAACTATACATATTTCCCTATTGAAATCACATTGAATCTAATGCATATCTCTTATTGTTTTAACATAATATTGCAGCGGCGGAAAGCTTGCAAATGAACCATAATACTGTGTGCAGTTCCCCCTTAAAATATCCAGAAAACACGCTTTTGTCAGCAACGCACTAAAAAGTAGAAAATAAAGTAATTTTTTTAAAAATATATTTTGTTCAATGACTATGCAAAAAAATGTGATTCGCTTTTTCGTTTCTTTGAAAAGCATGTAGTTCAATTAATTTCGACATTACATTATTTTTTACTGTTTAGTGCATGACTGACAAAAGCTTGTTTGCTAGTTTTTTTAAAACTATAAATTATATCACAACATTTAGAAGTAGGTTAAAATCGATCGGTACCATTTCTTACCATCAATCAGCCCGATGACACCAAATTATTATATTATCATCCGAATTATATAGGCTTGAAAATTTTCAAATCTTCACAATATTTAGAAGTAGGTTAAAATCAATCGGTACCATGTGGAACCATCAGTGCGATGGTAGCAAATTATTATATTATCATCCGAATTATGTCCGCTTACAAAATTCAAATCGATACAACAATAAAATCAGAAGTAGGTTAAAATCAACTTCCTATATTTATTTTTATACATAGTTACATGCAAGCGAATCTTATAAGTTTGTTAAAAAAAATTTAAACCAATGAATGAAAATTTTACAATACGTATATACATGACATGCAAATAATAATTAAAAAATCGATAAATTTCCTTTATTTGGAATTTCCCTCGTTATGAATCTTTCATTTTATTAGGAATAGTGAAGTGTGACTCAATATAGTTCAGTGCATAGTCATTTAGCAACCCATATATACTGTCTTCTCAAACACTTTCCTATCAATATTTTCTCAGTTTCTACTTATGGTACACTTGATTTTTGGGCATAATTTAAAATCAATTCAATAAGTAGTTTTTACATTGACACACATCCCTCATTTTGAACTCCAGTTGTACCAGTTTATCCTATATTACATTTAACTTTTCTGCAAAATTTAAAGCCAATTGAATAAGATTTTTTACGTTGATTTTTAAGAAATTTATTTGGTCTCCATTTTGTTCCGCCTTCGGAAATTCGTACTACAACTTTTCCAATTTGTCTCTATATTACACTTGCACAGAATTTGAAATTAATCTAATTAGTAGTTTTTTCAGGCTGATTTTTTAAATATTTTATTAGGCTGCCATTTTGTTATGCTATCTTAAATTCATACCAAATGTTACTAGGAACGCTAAAACGTAAAGATACGTAAAACCTGAGAGGGCAATTTTTTCACGATTACAAACACTTAATATATCCGCCATTTTATTCCGCCATCTTGAATTAGTCCCACCGTTTTACTAGTTCATTTCTATAGCACAGTTAGTTTTTGCACACAATTTGAAATCAGTCTATAAAATAGTTTTTTCAAGCTGAATATCTAAATAATTTATTAAGGCGCCATTTTGTTCCGCCATCTTGGATTCGTACCAAAATTTTAAAAGTTGAAAAGGAAAGATCTGAAAAAATCTCAGACGAAAAACATTATTAGAAGTTTTTTCAATTCTAAGTAGGTAATATGAAGCCCACATAATAAATTTTAATATTTTTAGACAAATCAATTAAAATATATTGAATGAAAAAACGTTCTCACTTACTTCACGTATCGATCGTTCGATCACTACTTCGTCTGTAATTTCCACAACTACACTTTTATTGTCGAGGGTTCCCAAAACACGTACACAATTAGCAACGAAATTTATTTAGTTGTTTTTAAAATATGAATTAGTATAGCGTGGCTATAGGGTATTTAGAGCTGTTTTAGCATGTCTTAAACTTTTTAGACATTATTATTATAAAATATATAACATTTAAAAAAAAACGCATCTTCTTATATCCTTGAGAAATCTAAAAAAGCTATGAGATGATTTGTAGCTTGTAATTGTGCAGTGTTTGGCAGCACACACCATACCACTGACTTTCCTAAAAGTGTTCATGTTTTGATATTATTTTTTATAATAATATCTAATAGAGTCTTTAAATATTTAAATTTAATTTATACTTTACTTCAGCGGCTGGCGCTTCGAAGAACAAAAAATGCCGCCACTGCACACGACTACGTCTGAAACAATACCAGTCTCCAGCCGACCCAACGCTGCTGAGTTGATAGATTCTCGGCCCAAATTGAGCTTATGTGATGTGGTTAGGTTTTTGTGGAAATTGGGTATGATGTTCTCGTATTCATTATCGAAAATTATGCCGGTTGGCGATTCAATTTAAAGTGAAAGTCGACTCATCGAAAAACATTATTTGACGAATAAAATTTGGATTGGCCTTACACATTTCCATCATGGCCTCAGAAAATTCTAAACGCCTTTCGTAACCATCATCAGAAAGTTTATATCTGGAATATTTCAGCATGTAGTAGTCGAGGCTCGGACATGTGGGATATGTTCTTATTTAGACCAATTTTCCTTGTGGAAAGATGAGGATTCTCCTCCAAACTGACTAACATATTATCCAAAGTCTTATCGTCATATCTCGCTGTTTTAGGACAGCCAGACCTCGCAGCTATCTTCACATGTCATGTTGCATTGAATTTTGTCCAATTATTTTTATCATTTATCATTAAATATTTCACTTGTTTCAATTAAGGTTTTTCTTCGGTCGCCATAACCCAGAATTATTACGATTTCTATTTTTTGAGTTTCGCTTAATGAATCCACTATATTAAATTTTATGTTAACAAAACTTAATTCTTTAACTGGTATTTAAATTCTGGTTTCTGTTCAGGTGAACAAATTACATTGGTAATTTTAAAAAATAATCTTTTACTCAAAAACCGTTCAATTAAAGAATTAAATGTATCTTAGGAAATATATTAGAATAAAATACAGAGCATTCCATTTAAAAAATAAAACTTTCTACCAATTACCAGAAAAAAATAAATTGCAGAAAATTTTGGGATCGCATTGTTATGTCGTTTTTTCTGCCTGGCAACTGGCATGAAGAAACGCACTTCGATTTCGAATAAAACCCGGTTAAACCAATTTTAAGGGCTATTATGGGATGGGGTAGGACGATTGCTACTATAAACAAACCGTCATTTTCCAAAAGAACGGTGCCCTTCTCTTCTTCGCAATGCCTGCAGTAAGACAGCTCTTGGATGCATATTGATGACTGCCAGTCATCTATTTTGACTACCAATTGAAATCGAAATTCAAAATATGTACAAACGCAGCCGAATTATTTAGAAGAACAACAACGGATTCTGCATTAGACCGACACAAAAACTGATTAAGTTTTTCCTTCACATAACAAATTTAGATACCACAAAAATAACCTTTTACGAGGGGAGTAATAAAAATGTATGTTATTTATTATAATTTATTTCAATCATAACACTTTCCAGTATTATCTCATATAACTCTACTGTAAACGTAATAGCATTCTATCTTATCAATATTGAACCCATACAATACCAAGGAAAATAAGATAAGGAAAAAATTACAAAAAAAAACACAAATTATGTTCAATTTTTCAGAGGCGAATTCCAACCAGCCCAGTAGTAAGCAATATATCATCCTAATAATACGTGCTAAATATTTCATAAATATAGTTTCAAAGTGCAATTTTATTTATTTTAATCGATTATCCATGTGTTCAGTGTTTTATAATTTTATGTCCGTTTAAATGTCTAAGTAAGTGTTGTAAAATTTAATTTATTTATACTCACTATTTCTAAACTTAGTTCCTGGAATGCTATTTGTAAAACTTTTGTTTCTATATCAGTACTGTTTTTGACAAATGTAAGAATTCATCTGCTGAAACGTCGATAAGAGGCAAAGTTTTGAAATAAAAACCCGTAGACTATGTTTTAGTGTTTAAATTCAGTTAATAGAACGAATTCCAAAGAAACTACAGAAAGCTACATTACCTTTTAACAGTTAATTCTCAAAGTAGTTTAAGTTTATGACTTGTTATAACTGTAATTTAAAAGTTATTAAATAAAATGGTATCCCTCTAGTCTTTACACGCACCTTTTCTCGTGTCTTTCCAAATGGTAAGCTGGGTTAAAAAATATTTTTGTGAAAAAGAAAAAAGTTATTTTATATTGATGGAAAGATGGCTGAGTAGAGCCACAGCACGTAGACCCCATTGGGCTCCTTCTATGGAATTTTTGGTTATAAATGCAAATACAAAAAAATTCTTTAAATTGTAAATTTTTTTTGTGTAGTTTGAGGATATATAGTGTGTTTGTGAAATCAAGGACAACTTAAATGTAACAGCCTATACATTAGATGTCCATCAAGTGGGTCTCTTCTTCCTGATTATAAATATCCTAGGTTTCATACCTTTATCTTTAGACACCCAAGAAATTTACCCTACCATAAAATTCAATAAGCTAAATAGAAACGGAAAAGGTTTTTCTACATAGTGGAGTCAATGAGAATACATTGCATCTTATGGCAAGGTTTACCACAAATTTATCGGGTGTCTCTAAAGACAACGGTAACAATATAAGAGATAATCAGCAAGAAGAGACCCATTTAATAGACATATATTATACAAAATGTTACTTTTAAGAAACAAAGTTAATGTTGATTTCAGAAAAACTAAACACCCTGTACTAAGTAAAAAAAATGTACCATTTGAAGAAACTTTTTATTTTAACTGTTTTTATATCTATAAGAATAAAAACCTTAATGGGGGTGCATTTATAAGCAAAATCTGTGTGCATCGTCCCTGGGAACGTCGTTTATCTTAGGCCAACAACTAGCCTATATAAAAAAATAGGTCTTTGGTAAACTTAATTAAGACTATATTGTTTTTCATTTTAGGAGAATTTATTTACAATATATGTACTTTGTTCGGTGAAAAAGAGTTGCGAATAGAAAATCAAATTTTTAAACTATCAAACTGTCAAACTGATGGCGCAATTAATTTGTCTATGACTTTAAGGGTAAGTTCAGCTCTCTACTGTAAAGAAATAGATTGATAATTGATCAATTATTACTTAAGAATTGAAAATTTGCTTTCATTTTTAAAGCCGAATATCTCTTATTTAGATATGCATTTTTTTGAAGAGATTATTGTATTATTTTTGCCCGAGACTGAGTTTGATATACGACTGACGCCGTTTATTTTAAAAGGTCAAAAATTTTAACTCACCTCCAGTTTCGAAAAAGTTTTTTTTTCTCATTTAATTCTGTCATACCATTCGGTAACTATTTATAAGATATATTTTTTAATGAGTATAAGCAGCACTAAGTGTTCAAATTAGCCAAACAGTATACAGTTTTAAGTCAAAACTAATACCTCAAAATATACATGTAGTACGTAATCAAAAAAGGCGAAATGTATAAACATTAAATTTTAGTAGGAATACTACATGCCATGTTTCTACATATTGCATCTGGAACAGAGATATTTGGTGTTAGAAATAGTAGCAAAATTTTACTTGTTCCTAGATTTTAATATACTTTCTCATATTCTTGTCTCTGTTTGCAGATATTGACAAACGCCTCTTTTGAATCCGTGAAAAATCACTCAAAAAGTTCTGGATGTATTGATGCAGGTAATGGACGGAAATATATAGGGTGTCCCAACTTTATGCATCCACGAAATAACTTTGCCCTTATAAATGATATTAAAAAAAAACTGAAACAAAAGGTTCATGTAACCACTACACAAAAGTGTACTTTCTATTAGCAACTTTTTTAATATTGTTTCATTAAATGTGTCTCCCCTTGCTGACTGAAAAATAATATACCAGATTTAATACCTTTATCTTTAAAGATAACCGAGAAAATTGACAATTAAGTATCCTGTTATAAGGGGCAGTGTATTCCTATTGACTCCACATCGTGGTTAGAATGTTATTTAATTCTCTTTCTGACAAACTGCCTTTTATGGCAATTTTATTGGTTGCTTTTAAAGATAAATATATCAAACCTGGTATATTTATAATCAAGAAAATACTCATTTAATTCAATTTTATACAGAGAGTTTCATTAAAAAGAGTTGTTAAAAAGTATACTTTTCAGATAACCTGTACATACAATGATACTGTTACTAAAAGTAGTTTTTGCAAACTTGTCATACAATTTCTAATCATCTACAGGAATGAATATATTTCGTGGGCAAATGGAGCTGTGAAACCCAATAAACACTAAATATTATTATTGCTATCTCCGAAGCTGCAAAATCGGTTAAATTATATTTTGTTTTTTTAGAGGTCATTAAAAATCCATTTACAGAGTTCAGAGATCCTTTTAATTTCGAAGTTTTTGGGAAATATTGACTTTAGACAAATTTTTGTAACTCAAGAAGTTCTCTAAAGGATAGGATATATTATGTTTTTATATTAAAAAATACAAATTCTTTCTCCACAGCAGATACAATTTCCATTTATTAAAATGTATGATTTTAAAATAAATATAAATAAAAGTATTTCAGAGAGTCATCTGGTCAACATCAGTTACAGAAAACAATTAATTCGTAAACAATACCAACCATTTACCGACATTGTTGGTTACGTGTTAATTAATTTCTACATCTGATGATGGTGAGGTAGCTAGCTGAAATGCATTATACATTTTAATAAATCGAAATTCCACCTACTGTAGAGAAAGAATGTGTATGTATTTTTCAACATATCAATTCACTTTTTTAAAATTTTTATTTTTTTCGTATAACCTTTAATTTTTTAGTTGTTCTTACAAATATATTTATTACGAATCTACATTTCCTGTTCTATTTAATAGAACATCGTATCACTCGAAGAAGATTTTCATGTATTTCGGTCGAAAAAAGAATTAGGGAATTATAATTAAATATTAAAAAGAATCAGAAAAAATTATGCTCCAGAAAAATCAGCTTTCCTCCATTGCTTGTAGATAATCTATTAACTATAAAACAAAAGAAGCATTATTTATTGAATATCTATTAATAAAATTAAATATAAAACAACAATAATAATAATAATAATAATTAAATTTAAAACGCATTTAATTTAATACATTATCATTAGGTTATTTAAAAAATGTTGTGGATGTTATCGTTTACTTAGAAAACAAATAAATAAATAAAATAAACATTAAGTCACATTGCAAAATAATAATAATTATTAAATGGGAAAAGAAAAGTCATATCCACACAAAAATTTAATTCAACAAATTAATACTATTACTACTACCAAAAATTGGAATAAAAAGGCAGGTCCGTATCAAAACGTTAATAGTGGAAAATACGAAAATGAGACCAAAATATTTGGTAAAAACAGAGATTGTTTGTTGCTTATAAAACAATGTTTTATAATTTGTAGATACTCCAATAAAAACAAGTAGCTCCACGGACCTTTCAGAACGCTCATCACGATCTTCATCTGCATCAAGTGTCAGTAGCGATAGCGACAGTATAAAGTAAGTTTTTTATAAAGTGACGAAAACTGGAGATATTTTGAAACTGAAATTTATATAAGGAACTTCTAAAAAGGCGGCTAACAGCTCTGGGGTTCCATCACCCCCAGACATAAGACAAACCCATAAATTAAATATTACTAGGGGTCTATATTATAAAATTAGTTATTTCATATTCAATTATTTTAATTACGCCTATATTAAAATTTCTAATTTAAATACACCCTTAACTGCCAGCAGGTAATTGAACTCTCCTCGCTTTGGGGATACAATAGCTACAAATCCCGTAGTATTTTATCTTCTATATTTAAACAATAAATATATGAGGGATGAAATGGTACAAAAACTAAGACTTAAAAATCTCAAAATTGAAAAGCCCATCACTGCTGTTGAGTCCTTGTTGTGAAACAAATTAAAAAAATAGGTATTTTCTAAAATGTTCCCAATAAAGGTCAATCAACTAAAAAAAAATATATATATTTGGTTGTTAGAATTATTTTTGAGGGAGAATTTAATAGTCACTCAAAAAAAATTTAATCTCTAATGAGCACACCCGCACCTTGATAATTAAATCAAATAATAAAGACGTACTTTGCAAATAGCCAATACTTAAAAATATATAAACATAGAAGTTATTGTTTAAAGAATTTTTTGAGGTTTAAAATGTCACTAACATGTATTGTCCTTTTCATGATTTTAAAGTAGATAGATATTTTTTGTTTTGTTTCTTTTAATGGTTCGTTACGATTACCTTAGTGGTTATTTTGAGTATATAATTGAAAAAAATGTAAGCCAGTTTATATCGTAAAGTTTTTAGCTCTAGGGAACTTTTAGTGTGGTACCTCACTTTGTATCTTCGTTTTAAGTCACTAACGAAGGCAGATTTAGAATAATTATGTATTTTAATTTCAAGAAAATTTGCCAATATTGTAAAAAGTTGCCGAAAATAAGTTTGCGTTTCGTTCTAAGATTTGATACGCGGTCAGTTGAATTTAACTACACCTTATTTTAATGGGTTAGTTTACTTTTATTTATTGAACTACAATATACAAATTTATATGCACCAATCACCGAAGGGTCAGCCGGAGTGGGTATAAAGTCCGGGACAGGAAAGCCAGTCAGTTTTTATTTAATGAGCAACAATACAATCGAAGACAAATATTCTTCCAAAGCATCGACAATATCAATCAAAACTGGGCGAACTGCCTGAATTGTAGATTTTCCCAAATAAATTGACTCTGAAGGTTCAATATATTTATTACCTTGTTACCACACTTTAATTTTCGCTAGAATATTGAAGCAGAATTTTTTATGCTTGAATCCCTTTCGGGCCACTTTAATTATCTTTCCTATAAGATGTATAAATCAGATAGTTTAAAATCAAGGAACACATGAATTTACTAGATAGAAAATCAAAACCGTAATCGTAATAGTTGTTCAAATGTTACCCAATACAGTAATCAAAGATAACTGTACGATATATATATATATATATATATATATATATATATATATATATATATATATATATATATATATATATATATATATATGGTAAACAAACTTTTAAAAAAACAATACATTTATTTCGCGGTAATCTCTTATCAAATCTTGAAGAGATAATATTCGGTTAATACTTCTGGTTTAGCAGCCGAGGAAAATCTAATTTTATAACATCAAAACGTAATTCAGTTTAGAAATACAATTTTGGTAGTGAGAATTACTTTAATTGAATGAAGATATGATGGAGATAATATCAGGGTAATTTTTTAGTTTACCAATATCTATAAGTCTAAATAGAAAGTAAATTTAAAATTTACATCATTTTATAACGAATTAATTGCGCTCACTTCATATGTTAATTTACACCGCATAAAAGTTAATAGAGTATTTTACCATAACTGTAGCTACATTTTCATGTCTCAGACCACTCATAATTTGTATTTTTAGGTCAGATATTCTGTCTCCAGTAAAAATCAAGTTAACTCTTAGATACAGTGTTCAACGACAGAGACTGATAGTTGTAGTACATCACATAGAGTACGTACCTCATTTTTACTTGCCCTTTTATAGTTCCTAACTTTTTTTTTTAGAGATTTACATTTTGATGATACCAAAGGACTGTATGTAAAACTGTATTTACTGCCAGAGAGACACAAAGAAACGAAACGAAAAACACAGGTATTCTTCATTAATTTAAAACTTATAACATTAATAAAATCTCCGTTACAGTAAAATTGACCCCTAATTGCAAACATGGCAAATATAAGACACTACAGGCATTTAGCCTCTATACTGAACATAAAGTCACTGACCACGTATTTTTTTGCCTAATCGAATTCGGCAAAACCTCTATAAAACGTTAACTAAGTACAATAATTTTTATGTTCATTAAAATACATTAGAAAATGAATCTGCGATTACCCATAGGACACAAAGGTACTAGGGACCTTAATCGAGCATGACATAATAATGTAAAATTTATTAACCAAAATTCTCGATTAGCAATATCCTTTTGTTAGGTAAACAGCCTACCGACAATCTTTACTTAGTTCTATTAAAAGAGAGCCTCTATTTTTCCGGTCTTTCGCCAAATCCATTGCGTTGTTTCTAATGAACTAACTATTGGTTATCGACTGACGCATTTAAAATCGACATCCGATGAACATGAGTGGTGGCCGCGTATGTGTTGAATAATGCTTTTCGACACGACAGTATTTAAAAGATGGTGAGTCAAATGAAGAATACAAAGCCTACTTTTAACTTATTTTATTTAACATTAATCAAACTAATTAATCGCGTTTTCAAGTCTAGTTAATTTTTTCAACACTAGTGTTTATTCTTTTATTATTTCAAGTTGATTAGCTATACAAGGCGTATAAAAAACTACTTTTCTATATTTTAGCTTCTTATGAAATGTAAAATTAATTAGATCAAATCTCAGTTTTATCATTTTTTAAGAACTAGTAAGTATACTGGGCGTTTCATTAAGAATGGTCTCCGGCCGTAACTCGGTAACCATTGATCACACAGTTATGGAAAAAAAATATTTATGGGTAACTCGGCCAAGAGAAATCGCTGGAACTTATTCGAATAATTATTAACTTATTGGATGTTCGAAAAACAGCAACTCAAAAATGGAAATGGCGATTTTCGCAAATTCAATTTTCCTAATTAAGTTTGTGGAAAATATAAAGCATTGTATTCTTTAGGCAATTACCCAACTTTTTGCTCTTTATTTTTTCTTTCTATTTCCAATAATAAGTGGTGGGGGAAGATCAAACTTTTTTCTTTCAAATTTTTAATCTGTTTTGGATGAACCAAGTACATTGAACTTGGTGTCAGAAAAAAGCCCTTTTTTGTTCTTCACCAAGAGCTATTAACTGTACCGTAATGATTCTATTAGTGGTTATTAGATGGCGTTTTTTCGTAATTCTTCAAATAATACCGATTTTCTCAAAAAAATCAAATGATACGATATGACTTTTCTGATATAATTTAATTTAAGGTTATAATAGGTATCGAATAGTGAAATAAAAAACCTAGGTCTGTATTTAAATTAAAAAGTTGATGATGGTCGCCCGAATCCGAATCATCGGATTGAAAAACTAACCTCACCAATTTGCAGAGGACAAAAAGTGACAATAATGAAGTGAAAATTATTTTCATCCGTCATTTCAACGAAAAAAATCATGTCTTTTGTTTTTTATATTTTTTTTTAAATTGTAGGCTAAGTTGAAATGACAGATGAAAACAATTTTCACTTCATCATTGTTACTTTTTCTCCTCTACAAATTAGTGGTTAGTTTTTCAATCCGACGTTTCGGATTGATGAACTTTTTTAACTTAAGTACGGACTTGGATTTTTTTATTTCACTTTTCACCTTTTATAACCCTAAATTAAATTATGACAAAAAAGTCATATCATAGCATTTAACTTTTTTGAGAAAATCCGTATTATTTGAAAAAAATCCGAAAAAAAAGCCATCTAGTAACAACTATAGGATCATTACGGTACAGTTAGTCGCTCTACGTAAAGAGCAAAAAAAAGTTCAATATACTCGGTTCATCCAAAACAGAGATATCGTTTGAAAGAAAAAATTATAATAGCAAAAAGTTCCATAATTGCCTGAAGAATTTCAATGCTTGTATTGTATTAGGCGCTGAAAATATGTACAATACACAAGAAGAAACATTTTTGTAGGTTTTTTAAAGGCAGCTTTTATATTTATAAGAATGTTGTACAGATACACAAAATTTAAAATGCACTTTTTAAAGTGGTTTTTACTAATTCATTTAACATAATGTGAACAGGGCCTATTTTCTCAATAGGTCGTATATGCCCGGGCTTCGAGGCCCATACTCCGCCCGACTGTGATATTTCAAACATAGACGTACATTTCATTAAATTAAAATATACATTATTTTTTACTTTCCAGCTTATTTACCTTATTTTTTTTAAGTTTCTTGAGAGTGTTATAAGACATTAAAATCAAGGTTGATTAGGCCCTGAACGTTAAAGTGTCCATTAAAATATATCAGTAACTTTATTTTGTTATTAAGAATTATATCCGAATCCTAATCAAGACTTTAGAAAGAAAATGTAAACAAAAATTGGCCCTGAATGTTGATTTGTCACATATCAAACGAAAATACTTCACAGAAAATAATAAGAATTGATATCGAGTATACATATATCATACTCAAGACGTAATGTAAAGCCTACTTTAATAATTTCACAAAAAATGTGTAATGTAAATTTATAATGTATAATGAAAGTTAAATTTATGTTTAATTCATGTCGGAAATATTTTGGTTAATATAAGCCTTACATAATGTCGGCTACGTCTCAAGTGCATAAAAATATATCAATAACTTTATTTTGTCATTAAAAACAATATTCTAATCACAATCAGGACTTTAGAAAGATAATGGTTAATACTTATGTGCAACATTTTTTCACGTAGCCTTACTTTTCGGTGAAAATAATAAGTACCTTGTCTTTCTTGTTATCTAAAAATGAATTGACAGGATTGCAAAAAATTTTATAGGTTTGCAATAAATCATTTTACTTTTAAAATTGTTTTAAAAAACCCTTTAGATAATCAATTAAATTTATTATATTATGTAAATCACACCTTTTAAAGCCAGCTTTAGATGATAAATCTTGCTTATAAGAAAGTGAAATGACCTTACATTAACTTACTAATGGACACCCACTTTTTTATTAGTTAGAATATAACCAATGAGAATTTTACCAAATGTTCGCCTGCCCTGGCTAGCCTTAGCTTTTTACACTACCTAAACTCTATATGATTCTACGCAATTGCTTATGTAAATGATATCGTCATAATACTGAGGAAAATTCGAGCGCCTTCTCTGGAACAGAGTGAAGGGAACTGGAATAGTATTAAATGTCATTTTGATTTTAGTTTGCACGGGGCCTGCCTTCACAATTCGCCACTCCCCAACGTTGGGTTAGTTTTAAGAGATAGACAAAATTGTTAAAATTAAAAGTTGAAGGGTTCATTATGCAATTTGTACAAAAGTATTATCGTATATGGGTTATCTCAAAAATATGTGGTAGATCGAAAAAAATTTAAACCGATTATAAATATTAAAGAGAGAACGTTGCTTCTTGCGGCGCGGCAGTGTGTTACTAAAATTTCTCAGGTCTCTTTGAAGGGTATCAAACCTAGTATAATTATAATCATCAATTAATGGACGTATAATATACATAGTAGTCCATTTTTAAAAAATATATGTTGGGCCTGCTGTATATTTTTGGGAAATCAAAAACATAAATATTAATTTTCTAAAAATTACGTACCTTCAACTTTTATTTTTAATGTTTAAACATTAATAGGAATGGTCCATATTTTAATCTGCTTAAACTTTCTTATTTTTGACAACATCAAAATGATCCAAAAACAGTTTGAATTGCTAGTTACCAAGTTTATACAAAAAACATTGTCTATTAGTAAAGGTATAAATTATAAATTTTTTTTAATCAGACACCCTATAAATTTTACTTCTAGTAGTTAGGTCTCTTTGTCCAAATTCTAAACATACCGGGTTTGATATCTTTAACTTTAAAAATAAATGGAATCAACTCTGTATCATTCAATGCTAGATAATTTATTGAAAATATTGAAACTAAAATTTTGTCTTTAACAATGCCTGTATAAGTTCATCTCTACAGCAGTTTATTTGGGTCTAGATAACCCTGGACATTAGATCTTCCCGTAGAAAGCAAAATTAAAAAAGGCATGCGTTTCATAAGGACAGTGCCACAGTACTATAGCAAAGACCTAGAGAATTCAATTTGAAAACTGCAATTTAGACCTACATTTCTTTAGGTAGATGCGGAAGTCGAATATTTTTGGGATGCTAACATTTCCGTTTTATACCCCCAAGTAAAACATTTAGTTACCTAATGGGTCCGCGATAATAATCGAAGGAATTTATGACAGAACTTATCGAGGCTTATACATTTTAAACTCGTTAGTAGTAAATCGACAATAACAATTTTAAGAATTTACAATACCTATGAACCTAGGAACAGGAGCGGGCCTATATGGGTATTTTCATTGTAAATTAGGTTGTCTCAAGGTATATATAGGCTTCGTGAATGCTGACGTGAAAAATTATAGAGTCATACGCCAAACTTGAAAATTATAAATTAAGAGTTAAAAATTGTAAATTAAAAAAAAATAATCAGTTTGTTAATTTTGTTTTAATGTATTTAAATATATATGATCTCTATTTCATTATTAAGTGGGTCGATATGTGAAATATTTATTAAAAAGTGAAATTTGAAACTTATTTATATAAAATTTCTTTAATTTAAAATTTTCGGAGCTCTTTTAGAAAGAACCAAAAAAGTACTGGACAGCACAAACAAATTGGCGTAGAAATCGAAGATATCTAAAAAATAAATAAATGTCCGTCCTTTCACTATTCTTTCACCCATATTTCTCGTTTTTATCACTTTGTGATAAACTGAAATGCTTGCCCCTTTTTTTAATTTATATTTTTGGCTCACTGGTGACATCGTTTTGATATATGCGAGCTTTTTAGAACTTTTAAAATGCCAAAAGCGAAGATCTAAAAAACCGGACGTTTTCCTCTTAGGCATAAACTTTTAACATTTTCGTTTAAATCGCGTTTTAAGTGTGGATGATTTTGAAAAACCAATGTTTTATATCGGGCCGTTCAAAACCGATACAAACACGCAGGGAAAACTGTTTAAAGTGTATTATGAAATGCCACAATAATTCATACCCTACATAACTGCGACTCCTGCAGAATGAACCTGTTAAACTCATTTTTAATTAAAAAAAAATGAACCAATATTTTTTTCATGTCTCATCTAGTTAGTAATTACATAAATCAGTAAAATCTGCATAGTTTATTGATTAAGTTAGTTCTAGTCATTTATTAAAAGAACGATGTTTCATTTAGTGGCTAAACTGTAATAGAAATTTGATTGACTATATTTTGAAAGTTATTCACGTAACATATTTACTTTGCTTCTATTTAACATATATTCTAGCTAGATTATGCTAAAAGGTCTAGGAAAATTATCTTAAATCATCGTCTCGTAAACGTAAAAAATTATCTTTAAAAAATATTTAAACGATACATGGTTAGATCTTAAAACTAGGCAGCCATTTTAAGTTGATTTTAAAAACAGGTACACTTATCACATATAACACTAACCGAGTTTGCCGTGATATTATGGAACACATGATACGGATACGGATTTTTAAATTTCGTAATTTTTAGGCCGCCACACTTCAGTTCGACGTCATAAAATGACGAATATTAGGTTATAGTCAAGACAATAATTATACTACTCCATCAGATACAATTAATGTAACATTAATTACTCGTGTCACAGTCTAATTAGAATGCCCTCAAGAATATTTAACTCAGTGTTGCTAAAAGCGTGACTTAGGCCTACTTGTTTAGAAATACAGTATAAATATTACGCTTTAAAGAGTCAATTAGGATGTACCAGCTAATAGTGTAAAACTGATCGAATTTAATTTATTATTGGTTCTTGAGCAAAAATATTCTCCTGTTTTTTTGGCTTACGAGTTTTTCGTAGGTTTTAGAAACATCTTTGAGTTTTTGTTAATATATATCCATCCATAAATTATTCGGATGTTATTCAGAGTGCCCAAGAATTTTTACTTAAAATTAAAATATATACAGTATATACTTACTAGTAACATCGCGAAGTGTCTAACGCATTTAGTAAAATACCGATAAAATATTAAGTATCGGCGTTTTACTGAACGTTTTAGTTAAAACCAGTTCTTAATGCATGCTAAATGGTAAGATACGATCTAGTATATTCTGGAATACTGTAAGTATTATATAGAATATACTAGATATACACTAGAATATCTGATGGGTCAAGAAAGAAAAAGTCGGTTTCGGTGAAGTTGGCTGAATCTCCTGAGCAAACGATAACATGGACCCAATCTAATCCTGCGACGAGTTTTTAATATACAGGGTATTAAAGTTTGCCCAAATCCCATATACAAATCATGGAGAAAACAGTATGAGACCAAATTAGTATTTTCAATATATTTAACGTATAGTACTTCTCAAAATAAGAAAAAAGTTTTATATGAAAATAGGTCTGCAAATGCTTTATTTTCGAGATACCGGATGTTGTATTGTAAAGGATGTTCGCCCTGTATCTCGGAACTGAAGGGTTTTTGGTCCTATATTCATATAAAATTTTTTTCGTATTTTGGGACTTTACTATTATACGTTAAATATGTAGAAAAAACTAATTGGTGTCATCCTATCTTCCCTATGTATTTTATATGAGGTTTAGGCAAACTTTAACACCCTGTATATTAAAAACTATTCGTAGGATTAGATTGTGCCCATGGCATCTTTTGCTCAGGAGGTCAAGAACTATAACATCAAAAATTCACCCAACTTCACCGAAACCGATTTTCCATAAGGTGTGTGCGTGGTCTTTTAGTATTGTTTGAAATAGTTGTATTATGCCCTTTAAATAGTAGGCCGATTTTTTATGAAAACATAAACTTGACAACGTCGGCAATATCACTATCTAAAGCAGCACATACCCTGCAGTTTCTTACTTTGAAAATAGGGTAGACAATATATGTATTTTCTAGTTTTCTTATATGTTACAACATAGTGCGTTAGAAAAGTTTGTTAGCAACGTATTTCTTTTTTTAAGCAACTAAATACTTGAAATTGAGAGAATTAGGTTTCTTGTAAAATTTTAAGTCACTCAAGGTATAGTTTCAGAAGTAGACGATTTTTTTTATCATGTAATATTTATACTAATGCGTTTTAAAAAAATATTTACCATTTGTTTAATGTTGATTTCAGGTTATTAGAACAAGCAAAAATCCAGTGTTTGATGAAACTTTTGAATATGTTATATCCCAAGACGAATTGAGTAAAAAACATTTAGAAGTATCGGTGTGTGAGGAAAGAGTAATTAAAAACGATGCCATAGAAAAGGTAATTAAAAATAATTGAACATCTTAGAGACCTTTCTAATGCAACATTACTTGACTTTCACAAAAGCAGAAAATCTATGAAATATATATATATATATATATATATATATATATATATATATATATATATATATATATATATATATGTTCTAAAACACTTCATCTACTCCATAATTTGAAATAATGCATAATTCGTTATAGAGATTTAATACATGTTTTGCAAACTAGAGTAAATTATTAAGTTTTTAAATATTGTATTCCAAGCTATCTTGTAAGCTTTTTTAAATACATCATAACTTGAAAGATTTATATATTTTTAAAATTTTAGGTGGTAATTGACCTCGACAAACTCAGCTTAGTTTTACCTCATACAAGACTTTTTAGGCTATTCAAGAAATCGCACGAAAGTTAGTTTACTGCCTTTTTATTTTACTTATTTATAAAAAATCCCAAAACTTCTAATCGCCAACAAAAGTAATAAAAGAATTAAGATTATATACAACACAAGTTTATATTTTCTAAATTTCACTACCGTCAAAAATAATTGGATCTAACTGTATATTTAACATCAAATTAGGATTCCTCAGAAACCATTAGCATATTAACTTTTGCTGGTGAACAGGATAACGTTATGTTAATACTTTACAAATATTTCGTAGAAAAATATCAAAATGTTATATTGTTTCAATACAAAATAAGAATTAATTATTGTATTGCACATACCAGTCGTGCTCCATAAGAATGTTTCGATTAACTTATTGTAATATTTTTATACCAACTTTGTACAATGGCCTAATAAAAAATTAAGTTTACACCTGGTTTTGTTTTCATAAATTACCCAATTTTAACAAAAGTACAACAAATTTGTTGACGAGAATAAACACATTTTGAAAAAAAAAAAATTAAATAATTAAAATGTGTTAAAGACACAGATTTCTTCATCTATTATTTATGCAGTTTTATTCTAACTCTTGGCACTTTCATTTTATGTAATCTGTCTTTTTCCCTCTCAAAGTTCTTTCTTCTTGCCACAGCTCCAAATTTATCAGATAACATTTTGCTAAAAATCCAATATGGCGGAACAAAAGGTCGGCCTAGTAAAATGTTAAAAAAATATTACTAAAAACTACTTAACAAATTTACCTTAAATTTTGCACCAAAATCAAGTATTATGTAGGAGTGAACTGTTAAAATTTTGGCACGAATACATGATGGCGAAACAAAATGGCGACTTAATAAAATATTTAAAAAATCAGCCTGAAAAACTACTTATTAGATTAGATTCAAATTTTGTGCAAGACGTAAGCGAGATGAACTGGTAAAATTGTGGTACGAGTTTAAAATGGCAGCCATCACTTTCCCCGTTTTATACACATATTCACATTTTAGGGCTCCTAGATGACAAAAAACACATTTTCTCAATTCCGCCGGTCTGTCTGTCAGTTGCATAGCTGAAAAACTACACGATTGACTTCAAATTCTGGTAAAAATCCGATGTTAGAACAAAATGAGGTCTAGTGAAATGTAAAAAAATATTATTAAAAAACTAATTCGGTTTACCTCAAATTTTGCACAAAAATCAAGCGCTAGATAGGAATGGACTGGTAATATTTTAGTACTAATACAATATGGCAAAACAAAATGGTCTTAATAAATTATTTAAAATATTGTGCAAAAATTAAATGTGGTATAGAGATAAACTGCTAAAATTGTAGTTGAATTCAAGATGTCGGAACAAAATAGTGTAAAAAAACCTTATTCAAGTAACTTGGTATAAATCCTATATGACTGAACAAAATGGCGCCCAATAAAAATGTTTGAAAAGACAGTGTATGTTACTAAATGAATATGTGCAGAACTAAAAACAAAACCTAACTAGACGGGACTTTCAGATTAACGGTGGTCCGAACCACACTCTTTCGACCCCCAGCTCACACTTCATCCTCGAGGTGTCAACTCTCGGGTTACCATGGTATAACCATTGGTCTTTAAAAAGTGACTTTAACAGCCGGCCTCTCAAAGGCATGAACGGAATAGCGCACAATAATGATACATTTTACACTTGCCTGCGAATACACACTAATGAACAGCATCGGACGCACACGGTTAAATATGGCTATTCGCTTTGACGTCTACATTTAACGAAAGTTTGCCCCAAGCCACAAGCAAAGACATGTATTCATCGTCCATGAACTCCAACATGTCCACAATTAAGCGAACGTATGCATTCTTCACCGTGCAGCCATTTCGTTTAGGCTTTAAGCCGCATGTTCACTTAGCGAATACGAATATAGGAACAACGTCGCATGCATACGTTTGTTTAAATTTTATTTTGACGTCTACATTTACCGATTGTTATGCATGAATGTGCATACATATATAAGGCGAAAAGTAACAAATAGAAATATATTGCTTTACTTTTCAGTTTTCCTCTATTTGCATAATTCATTTTGAGACATCAATACGAATATTCAAAAATTAGTTTTGTTATATTTTTAAATAAAATAATAATTCAAAAATATATACGAAAGTAATATTATTTTCATTATTAAACTATTTACATAACTATAGTATTACTAAACAACTAAATATATTTACAAAACGAATAAAAACTTTTAAAATACGTTTTTAAACATAAAAAGATCTTAACTAGCACCTTTCGTGATTTTAAAATGTTTTCAACAGTCTCAATTCCATTTTTTCATTTGCTGGTTTTATAATATAAGTTTCGTGTTTCATGCATTTTATTAAATTGTCATGCACTAGTAGGTGACTTTCCAGATTGTTTCTTTTAGTAAAAGATATATGACAAATAAAGCAAATATGAGATTTACTTCTAATATCAGTATGCAATTGAGATATCAAACTTGACCGGTGTGAAAAAGCCTCAGGATTTTCATTCGAAATTCCCTAAAAATGACAAAATATAAGAAACAAACCAAAAGTTTACAATAATAAAGAGACTTACAACTAAAATGAAGGTGCCACTGAAGATAATTTAAAGTGATTCATTGTTAAAAGATTTTAAAAAACCCTAGTTAAAACTGCTAAAGAGGTTTCATGCAATCTAAGGTGAAACATCGGAAAAAATAACAAATATGACATGTTCTAAATTCAAGAGCTATGATTTATTTTCTCTGACACAAGTCGTCAATGCTAACATTCTTCGGCAGTTATTATACGCAACCAAAGGATAGTTCATAGGTTAGTAATTAGTAAATGAAATAAAACTATGATTTTAATCTCAAAATAGTACCCAATAAAAGGAGATCGCCTAAAATATAAAATATTGAAATTTACAATTATTACTAATTTTCCTTTATACTACACCTATCAGTGTTAGATATTTGATTGACCAAGCTGTTCAAGTTCGGCCTTGAATTACCTAGACTTTAACACATTTACCTGTCCTGAATTGACAGATATGGTCTTTCCACGTTGACGTCGACAAACACTGTTTGCACTTTGGACACTTCCAAAGTGTTAGTTGGTTTTTGAGGAAACTATGTCCATTTAGGTGATCTTTGTGGTCATTGTAGATACTAAATGATATGCTACAACCTTCACAAGTAAACGCCTCTTTTTCGTGGGTGTTCTGGAAGTGGCTTACTTAAAAACAACACATATTTTTCAATATACAATATTTTGCTACAAATTTTAATTATTATCTAGATATTCAAAGTGACATCATATGAAAGACCACAGAAGAACCTAGATAGGAATGTACAATTCATTTTGCAACATGTCGAATTATGTTTATTTTACTCTCTTAGTCAGAATTTGTCAGTTTCTAATTGCCAAAAACTCGAATATAAATGAACTTAAGTTAAAGATACGCTACATAAATCTTGAGAATTCAAAATTGGAAAAATAAATAGGGTATTTCATTCAAGTACCCAAGCGGCTACTGAAAAAATAAATAGAAAAAAGTGTTCTCCATTACAGTTACGAACCTTGAAATAATACAACAGATGATTAATTAAGTAAATTATAAAACTAATACCCATAAATCTGTGGTGTTAATCTCACAACAGAGGTAATAAAATTTTATAATAACAGATTGCACTGTTATTTCCCTATACTTTAATTCTGTTTAAATCATGTTTGTATATTAGTAAATAAACTGTATTATTATTATTATTATTCTATTTAAAAAATGTATCTCCTGTAAAAAAGCAAAAAAAAAAAAACAGACATTGTTCAAACTAGATGTGTGCCAACTTCTACAAAAATTTAATATTTATCTATCCTCTATATTAACAGGATTATGAAAAAAAGTAGTTGATACAAACAAAACAGGGTTATAAAAGATCTTAACTTAACAAAAATTTGGGAACCCGGTTTTTAGTTTATATATTGGTTTAATTCCAAGAGTGTATTTAATTTAAGATAAAAATATTTGTGATAAGAAATAATCTGTTCTCCGATAAAGAAAATCCTTCCTTCATCCCGGATTTATAAATTAATTAAAAAAGGATTCTAATACAAGAAGATGGAGTAGAAAAAGAAGTTGAGAAAATATGGTTTCTTGCTAGTTTCAAGAAAATATGTTTATGGCTAAAACTCGGCTTAAAGTATATTGTAAAATACTTAAACAAATACTAATATAATTATTACATTTTTGATAAAAAAATAACTCACCTAGGTCATTTTTCAGTCTAAAGGACTCATCGCATTGATAACATTTGAAGTAGTTTTTCTCCAGCGATGAACATAAGTGAGAGTTAAGTTATGATTGGTGTTTGAATGATTTGTAACACATTTTACATCTAAAAGACAAATCCAATTAACAGAGTGACAATCTTAGTTAATTGCAAACTATAACTCCTTATTCTATTTAAACTGGAATGATATAGAATTAATATCACGTATTCATACTTTTGGGATAGCCAGAAATGTTTAAGTAAAAAAATCTTATCAGATGTGCTAACATTTGGACAACGAATTATGACAAATTATTTTTAGATAATTCATTTTTACTTCCCTCGTAAAATAGAAGTATTGTAATCGTGAAAAAATCACCCTCCGAGATTATTTCCGATCTTTACGTTTTCGAGTCCCTAAATGATGAAAAACATGTTTCCTCGATTCCGTCGGTTGTCTATCTGTTCGCAGCATAGCTAAAAAACTACTTGCCCGATTGACTTCAAATTTTGGTCAAAAATTAAGGTAACATTTTGGTAAAAATCCAATATAGCAAAACAAAATGGCGGTCTAGTGAAATGTTTAAAAAAATAATTACTAAAAAAGTGCTTATCCAATTTATCTCAAATTTTGCACAAAAAAGTATTATGTAGGAATCAACCGGTAAAATTTTGGTACGAATCCAAGATGGCGGCTAAATCAAATGTATAAAAATTCAGCCTGAAAAAACTACTTAATGAACTGATTTCAAATTGTGTGCTAATTGTAGTATAGAGATGAACTAGTAAAACTGTGGTACTAATTCAAGATGAAGTCTGTTCTGTCTGCCTGTCAGTTCGTGGCATAGCTTAAAAACTACTCATCAAATTGACTTCAAATTTTAGTGAAAAATTAAGGCTCATATGGTGATGACCTGGTAATATTTTCGTAAAAACACAATAACTATGTACTGAACTAAAGTGTGTCATACTATTCCTAATAAAAGGAAATATTCATAACGAGGGAAGTTCCGGGTAAAATAAATTTACCGATTTTTTCCAATAGTATTGACTATCGCTTACGATACTAGATACAAACTTGATTAAATTTTAACGGAAAACAAACTAAATATCAGTGGGCATACCTAAAGAAATTATCATCTGATATATCATGCTTATCTCTCAAATGCTCTCTTAAAAAGAGCTCAGTAGGAAAACATGATAAACAAATTTGGCACTGTCCCATTGTGGTTTTGTGTACGTTTTCGAGATGGTTCAAAAATGATTTCTCATTTATGGAATTTACATTACAAACTATACACATAAAAAGGCCATTTTTAACAATTTGTCTCTCTATTGAAGTCTCTCTATATTACTTTCTTGGCATTCATAATCAACATCATCACAACATTCTTGCATTTCAATGTTACTTCCTAGGTGTGAAATATCATCCAGTTCTTCACTATAGGCATATTCTTCTGGACACTGTTCATATTCTTCCTCTGACCCTAAATACAAAACTAGCTACAGTTTCACCAGTCAAAGAATATTCGGAGCCGTAAAACTACAGCCTGTTAGTGGTTTAACTACCAATATATTAAAACATGAATGACGTATTTTTATTAAAAAAGTCTTATATAATGTTGGGTTTATTCCTCCTACTAAAAAACGGTAACATTGCTGTCCATAGAATCAAATAGCAGCGTTCAATGAACATGAAAATCACAATTCGCATACCTAGCAGTTGTAATTGTTTTATTTTTTGGTGCTCGCTCCCGTCTTAGTTTTTTGTCCTATGAAATAATTCGATGGATTTTAAAAATGTATACAGAATGCACATTTGCCGTCCTAAAAATACCGGGAAAAAAACAGAAGGCATCCGAAGTGCAAACGTTTGTCATAATAACCATTGACATAATCAGTGACAAGTCGCATCTTAAGACGAGGAACGTAGTTTAGCTCTAGTGAAAGAAAACTCTGGTGTGAGCAGAGCACTCCAGCCATTCCGCAACAGTCACTTTCAGCATTTACTTTAAGTTTTTCGAATACTTTTCCTGGTGTGTTAATTATCTACCTAGTGCTATATATAAATTAATAAACTTAATCAGGATTGTGCAGTTAAAATTATTATTATTATGTTTCAATGACAGGTTGTTTATACTGTTTTATACGCGCCCATATTATGATAACAATCCACTATCCTTTTTATTAAATGATTAGTTCATTCATCCAAAAAAAAACCATTAAAGTAAATTAATTGAATCTTTCTCAAACCTACAGGTTTTTTTAATGTTTCTTTATTGCCAAAACGCAGCTAATGGAATTGGATTGATCAACTACAAGCAAATTGCTGCACTGCCATGTGTAATATGAAATACCATTTAGAATTTACCGATTTTTTATTCAAAATCATCAATATCACCATATACTGTTGTAGTCAGGCCCTTAACAGCCTATCACATTTTAATGAGTTTCAATTGTTGAGTTGCAGTGTACACAATTGTTTTCTGAGCTCAGTGCACACCGAGGACCCCACCTGGATCGAAAAGTTTTTCTAACTAGTACAAACAATTTTTAATATTTAATTAGCTTAGTCTAAAGGTGTATGAACATAAAGTTTATACACACATATTTATTTCACATCAGATGTTATTTCAATTTCTGCTTGTTGGCCCAATGGGTTTTTCACAAAAATTAATTTTGCGAGCTTATTGCTTTTTGCCTAATTGTTGTACGGGGCTTTCTTTTATATTTTTACACTCAGTTACACCTTTACTATAGGAGATATAAAAAAATAGGACAAAAGTTGTTGAATTTTCGTCTATATTATCTTTTTAAGAATGTAGATTTTATTATATTTTTCTGATTTTACAAACAATTCAAGTTGTTCTTGGTATAAAATATATAGCGGTAAACCGCCTAGGCATGTGGTGTTCACGTAGGAGGCATTGCGGAGCATTGTCGGGGCATTCCGGGGAGTTGCGATGCATTTTAAGGAATTGGGGAGAATTATCGGATATTTAATGGACATTCGATCTTAGTTCGTAATACAGAAGCGTTTAAAAGAATTTTTTCAAATATGTTTTTGGTCCTGTTGTTAGAATCTTTCAACAGAAAACTTGTCGCTTATACAGATATTTAATAGTGCAAATTATGAATTTTAGTCTTCATTTAAAAATTCAAAAGAGCGGCGTTAATATGGAGAGCAAAATTTGTCATTTGTTTAGAAGAGGTTGAATTTGTATAAAATAGGTTGAAAATCGGTATTTGGAGTGCAAATGATGAATTTTTGGTTAATATTTAAAAACCCAAAAAACCCGTCAATATGACGGACGAACGTTGTAATTTGTGAAGATTTGACTGAAAATCGGTATCTAAGGGTTATCTAAAAAAGAGAAAGAATTCAAAATGGCGGCTCTAACATGGCGAACACATTTTTGTCATTTGTGCAAATTCTAGTGTAAAAACTAAACGGTTTTACATATAGAACAAAATAAATTGCACTTGCCTATCTTAGTTTTTCAAGATTCATTGCCTAACACCAACTTCCGGTTTAACTGGACACGAGTGTGTCACGTGACAGAGATCCTGAAAACCTATTTTAATTATTCTAAAAAAATAACCAGTAACATAGAAGTTAATTATATAACTTTATGAAACAGAATGACCATAATGGAACTAGCAAAATTTGTAAGCACTCAGCTATATACCAAAAATGACAAGTTACATATAGGTTAATTATCTAGCTATTTGAACAGAATCACCCATATGTAAAATTGCAATATGTATGCCAAAAGGGTAATATAAAATAAAAATTCAATAAATGTTTGGTTGTTGAGAACTAAAAATTAGTAAAATGTTTATGCAGTTTGAGATATTCAAAAATGCATAAAGCTAATAAAAAAATAATGAGTATGCGGTGCTAAAAATTTGTCTAGCTGTGCTAAGGGTTGCTCTATTTTTTGAATTAGAAAATTAGAATGAAACTAGAGTATTTATGACGTAATATCTCAATAACAGTTATATTTTACCTAAAAGGCTAAGAAATATATAAAATTATTAAGCAACAGTAGAAAATAGTCAAAAAGAATTTTTATCTAGAAAAATTATCATCTCTTAAATTGCAATTTTCCGAAGAAATCAAAAGCGTCTGGACATATCAACCAGCAGCGGTGTATAGACAGTGGAAAAGTCCGAACATAAAACGTCTAGAATAACAAATCATCACACGGGAGAAGGAACACTATCCCAGCTTCTCTTAAACATCCAAAAATCTTCTCCGGAGTAGTCTGCAACTCAGGAAGATCATGACGATTCCAGTAATTTTAAAGCGTTGAGCTAATACAAATATAAACTAAAAATCTTGAAGGTATCTAAATAAAATCTTGCATTATCCGAAATTTTAAAAAATTGATTGATCTAATATTGAAAAATATTAGTTGATCCAAAGTTAAAAGTAGATTGTTCCAAAATTAAAAGAAAGTTGATTGTTCCAACATTAAAGGCCTACAACAAAAAAAAATATGTGTCAGCAACTCATGCACAAAATGGCATGTAAAGAATCTTTAGCATGTTCTTCGAGCTTATATTTTGTAATGGGTTATATTTTCCTAAGAAAAATTTAGAATTCTGCTCTATTTTTATTTAAGAAAATATGCTTACCAGTTCCTTTAATCTTCATAGTTGGAATAAGACACATATTTGATCTTTTTTTTTATCTTTTAATTTAAAATTTAACATTACAATATATCTTAGCAATCCTAGGTTAACTTTATAGGAATAAACCGACCTCGGTAGGTACATTCTTCTCATTCTGAAACAAATTATTAAAATGAATAATTGTAGGTAGAACTTTATTACATAATAAGTTACAGGCATGACCATTTTAGGCATTGATTAAAATTAGTAATTGTAGGTAGAAATTTATTACATAATAAGTTAAGTGCATGACCATTTCAGGCTAAGTTAAGTAAAGGAAATCAAAGTTATCTTGTATCTGGTGATAGCTCTCATTAGTTCTTACTGTAGTTGTCGTTTTTTAGCAGCCTCAAGCCCCTTATGGAAGGAAAGATGACATTTCCCTGAAATTAAGAGAAAACAAATTACATAAACTTTAGTAAAAACAATAACAAACAAGGAGGTTAGGATCAGGAAATCAGAGAAAATTTATATGATCAAAAATCTTCATTTTGAAACTTACCAGTACTTAGCAGTACCAACATCAGGATTGCACCAAAAATCTCTAGGTTCCTCTCCAACAGCAGAAAGAAAAAGTGACAGAGGGAGTTAAAAAAAAGGAAAATTTTGGTTGTCTTTAGGGTAACTTTGCCAATTTTTCTCCGAAAATTGGGTTCATTCTAATTATTTTGGGTGACTTATTGTTTAAGTGCCCTATAAATAAGTTAAAATTAAAATGTTAGTGGAAGAAACCAATTTTCTTTATATAGTCACATGTTCTTGCTTCTTTGAAAAGGCCAATATATCATTGGTAAGTCTCATTTTCATCATTCTCTCAAATATTATTATCTAAATTTAAATGTATAATTTACCAGTGGCGGCTCGTGGATATAAAAATGGGTGAATCGCAGGTAGCTAGATGAACAGTATCGTAGGCAAAAATTGCGACGGAGGCGAAAAATTTTCGGGGTGCCACGCTCAAAATAGCTGTTTTTTAACCTTCTTATGATGTTAATTATCCATAGCTCTGGAGCGTTTTTTAATACTTAGGGGAAATAATATGAATTTATAAGATTTTAAATACATTTTTTGTTCTTAAAACACACGAAATTTGTTACTGCTGCTCAATGGGTCGCTCTTTTGAAAAGGTGTTCAGCACACTAATGTTTAAGTCATTTTTATTTTTCGAGTATTTTTTGTTTTGATAGAAAATAATGGTATAATTAAGTAAATAATAGATATATAAATATTGATTATAAAATGCTTAATATTTCAAAAATATTTTTATTTTTAAGTAAATTGATTGGAAAATGTAGGTGAAGCGGCGCTTCATCCGCGTCCCCTGGCGAGCCGCCACTGTAATTTACCTACCTTGGTTTGTCGAACTTTCTTCTATGTTTTGATTTGCTCTGTAGGTCTTTTTTTTTGGTCCAGTTTTCTTGAGTGTTGATGAAATTAACCAGTAGCACAATCACTCTGACGCTTGGTTGTAGTCCTTCAAGAGTCATGTTTCAAGCTGTAAGAAAGTAGGCCTGCAAACCATACATATATCCTCGATGCAATTGTGAGATCCTCGATAGACACTTTAAGTACCAAAATATAGCCAACTTCAGCTTTGATCTGTGTATGTTGTCTTGGGAACATACCTGACTGTTTGTTAGTGTTATTATATGCCGAATAGAGCCAATTCCATTTTAATAATACTATGCGTATGACCTTTAATATTAAACAAATATCACTCAATACATGGCACTGTCGGTTCATGAATTTGCACATTTATTTGTAAACTGGGTTAAATAGGCCTGTTTCGAAAGTAATTGAATCACTGACAAGTACTGTACTTAAAACTTGAACTATTTTTATTAAATCAATTATAACCACATAATAGTTATCATTTTCCATTATATTTTTTTTATTTATCAATTTGAGGTAGCTGAATTTCCGACTACAGAACGACATATACAGAAGATTAGTCCTAGATATTATTACTTGTGAAACTAATCTGACAACGTCGCGAGCTACCTATACAACACAAAAATGCCTAATTAATCATGGCAGTCAACTTGCTCCTGTTGGAATTCAAGGAAAAGAAGGCGATCAATCCTGGCCGGCGAAAATAAATAAATTCCAAGAGCAACAAAAAACGAAGAGACACATGATCTTTTGCGCTCTTCAAAATTGCTTTGTACTTTCTTACTTTCCACACCAAAAGTCTTTCTCTAAGAGCGTAAGAGCGTCAATTATATCAAATACAGTGTCATACCCAATAAGTTGAATTTCTATAAACATGTAATAAACATCAAGAGTATTACTAATTTGTAACAAACATAAAGTGTTTGTTACAATGGGTAATATAATGTACTACAAAATATCAAATTTTTTTGTTACGTCAAATTTATTTATTTGAGGAGCAAAAGTTTCGTTATCAAGCATTAATAATAATAATAATAATAATAATAATAATCTTTATTGATCTTTAGAAATACAAAGTATTATAGAAGAAGAAGAAGAAAATCACAATTATAAATATGAGACAAACTTAAATTATACATACATAGTTTTTGATTACAGAGTTAATACATTTACAAACACAAAGCCATCTAAGAGCTATCAAACAAAAATGTTTCAGTTCTAATAAGAGTATAATATTCGTCAAATGAGTATACAGGATTCTCAGATAAGAGCTTATGAAGTATTTTTTTAAATTTTTGGGATGATAAGTTTTTGAGATCCTCAGGTAAAACATTATATAATTTTATTTCATCGTTTGTTTTATTTCTACTTAATCTACATTGATTTAGAACTAAATTATTCTTAACTCTAGTGTTATGAGAGTGCACATCTGCTGCCACAACATACCTACCAATATTTTGCTTAACAAAAGTTACCTTCGAATAGACAATCAATGCATAAACAGTCATAATGTTAAGTTTTTTAAAATATGGTCTACAAGAAACATCCGGTTTAATATTAACAATTGACCTGATTGCAGATTTTTGCACCCTGAAAACTTTGTCTAAGTTAGTTATTGCCGCCGAGCACCATACTAGCAATCCATATCTCATTGTGGACTCAAATAATCCATAATATGCTGTGACAGCAGCACTCTGATGTACAGTTAACCTAATTTTTCTAATAGCATAAACGTTTTGGCTCAATTTACAACACAGAACATCAATATGGTCGCTCCACGAAAGATTTTGATCAATAAGGACGCCCAAGAACTTATTCCGGGAGTCACCAGTCCGATTACCAGTCCTAGTAGTTTGAAAAATTCTGCTTATGGTTTTGTCCTCATTGAGCACTAGCTTATTTGCCATAAACCAATTTTGAGCCGTAGAAAGAATATCCTCAAGTATCGGCCCCGTATCTTCCTCTCCAACTCCAACTCCAAAAGTTGCATCATCAGCATACATCACTGTTGATACTGCTCTAGTGTTATCTTTAAATGCTTTTGGCAGGTCATTAATATAGACCAGGAAGAGAAGGGGACCCAGGACCGACCCTTGAGGCACTCCCATTTCTGTTTCCAGTGGACTACTCTGGCCATCATGAAGGCATACCACTTGCGAACGCCCTGACAAATATGACTCTAAAAGATTCAAAGCTCTACCTCTCATACCATAAAATCATAGCTTTTCAAGTAAGATACGCCTGTCAACGCAGTCAAATGCAGAAGACAAGTCAGTAAAAATTGCCAGGAACCTTTCTCTATCTTCCATAGCGGACATAATGCATTCAGTGAGATGCATTATTGCATCAGTTGTAGAAAGGCCCCTTGTGAATCCATACTGACTTGGCGTTATAACATTATGTTTTGCAAAAAAAGACACTAATTGGTTATACATTAGGGTCTCTATTATTTTAGAAAAAACTGGCAATATTGATATCGGACGGAAACTCTCAGGCAAGCCCTTGTCGCCCTTCTTGAATATTGGACAGATTTTAGCTGATTTTAAAAGTTGGGGAAAATCCCACTTTGGAAGCAAGAATTCACAATGTTAGCCAGTGGGTCATACAAATACTCTGCAACTCTTTTCACACTAAAAACACTAACACCATACACGTCTTCAGTTTTTTTATTTTTTAGCTTACTGATTTTGATTACTTAATTTTGGTTGAAAAATAACTCTTATCTACCTCATCTGAGGATATGCTGTATGTAATATACAACTATATTAAACAAACAATATATAATATTAACACCCAGTACACATGTTTTTCATTATATAATGTTAGTAATGAGGATTTTGCAAACTAACTGAAGGTTTGGCATCTGCATGACCAAATCAATTTATCAAATTTTAATTCTCATCTTAATATTCAACAAATTATATAAAATCAGATCAGAAGCTAATATCAACCAGGTATCAAAATTTGCTTACCTATATTTTCAGATTTAATTTCATATAGCTGTCTGCTTTCAGACCTGTCACTTTTATCTTGGTCGCAACACATATTTTCCATAACATTATTTTTCACAGTGTTCAAAATACATTGCCTAGCCTGATCTGGTAGTTTTTTGTCTAGTACACTACCACTTGATAATAAGTTTAATATAATCTCTTCACTTCACTTCTATTTCTTTAGCATGCTGCTGTTTTAGAATTTCAAATGTAGACTCACATTTGTCTTTGAAACTGATAGATATATCCAATTCATGTTTACATAGAAGGCAAATAAACTGCGGAAGACCATCATCCTGAATAATCTATAATAATAATTAAATAAAGTATCATATTTAGAGTGCACTGGATTAGATACGGATTAACACATAAATCTAGTTTTCAAAGTTAAATTAAGAGTTTATATTTCGATACTTGAGTTTGTAAAGAGAAAAAGATGTATTTTTGTTCTATAGTGACACAATGTTAACTATGAAATTTAACTATTAAGGTTACTATTTAGATCTTTTAGACTATGATATTTTTCGAAATTAAAAAAATGTTTCGGTTATATACAGTAATAAGCAGAAGTGTTATAAGATTACATTTTAAGATAACTGATGACTCAATTTGGTGTGACTATTTGTTTCAATCTAATGAATATAAACAAAATGTGTTTACTGTTATATAATCTGTTTTAAATACTACTTTGCAGAAGAAAACATTCTTAACTGGCTGAAGAAAATGTTAAAAATCATAAAGAAGAAAATGATATATTTGATGGATTTTCAAACGTGTTAAAAATACAATTTTTAAATCTAGAAGCCTTAAAAATGTTACTTTAAGGCACTAAAAGAACATCAAATTATGAAAGCAATTCAAAAAACATTTATATGTTTATTTATTAATATTAGTATTAATAGTACAATTTAAATAACTTGAAAAATTTTTAAACCTTTGCATTCTTCACAAAATATGCAACCATTTCCTGTGAGAAGAGAAAATGCTTTTCTCTTCACATATTTTCTAAGGCATTTTTCAGGAGCAATAAATCCAAAAACCACAACAGCTATATTTTCTGGCATTTCAAGCAAAAACCACAACAGCGTTTTAAGAAACTCACAGAATGTTTCAATTTCCCGTAACCAATTAAATCATCAATGGTTATTAGGTTTTATTGACAAAATTACAGAATTTGCTTCACTCATTCTGCAAAACTTTCACATGCGTGCTTAAAAATATACTTTTAACTCTTATATCAAATTCAAATTTTTTCAAATTCATTTTATTAGTTCCTAACATCAAAAGTATGATATTGAACAGGTCAATGTTTTAAAAATATCTAAATACTAATTTAAAATCAAGAACACATTTAACATTGAACAAATATAAAGTAAAATTATTTACAACCTAACACACACTAAAATTTTGACAAACAGTTTACATATGTACAGTCACAGAAGTCTTTTAAGGAGTAAAACGCCTTCTCAGACCAATAGTTTCGGAGAATCTTTCTAAATGGGCCCACAGATTTTTGACGTTTCATGGCATCAGGTTATTATAGATGCTTACACAGGCATAGTATGGTGACTTCTCAAAGTGTTGTTTTGTGGTTTGGCACTGTCAGTGCAGATGCATTACGTGTTGGGTAATTGTGGTAGTGCTGGTTTTGTGGGAATCTATCCTTGTTGCAAAAAACATAAAGAACACACTTAAATATATAAATTGATGTGACTGTTAAGATTTTCCAATTTTGAAATGTGTCCCTACACGTTTGGAGTGGCTTACCCCAAATATTAATCTGATGATATGCTTCTGCGACACAAAAACCCTGTTCACGTCGGAGGTCGTGGTCCTAATGCAGTACCGCCCCTATTCCTCAGGAATTGTTGCAGAATTGAATGCAAGTCCATTATGGTTAATTTTTAATATGTCATTGTCAAAAGGAGTTTTCCATGTTGTTTAGAAAAATGTTTTGTTGTGCCACTTTTTAAGAATGGAGGAGGTAGAGATGAAGTTCAAAATTACAGGCCTATATCCAGTATCTCTCAAATTCCAAAGTTGTTCGAATCTATTATTAATGATTACTTGACAAATGCCTTTAAAAATATTATTCCAACAAAGTAACATGGTTTTGTGGAGGGTAGATCTATAATAAAAAACCTCATATACAAATTGGCTATATCTAAGGCCTTGGAAGCGGGGTGCTCTGTAGACTCGGTGTAACATTGACTGCTCAAAAGCCTTTGATAGGGCAGATCATTCAATTCTAAGATATAAACTATGAATGTATGGTCTGGAAGGAACTTTTATGAATTGGATAAGCTCCTATTTGAATAATCGAAATAATTCAGTATATAACTGTATATTGTTAAAATTAATAACACCTTCTCTGATTCATTTATTACATCATCTGGGATGCCACAACGACCGCATCTTGCTCCACTTCTCTTCAACTTATTTATTAATGATGTAGTTGACTGCTTTCAGTTTAGCCAAGTGCTACTATATGCAGATATAGAAATAAATAAATAAATGATATAAAATATATGATTTATCTAGGTTTGAGAAATGGTGCTAAGAGAATAAAATGTGCTTAGAAACCAAAAAATGCAAATATATTGAGTTTACAAGGAATGTAAATCACGAAAAAATGACTTTTACAAGTCATACCGAGCTCTGTTGCAATAAAGCACCTAAAATGTTGGGATTTGTAAAAAGGCATACAGGGGATTTACTAATATATTTGCCCTAAAGACTCTCTGTTAGCTTCGTTTGTAGTCACCTAGAAAGTAGGGTTTTTGTTTGGTCCCCATATTACTAAAAGTAAATTAATAAAATAGAAACGATACAGAACAAATTTCTTAGATACTTTGCATTCAAAGTGAAAATTCCAAAGGATGATATTGACTATAATCGTTCTCAGCTGGGACTTCTTACCTTTTCAGAGAGAAGGCAGAACTTTGACAAAATTTTTGTTTACAAACGGTTGTCAACTATGGTCACTTGTCCCGACTTGCTTTCCCAGATTAATATACATGCTCCATCTAGAATTTTGAGAGATACCTATACATTTTCTATTGAACAATATAGAACTTAAATGGTTAGAATTGTGCTATAAATATAATGATGACAAATGCAAAGAAGATCACAGTTGACATATTCTGTTCCTCTCTGTTAGAGGATCCTTACTGAATATTTGACAATTTGTACAGTGCTTTCTTTTTTTTTGTTGTATATTTTAATTCTTAGTTTATAAGTAAATTATATGTATTATATTTTTTATTTTTTCATTATTATTGCTCAACTCAAATCAGTATCTTCTTTGTAAATTCTCTAATTTTATATATTATGATGTGTGATATTTATATTTCGATATATTAAGTTCAACTGTATTTATTTATACAATTTTACTACTATTTGTGGTTTGTGTGGTTAGATATAAAGTAGCCCTAGGCTAGATCTCGCCACACCTTTAAGCATGTATTGTATTATTTATTTCATAATAGGCATTTATTATTATTACTAAAGCAGGATAAAATATTGTTGATAAATAAGAGAAATAAAAGTGGGCCAATGAGCGATCCTTAAGGAAGTCCAGCTGTGACAAGAACTTCATTCATTTAAATGTTAAACATTGAGATGCTGCAACTTATGCCTCATTTCATAATGTTTATTCTCATGTTTATTATTTTTCCCTTCTTTAATATTACTTCCCGGAGGAGTAGCATCACGAATAAAAAAGCATAGTGTTGTTTGTTTCTGCTATTTGTGTAGTAAAAGATATATGTCATGAGCATTCAACTCGCTTAATCTAGAATTTGTAAAACGAAAAATGCATAGATTAAGAATAAGAGGGAATGCTTTATCACTAATAATGTCTTTTCTTAATAACAGAAGACTTCTCCAATCAACTGATGTTAAACAGCAGCAAGACTCCAACTGTGATTTTTTTAAAGACCAACTACAGGGTTACTTCCAAGATACTGCTCCTGTAGTTAAGTTCCTGGATACTTACTTGGAACAAAATTTAAATGGGAACCAAAGGTTGAACGCATTTCAAAAAAAACATAAACAGCTTATTTTGCATTGCTGAGACTCAAGCATAACGTTCCCTTGAGTACACTTTTAACAGCATACTATGCCCTTGTATACCCACATCTCTCATACAATATCATACTCTGGGATCGGGCAGTAAATGTAAATAGGATTTTTGTGTCACAGAAGAGAATATTAAGACTCATTTTTAGTCTGAAGCCACAACAATTGTGCAAACAAATCTTCAAAGACAACAAAATACTTACCTTAGTATCCATATTCATAATGACATGTGCCTCTTATGAATATAAAAACAAAATAGAATCAAAAACTCCACGGCTACCAAACAAGACATAGAAATGATTTAGTTGTCACAAATCACACAACTACACTTTATGAAAAATCTTCCTATTTTTCATATACTAAAGTATACAATAAGCTTCTAACAGAAATAAAAAGTGCCGAAACAGAAAGTCCCTTTAGAAACATCCTATCCTAAAGAAGTACCTTTGGACAAATTCCTTCTACAGCTTTAAAGACTTTATTGATTGACTTCTAAACGGTTGGTTTTTCGGTAACTAGACTGTATTTTATATTAAATTTTTTTATTTTATAACTTAATTAACATTATACCTAAAATTAAGACGCATGTATTGACCTATCTAATGTCATTGCTTGTGATCATTTGTTGGTTTAAACATTTTGGTATTCTAGTAGATTTTGGAGCGCTAATCACCAATCCGAAGTCACATTTGTTTGGCAACATTTAGTTTGCGAGATATTCTTCATCAAAATTTACAATTTTATAATATAGTTTTTGACCTGCTAGTAGGTTAGCACCAGGTTTATCAATAAAGCCATCATTAAAGCTATAATAAGTTATAAGAAGTGGCTCGCAAGCAATGAACAGGAATATACACGTGCCTCTATAATCCAGTGTTCAGTACCAGATGGATATTTCTGATCATTGCTTGCTTATTATTTATTATTGTTTTAACGCTGGTTTTATTGACAAATGTAGCTTTAATTGTAGTTTTCTTAACAAGCTGGTGCTAACCTAATTGGACAGATCCATCTAACAGGTCATAAACTGTATTATAACATTGTACACTTTGTTTGCAAATATCTCAAAAACTAAATGTCACTGAATAAATATAACTTCAGATTCATGATTAGGGCGCCTCTAAATCTACCATGTGTACCAAAAATCATTAAAAGCAACCACTGCTTAATTACTAATTATTTGAATGAGCTATATGGGTTGACAAGAGATGTTTCTCTTCCTTTTTATGTTTATTTCAAATTGGGATCATGGACATGATAAATTTACTTACAGTTTTACAAACTTTCACTACAAATGCTATAACAATCAGAAGTGGAAGTTCAGAGTTTAAATATTTTTATATTTAGATTAGATTAGAGTCCAAACAAATAGTGCAAATAGTAAGTTAAGCCTAACATTCCCTTATTATTTCATATATGTTAAAAATATTAATTACTTTCATATTTCATAATTATCAATAAATTCAGCTCACCCACTAATCTACGTACAAACTGGAATTCATTATACTAACGTTTTTAGAAACAAAGCTAAAGTTCTTACATCAACACAGGCAACAGCAACTATATTATTTGCTATATCTTCTCCATCAAATATACTTCTCAAACTATTGGAAGACAAACATATCCTACAACATTCCATGGTACCAATAAAAAGCTGTTTTAAGTTTTAGCGCTGCAAACTATGATATTTTACATCATCATATATATTATAACTTAAAACAAAAACAAAATATCCAGGTTGACTTAATTAGGCAGTCCAGACGAACTGTCAGATTTGTAAACAAAACTGACGTTGGTTGGCACACATGGCGGTTGGCTTCATAAGAAAAGTGAAGAAAACTATTGCATTTAATGCATTTGCAAACGTAGGAAGTGATTAGAAGACGTTTATCGAGCTTTGGTGTGTTTTTTTGATTATTTCTTTTCTGTTGAACCCTTTTCTTGGCATGGAGAGTGAATATTTAAAAAAGCTATTGGTTGAACATCCAGATGTCGGCGAAAGGTAGGCTTAAAACTATATTTTTTCTATATTTTCGTCAATAACAGCCTTTCTTTGTTACAGATATCGCACTAAACTAAAATTAATAAACGGTTTGGACCCGTTTCTCCTTAATACTCTGGACCTAAACTACAACATTGATGGAATTCCACCAATTACCAATACGGATATTGTTTCATACTTAGTTTTGTCCCATAGTTTCTACACAAAGGAACAAATGAAAGCTTTTAAAAGTTTGCAAGCTTACAAATACTTTGAGTCCGGCTTTGTTTTGAAAGTTGGAAGTAAGATAGTCAAGGATCTATACATTTTAGTTGGAAGTGTAAGTTTTTTTAGTAATTTCTCTAATAATTGAAGAGCCAGGAGAAAAAAATGCAATTCAAATATTAACTACAATGCTATTATTTTTCCGTTTTCAATGGACTGGTATCTTGCTTTCCCCTGGATCTTCTATTGTTATCAGTTTTTGCAGTAAAACACAACTAACATTGCCAGATTTTAGGTATTTCTCAAAATACGGGATACCAAAAAATAAACATTAGGCAGAATAATACAATATTGATAAGTGATGTAATGTGATAATACTAAAAACACAATAATAAGTATTGATTGTTATTTTTGAGTCGTAAAAATTTTTATTTTATGGACAACTTGTGAAATACAGAATATGACATACCTATGTTCTCGGGACACTGGGATTAGGTACTGAAACACAAAACAATCACATATATACAGGACATCTGGCAACTAGACACAACTTGAAATAACTCATGCTTAATTTATTTTAATATATTTTTTTTAATTTCAGGTAAAACATTCACAGAGGGCAAATTTAAAACCATTGGAGGTCTGGGTAATTGTCTCAAAAGACGGAAGTATATGTACGGCACACTGTACGTGTATGGCGGGGACAAGTGAGGTATGCAGCCATGTAGGAGCAGTACTTTTTGCAACAGAGTATGCTTCTTCAAAGAAGGAAGCTATGTCATGCACGGACTTTCAATCGGTGTGGCCAGTACCCAGTATGTCTACCAAAGTTTCAATTGTGCGTGTTAGGGACATGAACTGGGGAAAAACCAATATACGTCAAGAGAATTCTGCTATACCGCCAATATCAAATGCAGAACTGGTGTCTATGCTAGAAAAATGTTCTGAAATGGGTCAAACTTCTACACTTATGAGGGTCGTGGAACCATTTGCCACGAGGATTTCAGAAGAAATAAATAAAGAAATACCATCAATACTGGATATATATAAAGAAGAGAACCTTGACAAAACATATGTTGAATTAATGAAAATTGCAGGAGCAATACATTTTACTATGAATAAACAACAAATTAGTCAAATTGAAACTGCAACAAGAAGACAGAGCGAAAACAGAAACTGGTACACCCAGAGGGCAGGCAGGATTACTCCTTCAAAGTTTAAACTCGTATGTCGGACAAATAAAACCAATCCTTCGCTTTCATTAATAAAATCTATATGCTACCCTACAAAGATACTCTTTACAACAAAGGCGACTTCTTGGGGTTTAAAACATGAAAATGATGGAGTAGAAGAGTATAGGCATTATATGGAAGAAGAAAACCATACAAACTTTATTATTAATGAAGTTGGGCTTTTGGTAAGCGAAAAATGGCCTCAGTTAGCTGCGACTCCTGATAGAATAGTGTATTGTGAGTGCTGCAGAGGGGGGTGCCTAGAGGTAAAATGCCCATATTTATTATTTACCAACAATGTACAGGACATGGAAGAATACCTAAAAATGGCAAGCTGCTGTTTAGTAAAACAAAATGATAAATTAACACTTGATAAGAAACATTCTTATTATTACCAGGTGCAAATGCAAATATTTGTGAGTTCCTTACAATATTGCGATTTTGTCATTTGGTCACCTGGAATCTTTTTTAAAGAAAGAATTTTGCCAGATTGGCAGTTTTGGAATGAAAATTCTGAAATAGCACTAAAATTTCATTCTGAGGTAATAATGCCAGAGCTCTTAGGAAGGTTTTTACTAGACAGCAAGGTATGGCAAAAATTATTCATTGGTGTCAATGTAATGGCGTAGATGATGGGAGACCGATGATAAGATGCGAAGGAGATGAGTGTGAAACTCAGTGGTTTCATTTTGAATGTGTTAAGCTGGACGACTTACCAAATTCACCATGGTTTTGTAAGAACTGCCATCCTCCACATCAAGAAGTGTAATTTTTACTGTTTGTGATAAACGAAATAAATAGTACAATAATGGTGATCATTGTTTTATTTAACAGCAGGTGAAAACTCTGGAAATAACCAAAACTTAGTTTGAAATCTTTTTCACATTTTTATGTTCCAGGTTATGTATTTGAATTTTTTTATCCATTTATATATAATCATATAAAATTATGTCTTCATATCTGCGTTTCCTATCACATAATTCACATATAAGTAATTTCTTGTTAAAAAAATAGACATTAACTAAACTTGAGTAAAGCTATCGAATATTGAGTATATCTCCTGTAAAAAATCATGCCGTGCAAAACTTGGGAAAAAAATAGCCCATAATATAATAATACTTTTGTTAAAATATATTTTTAAAAGTGGAGCTATATCACATCTGAGTAGTTTCAATGTCAAAAATGTACTCTTAGTTTAATTTTACTGAAAGCAAGCATAGGAAAGGTATTTTTAAATCTAAATGTCAAAAGTTGTAACTTAATTTTTTTTTGGCTGCACCTTTACGAGGCTGCATTTCAGAAACAAAGACTTCGTGCACCCAAATATATACAATCTCTTTTTAAAAAATAGAAATTAACTAAACTTGAGTAAAGCTATCAAATATTAAGTATATCTCCTGTAAAAAATCATGCCGTGCAAAATTTGGGAAAGAAATAGCCCATATACTCTTATACTTTGTGAAAATATATTTTTGACAGTGGAGCTATATCATATCTTCAAACTTCTAAAAAATATCTGAGTAGTTTTATGTCAAAAATGTACTCTTAGTTTAATTTCACTGAAAACAAGCATAGGAAAGGTATTTTAAAATCTAAATGTCAAAAGTCGTAACTTAATTTTTTTTGGCTGCACCTTTACGAGGCTGCATTTCAGAAATAAAGGCTTCGTGCACCTAAATAGATATACATACTTTTGAAGGGAACAATAAATTAAACACCAAAATTATAAATTTTATATGTTTATTTCATTTGTAGATATTTAAATATATATATTTTAAAGGCTATTTAATGGACAAGACAGGTTTCATTATTTTACACTATTAATATATAGTAATAATAATTATTAACAAATAGTACAATTTTATCTAACAAGAAAAATATTTACACATGCGTTTCTTCCATGCATTATTCTTGACAATTGGTATAATCAAAAAACAATTTTATTATTCAATTGTAATTATTTAATTTACAATATAAACAATAAGCAACCCATCAAAAATGGCAGATCTACACTTAATTGTTTTTATTTTATAATGGGCGGAGAAAAATTCACTAAAGCGCAGCAAACAACTATAATTTTATCTAACATGTTAAGGCCCTCAGGGTTATTACCTTTTTTTAGCATGCTTATCGGAATGGTCCCCTTTAAAATTTTATATTTATTTTTTATCACCCCGATGACTCTTTCGACATGTATTCTTACATGAGCTATTTGCCGAGTCTCTTCTATATCTAAAGGATGCAACTGTGTTTTACCCTTTGTAAATGCAGGAATATGCAATTTTGCTTGGAGGACACCCAATGTTTCTTTTATTAAAAATCCCCTATCAGCCAAAACAATATCTCCAGGTATAATATAATTACAAAAGCTGCTATTTTCAACTATGTGTTTGTCAGATGCTCTACCTCCCCAAGCATCACTTATATAACTTATGCATCCCTGTGGAGTGATTCCAATTAAAAATTTAATTGTATGGTGATGCTTGTAATTTGACCAACATTGTTGTTGGGTTAATAGCGATGGCGGCTTTTCTATAAAAACTTCAAAGCAATCTACAATTACTGTACATTTATCATGAAATGCTTCCTTAAAACAAGATGGTACATTTTTTTGTAAAATATTACGTTCTGGCCATATAATAAAAGCTTTAAATCTTCTGAAAAGGATATCAATAATATTCTCAAAATATACAGATGCTGTAGTTTGTGAGATCTTAAAGTTGTACGCTAACAGCTTAAAGTTCAAATCTAGGCGTAGCTTTATTAAAGTTAGTAATAATTGGTTAAATGGACTTAAAGCTGTTGTGCTTAATACTGATATATATTCTACTACTAATGGAAATAAAATATAATTAAGAGACTTATAATCGAAACCACAATAATACTTCCACTTTTCAACATTTGATATGTCATCCATTAATCCAAATGGTGAATTGTCCACTCTTCTTTGCAGAATTTCAATCTTTTTTGATGCAAAGCTTAGCCGTTCAAAACGCTGTGCTAGTTCGTCCATAGTTAAGTCAGTTTGGGTAGAGACACCAGTATCTACCTCTTCAGATTCGGCTTCAGGTGGGACGTCTTGATTTGAGTCACTTTGCTCCTATTAAAAGAAAAATTGTTTGAGTCTACATATAAATTAGATTAATTTATTAATTTGCATGGTGCACTAAAATCAAATTAGGTTTAGTAGGCTTTTGTTATCATTTGACATTTATCGCCTGTCATCTGTAATCCAAAAACCCAGTTTGATTCTTATATTTTAAATTTTATGTTGTTATAAAATCAGACATTTTTACATTTACAATCTCCATTTTCATGCAGCTAAATCACGATTCGATCTCAGAAATAACAGAGACCCGAAAATGGTTGTTTTAGTTTTCAATTAAAAAATCCAATTGATTTAAATACTTCTTGAAAAAGCAATTATATCAAGTGGAAAAAAAAACATGCCTACAAGAAAAGTATATTATGCGTCCAATAGGATTTCAAAATTTTATTTGCCTTACCCCTAATAGCTGTATCTTGTGTCTTTTGTCTAGCCGTTCTTTTCGGTCAACATCATGAGGTCTCTTTATGACACTTCGTGCTGTGTGTCCCATATTTTGGGAGGGAACCCAGTCTGGATGCCCTTCGTTCTCTAAATCGGCAGGCTCACCTAAAGAATTGAACAATTTTATATAAAAAATGAAATTACATAGACATGTACACATAAAGATATTTATAGTTTGTGGGTGTACAATTTAATTTTGCTTGTCTATTGCTCATTTGTTTTGGGCTAGAACTTGGAGACGACTTTACCTCTTTTGGCTTTTTTAGCTGCTTGTAATGATATTTTTTATATTTTTATTTTTTCCAATGATTATTAGATAATAAGTTTAGTCCCTAATACTCATATATAAAAATTTAAAATATGGACAAAAACTATATAATACTCTATTAGCAATAAAGCATGTTTGAGATGAGCTTGAGTATCTAAAAACTCTAATAAATATGATACATTGATACTATTCTTACCTGTAATAAAGTGCCTGCTACAGACTCTTTGGTACTTTAATTTGGATTCTGTCAAATCAGCACGCTTTATAGCAGCTATCCACAGAGCCCTACGTTTGGAAGACAATGCATTTTTCTCAGGTTTCTTTGGAAGATTTAGAACAGTAGGAATTCTAAAAAAGGAAATATTGTCCCGATCGCGACGACTTCCACAGCCAAACACAATGCAAGTTACAGGCATTTTAGTCAGTTTTATTGAATAAAACGGTTTTGAAAAGACAACTTTATAAAAACACGCCGAAATAAACTTATGAACTCAAGAGTCAAACAAATAATCGATATTTAAAACAATAAACTCATTATTTACGCATGTTTGTTTACGTTTTGTGTGCCAACCACTGTCATCCGAAAATGAATTTGACAGGTCGCTGGATTTGAGGTAGGTTAGACTTAACTCTCTTTCTTCTCTTTTCCTTTACTATTTTAGTTGCCTTTGAGCGTTCAGCCAACTTATGATGTTTGTCTTTTTTTATTTTATAATAAAACTGTGCAAAGTGCATGCTAAGTCCCAAATGTTCAGTTTGCATATTTACTATAATCGTAAATCAGGTAATTATGCATTGTGTTAAATGATTTTTGTGAAAAACAAGTCTGGTTCTGAATATCTACTCCAGTTGAATTTTCAGCAGATATGCGTATATGTAAAATATAAAAAAGGTGAAGAAAACGAAAAATGGCTTCAACTCTGTCAAAGGTAGAGATGCTAACGGTACTTTAAAAGTATCGATACTTTTCCTGTAGTATCGGGTATTTCTGATAGATATTTTTAGAACGATTCCAAGTTAGTATCGATACTTTCGTAGCAGTATCGGTATCGAAAATAATTAATTATTATATTGCCACTACCATCTATTATCCCTCAGCTAAAGTTAGCATTTATTTACATAAGAATCTTTATGCTGTTTTGTTGGGTTCCTTATCTGAAAGGGATTGATTTTAAGCAAACCATTTATTTTATTGTTAAATATATTTTATTCGTGGTTATTGTTACTAGTGCTCAGTGTTTTATAGTTTATTTTAAGTATATGTCCTATGTTACACAAATTACAGACTTTTAAAAAGTTTTATTTTTAATAATTTTGTGTAAACTTTCGATACCGCATACCGATACGGTACCTGAGAGTATGGATACTTTTTAGACAAGTCCTTGTTTATATAACTATAAACAAGGGACAAGTATAGGTAGTTATGTAAACGTGGCAAAAAAGTATTAGTATCGATATCGATACTTTTTACTATTCTCGCATCCCTAATCAAAGATTCCTAGGCTTCTTTCCTTGTCTAAGGTTCGTACCACAGTCTTTACACCTGGAACACAATGCACGTCCCGTAAACATTTAACGTAAAATAACAAACTAAAGCGCGGAACACAATGGAATACATCATTCGTTCCCTCCATTTACTTCAAACTTTATTTTTCTTTTTGTTTTTCGATGTTTTGTTAGATACTTTTTTGAAATATAGGTTATAAAGGATTATATTTAGTTCGAATATTAAAATGACTCATTTTTGCACAACTATTTTGAAACAACGTTTTTGTACGACAATTTATTTAATTGAAGGTACATAAGTACAATCATGTAGTGCCTAAAGGCCTTTTTTAGTTTGTTTTATAGCACTTAAATATATTTTAAGAGGTATAAAAAACTACAAAAATTGTTCTTAATTATTTTTGATTCAGAAAACACCACAAATTCTAACGTAAAAAGTTTTAGGAACATATTTTTATCAAAACTATTATTATTATATAATAGCAAAGACTATAGTCTTTAATGTATTGTCTGGGTTGTTAATTATAACTTAATACGTAACTATGTAAAATAAAAATAATGTTAAATATGTACTGTTGTTAAATATGTTGTGAATATGACTTCCTAAATGTCTCAAATTTTTGTAATTACTGTAAATGTGGTCAAAACCTTCGTGTATGTTAACCGACTGTCCAGTTGCATTTCATAAAGCCAACGGAGCTGGGCAATATATTGTAAATAGTTTTTAGTATTTAAATATTATTCAGTACTTAAATACTGAATATTTAAATACTGTCTCTTTTCCTGCATTTGTAATTGAAAATACTTAGGTACATATTATTTAAATACTTTTTTCAGTGTTAAATACTTTTCTATTACAGAATGAGCCACCTACCTTATTTATAAAGTAGGCTTTCTATGAAATGTAATATAAAATGGGTATATAACCACAGTTAATATATGCTACGCAACTACGCATATATTATCTGTTAGATTATGGAGAATAAAAAATTGCTTAAAAGTACGGGTTCCGTAAAAAAACAGTATATTTTATAAGCTGCATGCTACAATTTTTTTAGACAACCACAAATCTTGTGTCTTTCTGGTGGTTAACAAAATTTTTTGGAAGTGTGTTGTTGCATAGCAATCTGATGACAGCTCTGATATATAGTTTCTTAATGTCTAGCATTTTAGAATCTTGAAACAAGTTAAGAGATGGATAACTGTTATTTTTAAACAATGCTATTTTTAAAATTCTCTTTTGGGTTATCTCGATAGGAGATAAATTAGTGCAGATAGCTGCTCCCCAAGCACATATACTGTAAGTGAGCACAGATTCAACCAGTGACTTATAAATACAGTTATAATACAGTTCTTCGATAAGCTATGACTCAGTATATAAAACTTATACAAAAGTTTTCGAATTTGATTACAAATATATTCTGATATTGATTTAACATTAGGTAAGCCAGTTCTATTCATAGCATAACATATATAAATGAGACTTATCAACATTAAGAGACAACAAATTATTAATCTAGCCACTTTTTAACAATATGAAGGACTTTCTCAGCCCTTTTAAAGCTTTCGCCCCAAGAATTTTCTTTAATAATTATGGCTGTATCATCAGCATAACAAACCACAGTGTCCAGAGGCAAAACAGAAAATATTTCATTAATATATAATCAGAATAATGTAGGTTCTAAGACTGTACCCTGGGGAAACACCATATCCCACAGTGCGAAGGGCTCTTAAAGAGTCTCCAATTTTAACTTGTTGTATCCGATTATTCAGATTTTGTAGATCTCTTGCAATCCCCTAATACCCAATCTTTCAAGCCTATCCAGCAAGATGTGGTGTGGCACAGTGTCAAAGGCTTTGGCCAAGTCCAAACATGTCATACATATCTTTCGAGTATTAAACCCCGTGACAATGAGGGTCTACAACACTGATAAGTGCATCCTCTGGTCCACAATTTTTATAAAAGCCATATTGATTAGGACAACAATTTATATTTGCTGACAAATTCACCCAATCTTAAATGTATACATGTTTCAACGATTTTACTAATATTGTTGGTAAGAGCAATTGGCCGATAGTTCTGTAGAATGTCTCTAGGACCTGTTTTATGCAAAGGGATAATTATTGTGTTCTTCAGTATGTCAAGGCAAATACGTGTAGAGAAAATCAAATTAATCAAGTGCAATTAAGTAACTGCTAAAAAGCTTTATAATATTATTTGAAATTCCATCACCAATATTAGAGTCACTGCTTTTGAGAGTTTACAATAATACGAAGTTCATATTCCTGTATTGAGTCAAATACATAGTATCATTAGTAATAGCTTGGGAGCTTAGCATTAAAAGGTAATTTTGTGGTTTTTTTTATTTTTGTGGTCAATTTTTCCCTAACCGTACTGAAATACTTGTTAAATTCTTCCCCGATCTCACCCTCCGCAGAGACCCATTTTCGGCAACAACCCCAGATATTTTTGGGCTGTCAGTAACCTCATTCGTTGCATGTTTTATTGTATTCCAAGTTTCCCTAGCATTTTTAAAACTTTCATCAAAGAGATTTTTAAAATTTATAGATTTAGCTTTGAAAAGTAACCTAGAGAGTATCTTTCTGTATTCATTGAATTTGTCTTTAGCTATCAAGTTATTAGACTGAGTGGCAGATATTTTTATATACGTTTATCTCTCTATCTAATAGACTTCAAAAGACCTATAGTCATCCAAGGTTTTTTTCGCCGACATTGACATTTAATATACTTTTCCACAGTAGCAAGAGTTACATACTTTTTATATAAGTCAGTAAATTGAATTGCGCATAACTTTGGGTCATTTTTATCTGAAACTGATTTCCACTCTTCAGTTGGTAGAAAAGACTTTAATTTTACACTATCCAATTTTTTAATATTTCTATTATTAATACTACTATTTCGTTGTAAACGTATATTAAGTAGAATTGGAGGGTGGCCTGAATAACTACCATTAAGAATAACGGCGTTTAGTTTTATTAGATTTTACGAAAAAGTGATCAATGCATGTGTTTCTATCACCATCTGCTCTAGTTATATTATTAATCTTGCTCCTGAAGTCAAAGGATGAGAGACTGTTAAGATAATTGCATACATTCACTGAATTATTTACTTTTTTCTGTTCAAAATGTCAATGTTGGTGTCACCACAAAATATTTCAGTTTCATTTTTTATTTGTAGGGTTTGGTAGAATTCTTCTAAGCCAGCTACAGATTAGTTTGTTCTAGGTCATGACAACGATAGATCTCTGTCAAACCAATACTACAGTTATTTTTGCTTAAGCTTACTTTAAGGAATTTACAATTATTTGACTGTATTACTTCATCTGATTTCAAAAAAATAGACTTAACATAAAAAACGAAACCAACGCATTTATTTATTAACCTTTGGTTAATCGAGCTGGCAATTGCCTAGAAGCAACGCCATCAAGCAGAACAAGACAAGACAAGATCTTTGGTTATAATGTAATTGATAACCAGAGGTATTTAAATTCTTCATTTTATGGGTAATATTATTTGTTTCTGATAAAGCAATAACGTCGAAATCTTTATTTAGGCAATATAGGTAGGTAGTTAAGTTTTCAAAATTTTTTGATAAGCTTCTAACATTTAAATGAATAATATTAAGATCTCTAGCTAGCGGAGTTAAAACGGTTAGTAGAATCGACACTATCAAAAATTCGTGTATCATAATCCATATCATCTAATACAGTGTTATAGGCCATGACGGAGGTTAATCCTCCAAAAAAAAATTAATTTATATGTTAATATTTACTTACTAGAATTTTGTAGTAGTTCTCTTAGGTGATACATATTTTTATTGCTGGCTCACCCTCCCTCATTCTGGCATAAATAATGCCGTTGCGACTCCATATAAATTCGTAACTAGCGTCCCTCAGTTTTCCAGCTTCATGCAACAGATCGTGTGTTGCGGCCTTTAATTCTTCATTCACGTAAATTTTTCTTGCTTCTCGGATTTTGCATTTTCCTCACGTAAGTTGACCTGCTAAGTTCCTCTTCTTTAATATCTCAGTTTTTTTCTCTTCGCTTTCCATGGTGACAATAATTAAACCCATTTCGGATTTAGTCTTCTCTAATTTAACATCTTGATACTTTCCTATGTGAGCGATTGATCAATAGTTTTCAGTTCACAAAGTGATTTCTCTATCAAACAATTTTTATCATATTTTCCCTTGGTATCACAAACTCCACTGATAATAGATTATTTTTTACTTTCTGATATTCAATTTCGTTTATAAATTTGTTGACATAACTTAAGTCTTTCTTAAGGGTAGAATTTTCAGTTCGGAGTTCCTCTACAATTTCTAAGAGGAATTGCGTTCGCAGTCGTCAATAATTTGTATTAAACAGATGCAGATACAGTGTGATCTTGCATTGAAAAATATGGAAGGGTATTTTGTTAGATCCGATCCGGCTTTATTAATTTTGGTTACATTTGATTCGGTTTCCTGATTTTTTAACTTTTTTAATTTTTTTTTTACCTTTTTGGCCGTTCCTTGTTCCGGCTTCACCCTTTCTTTCTCTTTTCCTTTGCGCTGATTGGATGTTGGCACGGCTGTCCGACGTTTGTATAATTGGTTTTAAAACTAGCCGTCCCAACATTGCCATGCCAACGATAGTGAATTATACGGAAATCGGATTCTCAGATATAGTCCGGAAATTATGATTATCCGATATGGAAATTATGTATGTATTAACCTTTAAATCAATACGTTCATTAAAAGTTTGACTTTTTCAAAGAATTTATTTAAAAAAAAAATTATAAATACTCTAAGTATAAGTAAGTATTTAAATACTTTTATAAAAGTATTTGACCAACAATAGTATTTAAATACAGGGAGTATTTATTAGTTAAATAGTTACCTTCTGAGAAAAGTATTTATTTACTATTTAAATACTTTTGATTTTGCTTAGGTATTTAGTATTTAAATAGTTTCTAAAACGATTTTGCCCAGCTCTGAAACCCAATCTAATTATTTCGGACTCAAATGGCGATAGATTAGGTATTGTTGTGTCGCCGCTGATTGAAGAAACTTTTTTATTTTTGTGACAACATCTTATTTGGTGTTCTACTTTTTTTGATATGTTAATATTTTCTTTGAGTTCAAAATTATTTAATTTACCTTAAAAATTAAATTTATTTACCATGCCCAGGTCCCAGGTATTTCGAAAGACGGAAGTTGCCTTCTTACTGCCAACTTACTTGTTGAACAACTACACTTAAAATTATGAATACAGGTGTTAAATTTGTTGCATCTAAGGTTTCACAAGTTTATTATACAATCTTCTTATATTTTTTCCACAATATAAATATAATCCTTGTTGTTTGTCGAAATGACATGCCATATGTTTGATCCCCTATCCTCAATAAATGAACTTTGACATTTTTCAGCAAAGTTATGATTCACATATTTTTGTTTTATTTTTTCGGTGATTTTAGTTTTTCCAATTTTATAACTCTTTCACAAAATTTATCTCTTACCAAGTTCATCAGTGCGTTTACTGTATTGTTCAGCCTTTTACAGTTTTTTACATAAGAACATTATTTAATGACATAATATAGAGGGTGTTCTGTTTGATAAAATTGATTGAGGCCTGTTTTTATAACAAAATAACAGTTTTTGAAGATCCCCTGTATTAAATATGTCACCTATTGGTTCTAAAACGTGTGCAGTTATGTTTTGGCTAGGTATGCGTAAGGAAAAGGAGGCAAAGGTATTGTTTTACTTTCCATGATTTGTACCCGCAAATGAAAAAAAAATCAATAACAGCCACATTTTAAATTTGAAAATATTGGTCTAGTCAGTTTACAGAATATTTTGAATATTTTTGTTCTCTTACAAGGCATACAACATATCGTCGGCTTCACATGAAAATTGCATAAGTCCAATATGACCAATTTTACAGGGCCCTCAAAAAACTGATTTAAACGAATGTTTGAAACAAGAAAGTTTTATTTGTTTCTAATAATTATTCAACATTATTATTTGCTTTATCAAATTATGTTAAACAGAACAAAAATTATTTTTATATAAAGGGACTTACGCACGATTCATCTATTTATTTATCATTAACAGTGGACTAGCTGATTAAGCAAAAAAGGTGAAGCTATTATTATTTTTTATTTATAGTAATAATATGGGAAAAAACGAATACAAATACAATAGGTTCAATACAAAACTATCCAATCAACCAAAATAAACAAGCATGAGAAAAATAAAATTAATCGTGTTGAAGATTATCGTAGAAATTATGGTAATCCGATTCCATTGTTTTCTTTAAAAATTGAAGGTTTTCAATTTTTTTCTTTTTATTTTTAAGGATTCCTGGTACAGGTTTGGTAAAGTGGTAAATAGTATCATCTTGGCTCTCTTATTTCTTCTTACAGGTAAAGGTTTGAAATCATCTGTGTGACGAACTTTGAATTCAATAGATCCGTCACTGTTATATTTAAGTGTCCTAATATTTTGAACAGTAGGGTCTTCAACTTTATGTCCTGGTCGTATAGAGCTAAAAAAGTTGCATCGTGAAAAATCTTTGAAAAAAACATGCTGAAGATATTTTACAGATTACGGCTTCGGTATTTTTCTAGCCGCTTTAGCAAGATAAACATAGTTTGCAGGCACATTTATTACTCGTCCTCTCAATTTCCTCTCTATGGTGAAGTGCATGGAGTCGCACTCCATTTGAGTGTACCCTTTCTCCAAGTATTTTTGGACAAAACAAATATTGTTTTCGATTAAAAAGTTTAAAAGTGCGTTAGACAAGAGTGTGTTTCTATTTTGAGCTCCGCATCCATCATTATAAAATATTATTTGGGGTTTATTTAAGTTATCAATAGTTGGTAATACTTCTTGTAAAAAACGGTACAAGATTGAAGCAAACACGTTTGCTTTTAGTTGTCCCTCTCCTTCGTGCCAGAAAAAGCAGTATCCTTCTTTAGTATGTATGTCGAAAATTGTGAAATTATGAACTTTGTACGGTAGTACAACGCCGATACATTGGATTTTGGACATAAAAGAACTGATTACATATTCATCGTGAATACCTTATTATAAAAGATTTGTCATGTTCTTTCTCAGTTCGTGCTTCCTCTTTTATAAATATATGGACCGTGTACTGGTCTTCATCTTCTATATTTGTTGTCCTGTATCCAACGCAACTATCGCATTCGTCCTTTTTCGGAGAAAATAAAGACAGATTCATTTCTTCGAAAATATACATAAAAAGTGTTAAGTTGGATGGTGTTATCTGCTTTTCACTGCACCAGTTATCTTTGTAAAAATTCGACACCTCTGTTTTGGTTTTAAATATAATTTTTTTGTCGACTTGCGACAATAATGGGACTCTAACTTGAGAAACTCGTCAAAGAACACTGCTATTCCCATTCCTAGTTGATTATTTTTCAAAGATCTGTTATCCCTTGGTTGGTTTGATGGTTCTACTTCTATTTCGGTGGCTTCGCTTTCTTGTTGCATACTCTCAGATGTTTATTTTGATATTGTTCTCACTGATATTCCTAGCGTATTATAAAACATTATTTTGCAAACTCGATTTTTTTCAAATTTTTTATTTAGGAAATACTTAATAGAGCATGCTCTCCTGCTTTCTTTTTAAGTTTTTCTATACCCGGATCTTTCAACCTTATTTATGACTGCTCTGCTAGTAACATACATTTTCTTTTCAGGCCAGGGCTTTTTCTAGGACTTGATAAAAATGCTTGTCCTTTCTTCTTCACTTAGTCTAAAACATTGAATATTCATACTATCCTTTCTTTTACATAGACATCTTGCTTTTAACTGTCGTTTTTCTTTCTTCATGGTAAATTTCTCCCAAAGTAAGAATCTCCTTCTTCTCGTGTTTTCTTATTGCGATTATATTCCCACTGTAGAGGATCGCCTAGTCTGTGTTTTCTTTGCGCTTGCCTTCTCTTTTATCTAGAATATCATTTCCATCTGTATGACTCGTTGCATCATTTAGTTCTTTCTCTTCTAAGCTTTCTTGATCGCGGTCACTAGCAACCCATTCTTCTTCTCACGGTTCTGGAAGGTCCTTTCTATTATTTTGTTCACTGTTCTGGCTTACGATTGCATTAAACCTTGAACTGTCCTTTTTAATTTCTAGTTCATCGACTTCAGTGTGGTTAGTTTTTCCAAAAAAAACAATCATTATTTTCCTCAACCGTTATGTTTCCTCGAAGCTTACATTGCAATCAAGAATGTTATCGAAATTACTTATACTAATAATACCTCCTACAAAATCGGAAAGGATACCATCAACATACGCGTCGGCACTGTTTGTTGGTGAAATACCTAGAGTATCTATACAGGTAATATCTTCAGAGGGTATCATAATACTGGTAGGAGCTTGCAAATTTTCGACGTTTAAAGTTTCTTGAGCTTTAAGGCATTCAGTTTCCAGATTGCGAATTGCCAAAGTTAATGAAGATGTAAGAGCGTTATTGATGGTTTTAGTCTCCTCTGGATTGCAGCTTGATGGACTAGGTATTATTATGCATGGTTGGGATATATTAATATCAGTCTTCTTTGAAACATTGTTTAGAATTTCCGCCTTTGATATCGTATCATTAGCAGATAATTTTGTTTTACTAACTCCAGGTTTGTCGTTTTTTTTTGTCTTTATTGCTCGTAGAACTGACACTGTTGAGAATTTTTAAACTTCTTGAAAACCGATCCATTCTGAAAAAAAAACCTGCAAGTATCAGTACTGGTAAAATTTAAACGTCTCGCAAAACAGGTATTAGAACTAAAATTTGCATGCCCAAAAACCCATAAACATACATATTACTCAATTCTTTAAATACATTCTAATTTTCACCTCCTCCCGTTTTTTGCCCTTATCACTTACATCCAACAAAATATCAAACAGGTGTTTTAATCCAAATATGCATACCCAAAAGCTCATGAAGAGACATTACTTAGTTATTAAAGAAAAAATTGTTATTTTTTACAAATTAAATTCCCATTTCACCCCCTTCTTCTCAACCGATTTCCCTCAACAACAGTACAATTATTTTCTTATGTAACCTATGTGCCGGAATTCAAGTCGGTATAGCTCAATTCCGTCAAAAGTTATGGTTTATACTAACTGACAGACCGACAGACACAAAAAATTTTTTCGTTGGAGTCATTATGTGAACTGATAAATATTATGTAATATACTACTTTAGTATCAGTACATAATATGTTACATTTTATTCAAAATATACGTTTTTAATATTCATAAATAAATATAACTAAAAATAAACGTATTTTGTATTAAAAAAAATCAAAATTATCAAATCTGAAAAGTGCTTAAGTCCGAAATATTTACAAAAAATTCTATATGAAATGTGCGTAACTCCATCCAATTAATTTCACTTTATCTTAAGGCCTTTTAACATGCTATTTGACTAGGAAAGAAAAACAATACATTATTGTTAAATATTGCTTACCTACCAAAATTATATTTTCCTAACTTTCAACTTTCAAACAAACAGAACTTAAAAACGAAAACAGCTGCGGGCGGCGTTCTAACATTGACGTTAAGAAAAGGTGTGGACTTTTTCATGTTGCTTTCAGCGCTACCGGAGTTACGCAATCTTTTAAATTAAATTTTTAGCATAATCTATGAATAATGAATGATGAATTAAGTATCCCTAAATTGGATGCCGCAAAAATCTCCAAATTGGAATTTTTGGACTTACCCAATTTTCATGTGAAGCCGACGATATTTTACCGTTGTCATGGAATCTTCAGTTAGGCTGTAGCCTGGAGTTGATCGACATGTATATAATTCACTTTTACAAGTTTGTTAGGAGTTTTCGTTATATTGTGCAAATGCCAGACAAAAGTTAAAGGACACGATCAAAGATTATATTCTCATTTTATCTGCACTATGTTAAAGCTTTTTGTTTATTATTTTATTCATATTTCTTAATATATGTTGTCAGATATATTGTATTTTTTGTACATAATCAACCCCCCCCCCCTCCCACCACACCGCTGACAAAATTGTTCCGTAGTCCTATGAAGGTTTCTAAGAATGTGATTGCATTTTTGCTCCCCCATCAAAAATTTTGTTCCTACGCGCCTGGTTTTGGCTATGCATTGTAAAAACTTCAATCTTAATTTTGATAGTTTTATATTAGCAAAGACCGATTATACTTTGAATAGATAGTCCAACAGATACTAATAAATTCACCTCATCCATTTCTCATATCAGCAAACTTATAGGCCTATACCCTCCTTTAAGCTTCGGTAGCCAACTCAAACACGCTTTCTTGTACACTTTCGAATAGTCCCTTCCAGTTCCTTTTATACTTTTCAAATGTCCGTTTTTATTTCGCTCTCCAAATGTACCTGACAGCCTCGATTGTAGGCTTTTCCTCTCTTCAATTCCATTCCAACCTTGATACCCCTTCGTCGAAAATCTTACATAGCGTTTCATTTTCTCTAATTAAACCAATTATTCTTTTCCATGCACTCTCCCATTTTTTCTTGGTCTGATATTGGTGCTGGTTAGGCGAAAAACTGAGTTTATCACACTTTTAATGTTCACCGGGTTCAAAATGACTTTACAAAGATGATGATTATTATGGTCGTGTAAACGGAAATTTATTATTTATTGTTTTTGTTTCCTTGCTATCTCCAATTTTTTTTTTGCAAATAATTTGTTCTTATTGTTACATGTTTTATACAAAAAAGATCTGATTTATATTCTAGATTTAAAAAAATATGACTTTTATGAAATATGTTATATAATTTTAAGTAAAGGCATCCTTTTTTCACCTCACATTTACGTCTGCTGGTCACGTTCGGAAATAAAATGCCACGTCTTACGGGTTAAAATTCTTTACATCTTTATGGTGTTGGCAGTGGCGGCTCTTCCATAGGGTCATTTGGTCAATGACCACCCAAAAATATTTCAGAAAATAAGTTATTCGTTTGACCGTCCCTCCTAATAGTTGTAATAAAACGTGAACCTTGGGAAAAGTTAAATACTCTACACTGTTAGCCGCCCGCGGGGCTTCGAATCGTCTCGTTGCGTTCCTTAGGCATAATAAAATAAGCTATACTAAGCTAGGCTAGGCAGTCCGAATTACCCGGATTACCTCAAAGCTTGACGAGAGTACCCGAAGATTTCACAGCTACCGAGCGGCAGACGAACGTGATAGCAGCTGGAATATGAAATCACGATTTGGGTCATAAGCCGGTCTCTTCTCATAATTCAATCGATATACTATTTTTTGTAATATATATTTTTTTGTTTTTATCCATGTGTGAGTTGGAAATATACAGGAAATAAAATGTTGGTAGTGACTAGTGCAAAAAAATAAACAACTAAAAAGTGCTTACGAACTTAATTTTGCAAAAATTTCAAGGTGGTCTATGTTTGAGTTGTGAATGTAGATGAAATAAAATGTCGGTAGTGCAAAATATTAAACAACTAAAGAGTGCTAAGGAACTTAATTTTAAAAAAATAACCGAATTCAAGGTAAGTGGTCGCAATTTGCCAGAACTTAGTATACGATAAACTAGTAAAGACAAAATAAAGAGGTTCATTGAAACTTTCGCAAAAGTATGTACAATTTAGCTAACTGGATATGTCGTTGTGATGTCTCTAACTCATTTTACTGTTATGTTTGTTTGTTGTTTTCTAATAATTCATACTGAATATTATTGATTGTTTACAAAATTTACATTCTTTACTAAACCAATTATACACTTTATTCTTTACTAAAACGATTATTTTACACGTAAAGAATGTAAATAATAAAAAATTCTTTGTCTGAAAATCCAGGGGTTTTTCGAGGGCTTATACATTTTGTTGAGGAGTTGGGCCAAGATATACTATCCGCTTTAGCAATGTTAAGTATCGAGAAATCATTTATAAAAGGAATGTGCGTGTAATTTTAACAAACGTGTCATCCAGCATTTTTCCAATTCTAAAGAACGAAGAGTAGACCTGAACTTCAAGCGGATTTAAAGCTCAATTTAAAGATAGATAAGATATTTATTTTTATTTTAAGTATGCCTATTTTTAAGTTTGTTATTGACCTCCCAATATAATTCACCACGAGCCGCCACTGGGTGTTGGTGCTAAGTAAGCATTATTCTTATTTTAAGTCATATTGAATATCTCATAATAATAATTTTTTTATCTATATGCAGACCATGGAGGCTAAAAGTCTGAGTACTAGGGATCGCGTTTGCCTTAAGTGAAGAGAGGGGAAAGTTTATTGACGCTGATGCTGGTCTTGCATATTAAAAGAATTTATTTAATTTGAATAAGCTAAAGACTAATCATCTGAACCTCTTAGATTTTTAAAATTCAATCCATCCAATATTTAAAAACCAAATAGCGCAAAACTGAAAACAGCTGTCTTCAAATGGAAATTTAATGCCAATCTGGTAAAAATAAATAGAAGAAACTTGAATCGCCTTTAGCGATAACTGGTGCTGCCTATTATTTAGCAGGTTAGTTACAGTTTTAAAGATTCATAAAGATATGAATGATGCATGAATACCTATCGACCTTTAGTGGTGGTAGAGCAACAGAAATTTTAATTAAGTAATAGAAATCTTTTTGACCAATAATAAAACCTTTATATAATCATAATTTGCATACTCATTCTCACCTATTTAATTATGGTAATATATTAAAGAAAGCGTCCCTAGTTGACTTTAATAAATGTGCTGGATCAAAAAGTGCAAATATTTTTTGTTATCTAAATAAAGGTACGGGTCAAAATCATTTGCAGTTAGCTTTTTGTTTCGGAGGTGGAACAATAGTCACAAAATGCAGCCTAATGGCGATCTAAGGGCCTCAGCGGGGGCGGTGGTACGCCCCGGGCCCGCGAGCGTAAGGGGGTCTAATTTGGAATAAATATAATATTAGCCATTCTATATGAAAGTCAGGACGTTTTTTTCTCACGGACTTTTTTATGAAAGACCACCCTGGGCCTCATATACTCTTAGACCACCACTCTAATGATTTGGAAATTTATTTTGTCTGTCCAGTTTGTTGTCAAAGTCTAGATCACACGCATTGCGTTGCGATAATTCAAAAATAAGCTGAACAAAAAGCGAAATTCTATCCAACATCAGAAATCTTAAGAATTTTATTGAGTACTCGTATAAAATAATGGTATCAAAATTTTCAGGAAAAGATAACTCCATTTTTATAAATAGCTAAATAATAAGTAGGTATAAATGTCAAATGAGAGGAAGCCCCCACTCAAGCAACGGTATAAATATAATAACTTATATGTTGCAATTGCTAAGATTGCAAATTATAAATTACTTTTTAAAAAATTAGTTCCAGCTAGATCTAAGCTGAATTCTAAGTCTTTAAACAAATTTGATTTTGTATTATGTGCAATTTTCCGATCTAGTTGATGCTTTCTTTAATATTAATTTTCAAATTTTATTTCTGTTAACTTTAGATACCTAAGAATGTGGTACATTTACTCGTTACGTGGATTTTTTGTAGCCTGGAATTCACAAAAACTTTAATATTTTGGCTTGAAATTTCTTCTGTGATCAAGTCAAGTGTTTTTTTTTTATTTTTAGAAACTAACGAGTATAATATAGTACGAAAGCTTTCACGACTGGAGTCAATTAAGAAATCATGTTTCTTGGGTTTAGTCCGTGTCAAATTGGAATTATTTTCCGACGTTTCGCCTGCGATTGCACGAAGTATCTTCAAGGATCTTTGCTGTATATAAGATCAAAACACTGAATGAGCTTCGATGAGCAGAGTTTAGGTATTTATACCCGACCTGTGCCCATCGACTCATGAATCACTGTGATGATTGATGCCCATGATGTAGTACGTAGCCCGCGAAATTTGCATGGTGCTTGATAATTTCAATTGATTCTCTAAATTTTTGTTTATAATAATCCAAGACGGATGCAAAAATATTGGTATCTTTTACACTAATCGTGTATCCTGTTATATGCTGGTGTTCAGCGGGAGCGGAATTGTGATTGTGCGAATGTTGGATCTCCGTAGAATTCTTGCAATTATCCGTGGTACCCTGAATAAAAGGCTAATGGTTGGGTATCCAGTACTGGTTTAGGTCTGGGATTATTATAATACAATCGAACGCCTAAGCTCCACTTAGTTTTTCTGTTTCTTTCGGAATTGAATTTGTATCACATATCGATAAAGACTAACGAATTGATGGCGGGTTATTTTTGAGATGGATGACGGTGAGAACTAAAATTTAAATATCTATTCATATATGTAGGTTTCACGTAGACAGTATGACCTTGGGTGCCGTTCTTTTCACATCAAGGAAGGGTATGGGACCATCTGACTCAATTTCCATAGTGAATTTTATATTAGAATGTTGTTGTAAAGGAGCAGAGCTTAATGTAATTTCCTCGAAAGCCTGTTCGCTACCAGAGGAGATAGCGGAGATCCCATGGCGGCACCGAGGTTTGCTCATAAAAAGTCCCTTGAAAAATGAAATGTGTGGACGTTAAGCATTCTCTTATCAATTCAAATTAGATTGGATTACAGTTTTTATGTCGAAATACATCAGAAATTATAGAAATTGAATTTGTATACAGGGATTCAACATCAATTCTGAGTAAACTATCGCTCGGGATCTAAAGTAAAATCTCAAAAACAATCGGTCATCAATTCATTAGTCTTTAGGGCTTTATCATATGATGAGAAACTGACTGAACCTTTAAAATCAAACGGATATTATACAGAAGGTATTATGCATTCGATTAGGTATTATAATAATTCCAGACCTAAACCAATTTTTTTTTTTTAATAAATGCAGAATTAACACATGCAATTGCAGGCTCACTTTTAAGGAACTTTTTTAAAATGTCTGCTTAATACATACAATAGAATAGAAAGAAAGCAGATGTTTTAAAATTGATGCATGCTAGTAACTAAATTATTTCAAAGGAGTACAGTTTTGCCGACAGATTTTTAACTTTGCTAACAATATTTATTCATTAACATAGAAATATAAAATGTTTAACAAATTAAAACGCTTTTAGCATTTTATTAAAATATTTAATAAACTTAAGAAAATGTATAAAAATAAGTTTCAAATTTCACCTTTTTCTTCTTTCAAAATCAATTTTTTACAATACTGGTCAAAACGTTTTTAAAATTCCATCTTTTATAAGATTTAGTTTATGATTTTAAAATACCGCTATCTTTTTTTCACTAGATTTAAATTTTCGATTCACCGCTCAATTGAGATCGCAAATCATTTTACACACATTTCAGCGTGAAGCGGGTATAACCTGAACGTTTGTGTTTGTATAAACTCTATAGTTGTACCAATCCACATCCCATATCCGTTATATTGTGCAGTGGGGAAATATTTCTTTTTTGCAGATCTCAGAACAGTTCAGCTCTCTTTATAGCACATAAGAGCCTAGTTTACTGTACAACAGAATTTATAATTTCCAGGGCACATATTTCTTTCTAAAAATACTATTAAAATATCCATAAAATAAATAAACTTTAAAAAACATATTCTTGTATATAGAACTGCACAATATATTACAATTTTTTAGTAATCTATGTTATATTATCAGCAAGTAATATGTCAGGTTGTCCCTGTGGCAGTGTTGCCACCAGTATGTTACCGGTTTCTCCACTCCAATCGACAAAATTCCTTACTTAGGCACCATTGGTAGGCCCTGATGGCAGAATTGGCGCCAAAATCGAATAATAAAAATCATGAAATTGTAATAAACAACAAACAAACAACGTTGCATTATGCGCTTGATTTAAGCTTAAATGCAAAATAAAAAGAAAACCAATACATTTCAAAAAAATTGTTTTACTGTTATTTTGTAGAAAACATGAAATGCATTTCCTTAAAACTAATGAAGGATCTCGAACAATAAGGCGAAGCGGCATGAAAAGGCGCTGGCCGAGAAAGTTTAAAATACATAATTTTTAAAGTTTTATATGATAGCCAGATATTATAGTTGTCATTCTATTTTTGTCAACTATTTTAATACGATACCATAGAAAGAGATACAAATAACTTCATAACCAGGGTTACCATGTGACAGAAATAAAAATCAAATTGAGCGAACCACATAACTGAAATTTTTAATGTAAATAAAAAAAAGAGATTTTTAGAAACTTTTTTATTGAAGGAAGGTGACCGTGCGTGACCTTAGGTGTCTAGTTCTACACACTTTTTTTCGATCCTACTTTACTATTATCATAAACTTAACGGCTATTTTTGATTAACAAACGTCCTCTAGTCCGATACATCCAGTTGCGGATATATATGCTATACATTTATCTGTAAAAATCTCATTTAAAAAAAATTTAGCTATCTAAAAGTTAGGAATACTAGACGTATTCTGGACAGCTGCAAAAATATTACTCTCAAATAAATTACGACATTAAAAGTTACAAGAAGCTGTGAAACCCGTATCTAAAAATTTTAAACAGTTCAGAAGTTATGGGGAAAATGATTTTTTTTGACATGTCAATTTTTTTACTAGTTTAATTTTTTAATTACCTCAATAAAACGCACCAAAGTGAAATTGTGGGAAAAAAAAAATTTCAAATAAATGACGACCGTAAAAGTTACATGGAACTGTGAAAACCGTATATAAAAATTTTAAGTAGTTCACAAGAAGAAGTTACAGGAAAAAACAATTTTTTTTTTGAGCTGGCATAACATTTTTTCAAATTAAATTACTCCCCTAAAAGTTACATCGAATTTTGAAAACCGTATTTAAAAAATTTAAGCAGTTTAAAAACTAAAGAAAAAAAAAACAGTTTTTTTGTGTTTACCTCGTAATTGCAACCTCTGTATATATTCCAAGGTCCTTTCTTAACCGTTCATTTTGTGTATATTTTTGAGTACTTTGATTTTTGTTTTAAAAAAATTAATAACCAAACACTTACATTATAAAACTTCACAGAAACTGCTTGGGCAGATGCCTTGAACTACGTTTATATTTTCTTCGATTTTTCAATAACTCAGACAAATTCTCGTTGAAAAACACAGTTTTCTTCTCACAAGTTTAATATACAAATCGTGGAAACGACTCTTTAACGAGTAAATGCACAAACATAAATCGAAGCGATATAAAATATCAGGAAAATATTTGCTTAATTAATAATAATTGCACAACTGACATGTTAAATATATCTTTAAATTTTATTATCATCCCATGGCAAGGCCATCTATCACTTCGCGTCATATATGAATATATGCAATATGTGCACTTTTTCCTTTAAATCGAATTTTCACTCACTTGCTGAGTAGTTAGAGGCAAATGTTATTAGAGCTTTTTTGTAGCCAAATAACCCGCGGGTCTAATAATTTCGATTACTATTCGCGGTAAGCGGCAAAATGAGGTTTAAGTTGGAATTTGAATTATCAAATTTAAAAAATTGCAATAATTCAACCGTTACAGTTATAACCTCGAAATTTGGTCCCGGCCTACCAAAAAATATTTTGTTTTGTAAAAAAATACTCTGCCGGTTTAGATATATTAGTTTCCTTATAATACAGGAAAATGTTAAAAAATGTACCCATCGCCATTTTTCCGACAGAGAATCATTTAGGTTTTTGTTCTCCTAGATATTTTCTATGAAAAACGTCTCTTAGAAAATTTCGATTGGACTCACACTTTGAGATTCAAGCACCCTTCTTTTTCTAACGAAAAAACTCGTAAAATGGTCAAACGAAATTGAAACCCAACCAAAAACAATAAGGTTCTTACAGAACCGGAAGCCAGAAGAACTATCGTTCCAGAAAGATTCGTCAGAAAAAAATTAAAATTGCGACCTCAACCGTGTTACATAGAAGTTGACTTTTTTGGTCAACTTTGTGGTATCATATCTTCAGTATTAAAGGTGGTACAGAAAAATGTTTCAAACAAATCTCGAGATCCACTTCTTCTCTAAAAATACATAACAGATTCAATGTCCTATCTCTAATATTTTCCAAGATATGCCTGCCGAAAGGTCGAAAAACACGGTTTTTTTAAATAACACGCCCTCCACACTGTATAGCTAGCAAGCATTCTAGCTCCCTAGAATGAAACCCTTCAGATTTCGCCGTTTCGTTGTTTAAATTTTGTAGTAGATGGATGAATTATTTGATATTTGTAGGATCAGCTCCAATAAAAGTATTACTCAAAAATGAATGTGAACATTGTTTTACTTCTGAAAATTATCCTGCGTAGTTCTTTCTTAAATATATAAAAATAACCAGATATGTAAAATATGTTAAAGCACTTTTGATACTAAATAAATTTATAAGTTTTGTTCATTAAGTTAAATAAATAAATAAATTTTAACGATTTTTTTAAACACCATTACATACCCGTTTCTGTGTGAGCATGTTTATGTTCGAGAATAAAAGTTTATTTATTTATTTTTAAATAAAATTATGAATAAAGCTTGCGGCTGACCCCGCCAGAAGTCTCTTGCAGTGCTTCAACAGTGACAGAAACATTGGTTAGAAATGACGAGAAAACGTGTTAATGTGAATAATTGTAATAAATGTTCCATTAATATTCACTTCAATTAATATCACCGAATTTTTGTAATATTTTGATGAAATCTAAAATTAAAGCTACTTTTAATCATTTTAGATTATTATTTCCCTAGGGATGTAAGTTGAGTTACATCCTGTCGTTAAGGGCAACCAATACCTTGGTTGCCCTTAAGTCTGTCAAAGCAGTGTCAAAATAGGTTGCTTACAATACATGGAGGGGGAAAAATATTTTAACGTTTGTGTCATGTTCGGTTTCTATGCCAACCAATTCAACTTTGTAATTTTAAATGGATCTAAGCATATTTTTTTAATGCAAAAAGTAAAGTATAGTAAAGTAAAATTAGCAAAGTTAGACTTGTGAGATTTTAAAAATGCGTAGTTAAAGGATAACTTCTTCTACCTCACATCCAACAGTTAACATTTTTTATACAAGAGAACTTCAAAAATTATGTGATTTTGTCAGTTTTAAAAAATAGGTTTAAATCAATTTTATCAAATGAAACACCCCTTATATTATGTTATCAAATGTTTGCAGAGTAAATTCTCTCTTAAGTTGCTTTACCTCCTAAGCTTGATTAATAAGTTTATATGAATTGGAAGGCAATTATATATACGTTGATATCTTAAATTTGTAAATGCTGGTATTATAATTAAATTTATTCCCAGCTATCGCAGTTTAATTAAAAAAAAATAGAAGTTTTCAGGCAAACTTCCCAAATGTTCTTTAATGTAGGTAATATAAAAGCAGACACATTATTGCCGAAGTTAGTAACAGTATTTAGTAGGTAATAGTTGTTTTTATGCAACTTTTAGGAATTTCCATTTGCACGAAAAGCGAATTTGTTAATGATTTAGGTATATCCACAAGCGTGACCAAGGCTTTATATCGGGATGTCAGCTCGAGAAAAAAAACTGACGACTAAAAAATTATATAAGGGGATGTTGTATTAAAAGTTGCTATCATTGAAAGAAACAAAATGCACTACAGTTCTTGGACATAAAAGAGAATGATCCAAGTTGTTTAGGTTTAACTAATATAGTCAAACATTATAAGAACCAATAGTTGACTTTTTAATGCAGGCTTAAATCAATTATGTCAAATGAGGCACACTATATATTATTTTATCAGAGGTTAGCGAACTAAATATTCCGAACCTAATTGCTTAATATGTTCCTATACCCAGCAATTATTTAAGTTATTCTGGTCAGTTACTTATTATGGCAAAAATAACGCTTGATATTGGTTATACGAGTTCTAATATAAATCTTCTTGGCATTCGCCGCAAGTCTAGAATAAATATTAGATAAAGATAGGTATAGGAACATATTAAGCATTTAAAGGAAGAATGTATCCAGCTAGCCTCTGATAATATTATACAGGGATTTCCGTTTGATCAAATTGATTTAAGCCTATGTCTCTGGCAAAAATAACAGTTGCCTATGCATTGCTAAAATTTCAAGTTTTAACTTTGCTAGTTTTAGTATCACCAAAGACCGATTATAATTTGCATTGAACCAACAATATTTGGCTCGGTGCTGACAGAAGCGTGATTTAAGAGTACTTGTTCAAAAACACATAACACTCACGTTTATATATGTTTAAATATACAATACAACAATTATGCTTTAAAGAGGCAAATAGGATTGCTGGTTAAACGCGTAAAACCTACGTACAAACGAATTTTAACAGTGAGTCGAATGCAGTGCGTCGCGAAATGGTATATCTGGCCATTGAGCTATGAGAAAATCTCTGGATGGATCTTTCTGTATTCTTTATCAAATGTTTGTACTAAAAATAAACAAACAATTTATCTCAAAAACAGTTAACTTTAAGTTTATTAAATATGTTAAGATTTTTAAAGGACATCTATAAATTTTAAAATATACAGGGTATTCTAGTTAAATGAACAAAATCGTATTGGTTACCATGGAAATCGTTGGTTACTTTTTTTTCAGATAAATTACAAAAAATAAAAAAAGGCCAAAAAGCGCGCCTGCTACCCTGTTAAAACTAACAGAAACTTACAACACGCGAACTGTCTGTTGAGGACGTACCATCTATTAGCAAGCAAACGGAAAATCTGCTTTTTCCTTTTGTTCAGGAGTGACCCAAATTGTTGAAAGTTTGTGAAGAACACAAAGATGACATTCATTGAGTGATTTTTCAAAAAATATCGAATATTCACATCAAGCGAATGGCTGAAGATTTTTTAAAACTTCTTAAACCAATTTCTGTAAAACTGGATATGGTTCAGCAAAAAGGTGCCTCTTGGTCTAATGCCGTTGAGACATAGCAAAATACTTATGACGAATATGACAAAATTAACAGAATTGGATAAAATTAATATAATGTCCATTACTGGATACTATAGTGTCTTAGCAATGGAAAAATTCTTAACGTGTTCAACACTGGTTCTTCTACCCTATCTTTTGTAAGTTCCGAGATTTTCTATAGACCTAAGGCCACTGATGGCTATTCCACTCACCGTGAATAACCCTAATAAAAATAATAACCAGTCAAAAAAACCATAAAAATTAAATATTAAAGCTTGATTCAGGTAGGTTGTTTTAGCAGCATTCATTTTCTAAGAATCTACTTAATATATTTTTTCATTCATCATTTCGCAAATGTATTAAATTATTTAGTAATAATAATAGATTCTCAACTTGCACTTGCTTAGATAATCCAAATCTGCTCGGGCTTGCCCACGACTGTTGAATGAGATAAGAACTACTTTCGAATGCAGTCTATTTTATTTTTGGCTGTTTCTAATTGTTATAATTTGTTCTCATCACATGGGTAGGTAGCTCCTTTGTATTGAGTAAGCTACCTACATTTATCTATTACATAGTTCAAGCGTTTGGCTAATTCGCAAGTAATCCTCACTAATAATAAGTATTTTGTGTAGGTAAGTAAGTACAGCTGATAAACGTTAAACAAACACCAGTACATCTTGACTTTTACCTTTGATGCAATAGTAGTATGTAGAAGAAAGCGAAATTAACCGGCTCGGCCACAGAACAACATTAAACACCTTTCGTTTTCATTCGGTATTGCCAGATGTACCCATTTGTAATATTTTTGTCTACTTTATTGCATAGCATCAACAAAATTATCAGTAACAAACAAAGTAATATAAAAGGACTGGAAACGATTATTAAAGTTCGGATAATATGCATGAATACTAAAATAGAAACAAGTTAAGTGCTGGGAGATATAAGTTCTATTTTCTGTTTTAAATTTGAGAGATGCCACCCATTACTTTAAATGAACAAATTAAACCTTGCCAAAACAGTATTTATTCACTGATATAAAAACATAAAATGTTAAACATATTAAAACCCTCTTTTTTTGTTTAAATTTTGTCGCAAATTTTTCAGTTATTTACGCCTTAGTAGCCTCTGCGCTCAAATTACAAAAGTTTTTGGTATGCGTGTCTTAATTTACACTTCATAAACATATGCGTTTAAAACGTTTATTGAGTTGGTGTTAACTCAAAAACGCAATTTAGACACATCTCTTTAGATGCTTAATTTACTACTACAAAATTACTAATTACAAAACTATGTTTCCATATTGTTATTAAAATAAGTTTGTTGAGCACAAAATGTCCATATGACTTCATTTTAAACACATAAGTTTCATTTTATTGTGTTGGTTGGGCGCAATAATTTCCTTTTATTTAATTTAAATACACAATTTTCAATTTGATACTAAAATATAAAGTTTTACTTACGTTTTTAAATAGATAGATTCTAAGGAGTCTTCTTAGAAGTATTGGAATCAAAATATTTATAAAATGAAACTATCTACTATCGTAGTGTATAAAATGGAGTAAAGAAAACTGGATAAATACATGAAACAAACAAAAAAGCACGTGCCATCGACGTCACAACAGACATCGGCATTAAAAATATAACTCCTCTGTGTTGGGTGAACAGGAAAGTAAAAAAAATAATATAGATATATTTTTTAATAAGTAAGCCCATATGCATAGGTAAGCCTGAAATGATACTCGAGTCCAATCTTCGAAGTTCTTACTATGGTGTTTACAGTGATGGTAAAATGGAAGATGCATCCAATGATGTACTACAAACAAACTTACTATTTATAGAGAATTTAGAAGGTACGGATCCTTAATAGTAGAGTCAAACATCATGCACTAAACGCGATTTTAAACCTTTTATAACCCACTCATAGGCACCCGTAGAACCACATCCAGGGGGGCAACAATGTTCAAAAATAACTGATGACCAAAAAAAAAGGTCATCCATAATCCACTCACACACATATTATATATGTAATATACAATATTTGCATTTTCTAGGTAGGAGCAAGCTCCTCTCCTTGCCCCCCCCCCGGGTTCCAAAGGACAGTGGAACAGTATGTTTTTGATGGTCTGTCTACATGTTATGTATATAATGAACACACTCTACATTTAGGTATATAATGAACACTACATTTTAGGTATATAATGAACGCGGGCTATTAAGTCACGTTTAAGTAAAATATTGGTCATCTATTGAGCACACATCTCTGTTACTGTTACCCTCTCTTTCTTATGTGTCATTATAGGCAATTCTTGAAACAAATTCATTCGAAAAGTAGAAATGTGTTTCTAATTGGACACAATAAATAAATGAGCCATGTTTTGTTAATAAAGGCCAGGACATTCTACTAATATATATATATATATATATATATATATATATATATATATATATATATATATATATATATATATATATATATATATATATATATATATATATATATATATATATATATATATATATATATATATATATATATATATATATATATATATATATATATATATATATATATATATATATATATATATATATATATATATATATATATATATATATATATATATATATATATATATATATATATATATATATATATATATATATATATATATATATATATATATATATATATATATATATATATATATATATATATATATATATATATATATATATATATATATATATATATATATATATATATATATATATATATATATATATATATATATATATATATATATATATATATATATATATATATATATATATATATATATATATATATATATATATATATATATATATATATATATATATATATATATATATATAATATATATATATATATATATATATATATATATATATATATATATATATATATATATATATATATATATATATATATATATATATATATATATATATATATATATATATATATATATATATATATATATATATATATATATATATATATATAAATATATATATATATATATATATATATATATATTTATATATATATATATATGGTATATATATATATATATTTATATAAATATATATATATATATATATATATATATATATATATATATATATATATATATATATATATATATATATATATATATATATATATATATATATATATATATATATATATATATATATATATATATATATATATATATATATATATATATATATATATATATATATATATATATATATATATATATATATATATATATATATATATATATATATATATATATATATATATATATATATATATATATATATATATATATATATATATATATATATATATATATATATATATATATATATATATATATATATATATATATATATATATATATATATATATATATATATATATATATATATATATATATATATATATATATATATATATATATATATATATATATATATATATATATATATATATATATATATATATATATATATATATATATATATATATATATATATATATATATATATATATATATATATATATATATATATATATATATATATATATATGTATGTTTGTCCCCTGTTGGCTTTTAAGGTATCTAGTCATTTTATTCGAGTTCCTTGTATAATGCTTTATTTATTTGGCACGCTTTCTCCAAAATACAGACTAGCACCTATAACCCGTAAACATTTTTAAAATGTTAGTTTTTTTATCGTATATTGTGCTTTTTATAGTAAATAAAACAAACTTCTCTGACTCTAATAATATTTAAATTTTAATCAACAGCCAACTGCGTCTTTGAATATTATCAAAATATTCCCTTATGTTTTTGGAACTTATCCGGCAACACTGCGTTCATCTCGAGATGTAGCAGTACTGCGGATCTTTACCCAGAGGCGCACCACTTCTGTGTTTCAGCAATGGAGAAAGAGGGGCCTCTGATTGTCCTTAGTTTGGGGGGTACGTAAATAGCTAAGAGAGTATTCTAGTAATTTTAGTATAGTCGCGCGTATTTTGAGAAAAAGATGGCGCGTGTTCGGAAACCATCTTCGCTATTGTGTGTGTTCCTAATTTTTGGGGTGGTTGGAGGTCAGTTTTTCACAGGAGGTCTCCAGCAACAACAACAGGTAAGATGGAGGGTTTTGACAAACAAATGATAGGATCTATTGATGTTTCGTTACTAACAATTTTGAAAAGCAAGAAGTTAAGAAAATGACAAAACGGAAGGTGTTTTTGCTATTTATTATAAAAAAAAATCCACCAAATAATCCTTTTTTTAATTTAAAAAAAAAAAAAAAAAAAAATATATATATATATATATATACGTGTTGTTAAATCACATAATAAAAATGAAACGTGAAATCTTGGAGAGTGATTTTTTCACAATTAAAACAGTTCCTTCTTTCGAAGAAGGTAAAAAGCATGAAAATATTAAACTCTGATGCGTTTGTTGAGAAATCAACGAATGAATGAATATTGAAAATAACAACACATAACTTATATTTCTTGTTACGTTATTAATAGTTCATGTAGCCCAATTTTTCGTGACATTTCAACTAGGCTTCGGTAGCTATTAGCCTCTTTATCGAAAAACTCTTTTAAGGTTTTGAATTAATGTACCCGCTAGATATCACATTGAAGAAAATTCGAAGAATGGATTTCGAAAATAGGATTTACACATACAAGATAAATAGATGAATGGTTTATAAAAATATAAAAGAAATCGGTTCCTTTACAATAGCAATATTATATAAAATCGAGTTGGACAATATACGTTGATGACTTATTGCCAACAGATAAAAACAAATTAAAATGTAAAACTGTCTTTATTAATTGCTGCCTCCAGACCGACCTCTAAATAAATAACTTCTTTTGGCTCGAAAAAATATTGAATAATAGGTCCGATATTTCTTGAGTTCTTCTACAAGCACTACTGTAAGAACGGTAAGAACCTATAAATTTCTTTGTCTTCTTTCTGTATAAGATATTATGTTCTTTTAAATTTCGAAACTCTAATCAAACCTAATTTTTATTAAAAAGAGAAGTTTATTGTTCCAAAATAACATGTAAAATATTATAAAAGATAGTATATACCTTCCAAACAATAGATTATGGCGAATGGATATAGCGCAGTGGAGCTTGAGTAGTAAAATATGAAGACCATGTGCTGTAAGTGGAAATAAATAAACTTTAATAATTTTAATGTTTTCTTCATGACTATTGCAAAGTTATGAAATGTTTTTTTTCATGACTATATATTGTTTATAACACTAAAAGATATTTAGCAAAAAATCGGGAAATCTTTTTTACCCGGATCTTCCCCTGTTACGAATCTTATAGGAAAACTGAAGTGTGACCCAATTTAGTTCAGTACATTATCATTCAGTAACACATGTATACTGTCTTTTCAAACATTTTTTGGGCGCCATTTTGTTCCATACTGGATTCCGAACAATATTTTATCAGTTTCCATCTATGCCACACTTGATTTCGGAACATAATTTAAAATAAATTTATTAAGTAGTTTTTACATTTACACACACTGCTATTTTGTTACCTCATGTTGAATTATTACCAGTTTATCCTTATATCACATTTAATTTTTCTGTAAAATTTAAAGTCAATTGAATAAGATTTCTGAAACGTAAAGATCTGAAAAAAATCTCGTATGGGGGGGCTGTGTTTCAGTAGGTAGAAACTTTGTTTCTTTTATAATTATTGCACAATAAATAGATAAATAAATGGTATTAATAATAATAATAACTTTACCAATTCAAAGAAATAGGTAAAAATAGGTATAAAAGGTGAAAATATAAAATTATAAGATTTATGTAATTTCAAAAATTTTCTCATTCTTCAACTGAAATTTTGGATTTAAGCTGTTTATTGAATTTGAAATATTATCTTTAAGTATCACTTTACCTTAAAATAAAAAGAAATACTTTAACAATATGTATTAATTTTGTATTGATTATGCATCTCATATAGAAAAATCCAAAATTTGCAACCTGACACGTATTTCTTTAACAAATAGAAGGTTTTATAAAAAGTGACTTTATGTGGAATAAACAGCTGATAAAAAAGGTCTTCGCTTTAATGTTGGTAATAATAAGCAACTATCATCGAAGATGACTAAAAAAAAAGGTCATGCCTTTTATGTTACAGTAATTTCGGTATAGATAGTGGGTTAAAACACGGATCCGCATGTTCTGCTTGATTGCAAATATTTGTCTCCCCTGCCTTCCCCTTAGTGTAGTCTCTGTTTATCCAGGTACAACATGGATAAGACGCCAACCTCACCTCAGTACTGTACAAATTATAAATTTATACCAAACAGCGTATGGAAACGTACATTAAGCAAACACTTGTACATGATAATCTAAATAAAAAAGTTGAAATAAAAAAAATATAAAATCATTTAGATTCGTACATTTTACAAAACTTCTTTAAACAGCAATTTTTTTAACGGGAATAGCAATAACAAAAACACCTTTTAAAATGAAGATTTGATGGTTAGAAGTAACACATATGGTTAATGGGGGAAGACCTGGCAACTAGGCCTAGAAGGTCCTTTCTACCAAGTCCAACCACAGTCATATTACTCCGAGGTTTCCTTAATCTCTCCCTGAGGCTGTTCGGGTTTTTCTAAACAAGGTGAAATATTTTATCATATTTAAAGAACCTAAATGTTTGTTGGAAGTCTTTTTAAAGGACTCCTTTTAAAATGAAGCAATACCCTGATATCTTAATCAAATTGATGCACTTTTTTCCGATTGACCTATTCCTTAGAGCCACAGCAGCGTACGTACGAAGAAAAAGAAATTGGAAACTATGTAATCGTTAACAATGCGCTCATAACTTTAGCTTAATTCGATTGCCATCGGCGAGACTAACGAAAGGATGCGTTTTTAGACGTTGCAAATAATGGTAATTCTTCGTGCTCACAAACGGGAACAATGTACTTTGTTATAGTTATATAACAATCATAATAATCTGCCTCTTATAACAGGTGTTATTAAATACTTAAATATTGTCGACAGCAAACGAGAACTCTGAAATAGACACACTTAAATTCAAATAGAAAATAGGCCCATTAAAATAATACCCGTTAAATTATTATGTACCTAAAACATACACATTGCAAAAAACAAAACTCTTAATAAAAACTGATTATTTTAATCTGGTGAGTGAAATTTTTCATAATTTGGGAAAATAATGAAGAGAGTCCGTCGAGGGCACTACTTCCGTACGATGGGTCCTATTATGTAAGGCATTAAGTGAGAATTCAGGTCAAAAAGGAAAGAGGTAAGGATCCTGTTGTTTTCCAAAACGTAATATCGGCAGGCCAAAAATGGTCAGTGACTGCATTAGCTGGTCGCAAAACTTAAACTTTTGATTGTTATTGTGTCCAACCAAACTCAAGGGAATGACCAGAAAGAATGCTGATTCTATAAATATCAAGCAACTTAAACCAGTAAATTGGTAACCTCCATTTTTTTTGTATCCTTAATCGATTAGTGTCCAGTGTATTAGTAATAACTTGGGTTGTGCTCTACTGTTTAGTTTAAAAAGCCTAACCTAGCGATTTTATTTAGCGATTTTATTTGTTAATAATTTTAAATATAGCTTTGTAAAAGAGGTAATTCTAAAAGCATTAGGATGCATTTTAAAATGGCAAAATCTCTTGACAGATGGAACAGTAGAGGGAGAATTCGAGCTCGTTGAGGGGATTTACAGGTTTTTTTATATTGTTGCTCCCACCCTTAGTCGATCCTTCTCCTTTCTGGACATAATAGAATTAATTAAAGATGGAAACAAAATAAAGTTATAGGTAATAAATATGCGACATTATATTTTAAGAAGCACATTAGGTTACTGATCGGTTTACCATTATTTATTAGAATAATAAAATATACATGTACGGTGAGTTAGTAAATAATAATATTAATAATTACAATAATCATTATTATTATAATAAAAAGACCCTAGTATAGTGAACTATTAGTGCCGTAGATGTTTTCAGCTGCGGGAAACCATACTGCATATTACAGCAAGTTGTACAGTTCTGGTACGAACTGAGTACATCTATAACTGCAACGGGTCGGTAAGCTGATACACAAAAACTTGCCCTGAAACTCCAGCTTCTTTAAAGTGATTGAATCCTGTTCGCATTCTGAAAAATAAATACCATAGATTATACTGGGACAGAAACATTATCACTGATAGAGCGATACCGGAGAAGTGACACAGCTGTATCAAATACTTATAGCATTTAAGAATCTATAGCTAATGAAGCAGCAAGGTACACACATCGGGGGCCTGAAATTGGATATATGTGGCATGGGGAATCGGTTGTAGCTACCGCTTGCTACTGCGGTGGTTCCAAAAACTTTCAAACGGAACATCCAATCCCTAGGTCTGTTCGAAAGTTAGTGAGATCCAATCCGCCATTCTAAGCACCTGCAAATGAAATTCCTCAACATCCAGTGAGCTAAGTCCTCTTGCTAGGACTGATGGCTCACTGAAAACCCAAGCTAGCGACCTAGAATAGCTACACAATATTTGTGTTTGTGAAACTTATATAGAAGCATTGATTGCACTTAACGTTATGTTGTTGAACTTGTGCTAGTGGCCTTTATGTAAAGAGGCGAGACAATACATTACCTAAAAGTACTTTGTTGGAAGTCTTTGAGTCTCATCGGTAATGAAACGCAAAACTGCCTGTGCTCAGATAACCTTAGCGAGATCTCGAAACTTGGAAATTATTTTGGAACTTCTCATTCTTCACTTCAGAACGAATCCAGAAGCAACCGTGCTGGTTCGAAATTTACCAAAAGAAAACGACTACGGTGGAATTTTGATATGTTTGTGCGGAAATTCTAATATTAAAGTACTCTGAAAAATGTAACAAATATAAAGATTAAATAGCCAGTCTTGAGACAACTCATAACGACTTAAACGTTATCCTTGACCTTAGTACATTTGAAGTGCTGAAAAGAAATCTGTCGGATATTCTAAAAAAACTTGGAAAAATAATAGATGCAAAATACTAGCTTCTACTTTAATTACACACATGTAACGGCTGGTAATCATTGGATAGATGTTCTGAGATACCATTAAAGGATTGCTACACTAACTCTCAAAGATCTTCAGTTTGCCACCTTGTACTTCTTCCTTTCTGTCACATGTTCTTCTGGAACGTAGTAGTATTTTATAGCCACAAAAGGGCAAGGATTGAAGGCATTTAAGTAAGCAAAACTAAAACAAGATTAATTAATTGAATTAAAAGAAAGGGGTTAAGGACATCTGTTGGCTCTCCTATAATGATATAACTTAATTATGGTTGTGAAGGAATGAGGAATAGGCTGCTTTCTATGCATGGGACGAGTATTTAAGATTGACACTGATTTGTAAAGAAAACGGTTTGGAATTGAAATTATGTATTATTGTTCATGTTGTTAAAATGAAGAAAAAGAAATTATGAATTCGATATACATCTAATATTTAATAAAAATTGCATTATTTGCTATTAGTCTACTACATATCGAAAAACTGTTTGGCATTGATAAATATATCATATATATATATATATATATATATATATATATATATATATATATATATATATATATATATATGAAATATTCAGTTTCATTCTACATGTTTTAACAGTTCACAGTCAGATCAATTGCACAGGTGAAAAAAAAGTAACTGTAACATTTCGGGGTTGTCATTCTACATATTTTCAAAAAAAATCACAAGCAAGGAAATTTTTGGAGAAAGTACTAAATATAATTCTGTATATCGTTCTAGTTAACATTCTGTAGGGGCCTCAAAAGATATTGTATCAAGTTACTTTTAAAAAGTAACTTTTTTCTTAATTCCAATGTTCAAAAATTTTTTATTAGCATCTCACTGTATACAACTAAAAATGTTAATTTTATTTTCACCAGACCACTGCTAGAGCCAGATAGTAGTTATATAAAAGTTACTAACGACAAACTGCGGGTGGTGCCACTGATCTTCAGAAATGGCCGTTTTATTTAGACTTGATATTTTGAATTACATAGAAAGACTTAAAGAATTTTTATGACACCTAACCGAATCAGTTGCCTGTTGGTGAATGAACCAGTTCGTTTCGTCAGTGTAAATCAGATTAATCTGATGTTACGAAAGCAGTGTCCATTCACGAGTTTAATAGTTATTTCGTATCATTTGTAGGAGACCCAGTTAGTTGAAAAGAAATTCTGTTCTTAGTACTACTTCACTGGTAGCCTTAAAACCTTCTTAAATAAGTTATAAGTTTTTCAGTACTTTAACTACAGAATTTTAAAATTATTTTCCATATTTTTTATTTTTTTCATCTCCTTTATTGTAGTTCTTGCCCTGTTAATGCGTATGCACTATTAATAATTCATTTATACAGGGGTGCTCGGAAACTTAGTGACCAACGTTATAGAGCAAGTTCCTTTCGTCAAAATAAAATATAAATTTTATTTTATAAATATTGATTCAAAAATGCATTTTAAGGGAATTGATGTGCATTTATTTAAATGCGATGTGAAAACGCAATTCCAGTCGAACTTTACACACACCCCTATCTTTTTCGCTAATTTTGCTGGTCCTAAAATAATTTTACACAAAAAATCATAAAGGGTAGTTTTAATGCGGGTGGTGGGATTATTTTGGTAATAACTTTAAAACCCTAAATTGTTTCTTTGTTTTTATAACATATCCGAAGAAATTAGACAACATAGATGGGATAAGCCGAGACAAGTTAGGGTGAACATTTTAAATTCAATCCAAAGGGTTTTGATTGATTGACAACTGTGTGAAAACGTAATTCTAGTAAAAGTTTGTCAACTTCCCTTATCTTTAAATATAAAAAATCGAAAGGGAAGGTTTTCATGGGGATCGAGATTTATTTCGGTACCTAGGGCAGTATCTTCCTTTTTTATTTCCCTCGTAAAAGGAAAGTAAAACATGTTTTTACAATTCCGTCGGTCTGTCTGTCTAGCTGTTCGCGGAACAGCAAAAAAACTACTTACCCAACTGACTTCAAATTTTGGTCAAGTTCTAATATAGCGAAACAAAATCATCTGTGAAACGTTAAAATTATTATTAAAAAGTATTATGTAGGAATAAACTTACAAATAAAATGTTTGTAATCGTGAAAAAAATCTTTTCTCAGGTTTTACATATGGATACCAAAAAATATGTTTTGTCAATTATGTGTCTGTCTACCTGTCAGTTCGTACAACAGCTTAAAAACTACTTACAAAATTTGCTTCAAATTTTAGTCAAAAAATATTAATGCTTACACAATTTGAAATTAATCTAATAGGTACGTAGTTTTTCTGGCTGATTTTTTAAATATGTTTTTAGGCTACAATTTTGTTTTGCTATCTTGGATTAATTCCAAAATGTTTGTATGTAACATATGAGGTAAATTGGATAATTAGTTTTTAGGAATAATTTTTTTAACTAGGCCGCGCTCTTGTTCCGGCGTATTGGATTTTTACTAAAATATTACCAGGTCATATTTTGGTAAAAATCTACTTTTTACTCACGTACAAAAGGAACTATACTATACTAGGCATCTAAAGATACACTTTTTTAAATAGTATTAAACCAGGGCTGTATTTTTGACATATTTGACGAATTGAACCATTATAGCCATTATGCCAAGTACTTTAAACTAGCTCTCCAACACCGGAGAATAGTTTTATTCATTTTAGTATTTATTTGAACATTTATTCTTTAATAGTTTTCATAAGGTTTTGTTCCGCCAGAACAATAATAATTAACCGTTTTCAAATGCCACACACACAAATATAAACTTTATTACATTAAATTTTTTCTCATACCTTCAGCGCCTACATAATTTTACACGTAATGAATTAGCAACTGAAATTAAGTATGGGGATTTGTAATTATGAAACCAGCGTGCATACATTTCTAAAATAATCACAATAACAAAGAAGGTGCAATTATAATAAAAACAATGCCTACACAGTCATCGAACTGAAGAATTGCCTATTATAAATTTAAATAATTAAATTATTATTACATGTGTTTATTTATACATCTAGGACCGTAGGAATTTAATTAATGTATTTTACCGATCATAACTCGAATAGATAGATCACTTGTTTATGTTCGGTGCCATCAGGCAGTCGGGAAATAGTGTAAAACCAATCTATAAACGAATTTAACCAGCATGTCAGAGGTGCACTGGATTAGATTTTGGGTATCATAGGTGTTCAGTTTTCATTTTATGTTTTTTATGTAACTTAAGGGTATTACAATATATCTCGAATATAACCATAATTCGCATATGTACTGCTAGACAGATAACTTTAAAGTGCTTCGACGTCGATCGTTAATTATGCTTACGACCACAGGTTATGTGAAGATTTCCTCTTGAAATCTATTTTCTTTCCTCATTCCCGCTTTGACATTTTGTACTATTTTTACCAGTGAGTCTCCTTTTGAGGCAACAAGAAACGTCAGCTAATCAAAGGTACCTTGAGAAGAGACCTGGATCACGATCACCAAAACTTCGGTCAAAAGACGGTAAGTTATTTAGGGATCAACTTCTTTCTTTTTGAGTTTGCAGTATACGCTATTTAATGAATACAGTCCACAACTCTCACCAAAAGATACTGAATGGCATTCCGAAATGGCACAATAGGTACAGACTTTTGATATTTTCAAGAGCTATAAAAACGTAAAAAAATCATAACCCGCAAAACTGATGTCAGTCAAATTCAAAACAGAAATAGTTGGCGTAAATCTTTAGATATTTTAAAAATTGTAGAAGAAGAAAGACCATAAAACATGTCAAGCTTCTCTTATCTCTAGTAATTTTTTTTCAATAAATGTTAAAATAGGGTAAATTTATTTCTTTATTCTAGTTTTTTTCTTTATTTACTTGGTTACTCTAAGAAGGTGAAACAGCTTCCTAAAGACAAAATTAAAATTTTATTTTTTTTAATCAGTATGCGGTAAAACAGCTTTTTAAAAGCAAAAATATTTTTTATAATTCCAGAAAAGAGTTAAAAAATGTCGATTTTCTTTTTGCATATAAACGTCAACTTGAATAAAGGATTTACTCATTGAAATGGAAAGTACTTATTTCCAGCCATCCTAAAAATATTTGACGTTTGATTTTTTTAAGTTTATTTTTATTGAAATATGTATGCTGTAAATAATTTGGAAAATATTTTTTTGCACATATAATTCATCTTCGCATATGTACGCCATCGTCTTTTACTTCTTGATGTATATACCCTTGTAATATTGATTTTTTAAATTGTTAGAAATTATCAAATCTCCGCCATCATTGACTCGTATATAAAGTCAATGTTGCGATGGTTCCAAAACGTTTACCATGCCAAATTGTAATTTCGGTTTGATTCAGATCGGTTGGTTTGATGCGTATCAATACAACCTAGTATTCATTCTAGCAACAGAATTACTAGGCTTTCTTGGTTTGTTGTTGATCTTAAGTAACTGGCCTGAAAAGGAAAATATCGTGAATTTTTTCAGTTTAGAGATTATAATTATTTTAATATTTATAATTTGGAGCAAGTCGCTCAAGAATTGCATTGAAAACAGATATATTATAACCAAAATGTTAATGACAAATTAAAGTTATTTAACGATAATATATTATTTTTAATGCACGCACTTCTAATACAGAAAAAAATTAAAGAAAGGGCTTTCACACCATGGATTACTAATAATATAAAGCTATCAATGAAACTAAGAGACAAAGCTTATAGAAAATGTTTAAAACAAAAAACTGAAGGACATTTACAATATTACAGAGAACTTCGAAATTTTACAAAACATGCCATTATTAGGGAGATTTTAATTTTAAATTAGTATCTCAAAAAAGGGCAAAGATTTTTGGGATAATGCAAAAAAATTGAACTTAACACATAATGTAGATTTTAATTATCCTATAAAGTTTAAGGATGCAACAGTTCTCAATAATTATTTTTCACGCTATAATAACGTAATAGATACCACCTTAAAGCAAAAAATTGAGTTTTATAAATTAAATGAAATGAATTTTGAATTAATAAATGAAGAAAATTTAAAGACAATTTTAAATACTCTAAGTACAAATGCTGTTGGTGAGAACAGTTTATCAATAAAAGTTCTGAAGATTTGTTTGCCTTTTTGTATAAAACCTTTAATTAATATAATTAACACGTGCATTTCGGAAAATATTTTTCCAGCGATATGGAAAAAGGCTATTATTAAACCAGTAGGCAAAATTTCTAATCCAATGGAACTTAAAGACTTAAGGCCCGTTAGTATTTTGCCGGTCTTGTCTAAGATTTTAGAAAAACATATTTACGAACAAATTTGTTTTTTCGTCAATTCGGCTGATATAATACTGGACCGTCAATCAGGTTTTCATAAGAATTATAATACCACTACTAGTCTTTTGCATCTTTTAAAGGAAATCAGATTTAATTAGGAAAAAAGGGTAAATACATGTCTATATTTGCTTGATTTATAGAAAAGCTTTCGATTCCTTAAATCACGAAATGCTATTGGGTAAGCTCCACTATTTTGGGCTGTCATATATAAAATTTTTCGAAGCATATCTTTCTGAGAGACCCCATTGTGTTGATGTTAGGAAGGAATGCAAATCTCAAAAGTCAAATTATGTTTCCACAAGAATGGGGGTTCCTCAGGGGTCTATTTTGGGACCGTTATTATTTTGTTTGTATGTTGCTGATATGAATAATATCGTAGAACATTCAAAAATACAGCAATATGCTGACGATTCCCAGTTATAAATATCATTCTCAACAGAAAATTTTCAAATTGCCCAAACACAGCTTAATGTAGATTTAGAATTAAATATTTACGCGACAGACCACAATTTAAAATTAAATGCCAACAAATCTTGCATTATCTTTTTTGGATATCACAGAAATAATAATGTTATTGACTCTAATAATTTTAATATACATATTAATAATATAGCTTTACCAATAGTCAAGGAAGCAAAAATGTAGGCGTTTATTTTGATGTAGGGTTGACCTTTCAAACCCAGATAAAAATAAGCTAAAAATAGCATATATGCCCTTAAAAAACGGTATAATTTAAAAAATTGTTTATCCTCAGCTACTAAATACTATTTATGCCATATCCTGGTTTTATCTGTATTTGACTATGGAGATGCTGTTTACAGTGACTCGTTGACAGAAAGTTTGTCCCATAGTATACAAAAAATTCAGAATTCTTATATGCGCTTTTCGTTTAATATACCATTTAGGAATCGCATTACTCCCTATTTGAATAATAATAATGGCATTTTGAAAATCAAAAATCGTAGAAAATATATATATTCATGTGTATATAGAATTTTAAAAAGTGGGGAACCTCCGTATCTTAGGAATATATTTTAATTCTTACTATCATAATCATCTAACTAGATATAGATATAGATAACTGCAAATTGTTTATGTCAGTTCAAACGTGGAATAATTTGCCTAATATTTTTAAAGAATTATCACCATTTATATTTAATAAATTTATAAAAAATCATCTTTTAGAAAAACAAATATTTAAAAATTAATTCTTTGTATTTTTTTCCTTTGCTTAGACAAATTAGTATGTTATGCTGGCCGGCCTACTTGCATTCATTCTATCATTTGTTATTCTAGTATTTGTTTTTTGAGTATTGTCATACCACTTAGGCTCTCCTCTCTTTTTTCCTTGTGCATATGCAGGTCTCTGCTTCGATGCATTGTTTTTTGAGTGTTTTGTCTACTTGCTTATATAGCTTATATCGTATTTTAACACTTATTTATTGTGGTTTTGCTGTTAATGATGTTATAATTTATGTATTTTAACTTTAGAATATTTTCTATGGATCGTGCCACACATGCACAGTTTTTCTGTGTATTGTGTTATCCGGTTTGTAATCGCGGCATAGTCATTTATCAAATATTAAACAAAAGAAAAATGTTATTTTTGAGATTTTTATTTTGATGAATAGATGTTTTTGAATTTGAGATTGAGTTAGCTACTAAGCCGTCTATAGGCAGTAACACATGCAAGGTGCTCAGTTCAGTTAGTATTGAGATATTTATAACACAATGCTTATTAGGTTGAAATGCTTTGTGGCTTTGTATCTAAAAATATGACAGAACGAGTTGTTGAACTCTCGTCAAGAAATCCAAACCAAAAATATTACTATAAGCGGAAACAGATTTAGAAATAAATGTACTACATATTCGTTTCATTCTGTAATTTTATCAATGAATGTTACAATTCATTGACAAATAAATTTGCATCATTAGTTTGTTAGGATTTATGCAACTGTAAATTATTCCACAAGGTTACTAACCGTACAAAATATACACCAATAATAACCGCAGGTATAACTCTGCAAACTGTGTCAAAGGATGTCATCATTTTTTAAAAAGTAGTATTAAACAGCTTTCATTCGATTTCAGTTAATCAGTTGTATATTTTTTGTAAAAATTAATTAAGTAAATAGCTTTGAATAAGCTGGTTTCTGGAGTTGCTTCAATATGCACCGACTCCTTGGATGCTTCGTGGCTAAAACAAAAATTAATTTACTTTTCAGAAAAACCTCAATTTGTGAGAAATCTGATAGTAGCTGAAACTGAAACAAAAAATTGCAGCATCTTTCCGGCTACATACGCAAAAGCCAAAATTATATAAACGTAGATTGTTACAGGACTCCTAAAAACTACTTTTAAAAGGACAGAGGCTTATAAAAACATACTTTATCAAAGGTTTCATTTTAACTCTTAGGACCCTTACGACGTTTCAAAAATCGTATATTTTTACGAAATCTCGAGAAAATATAAACAAGTTCTGCAGTTTAGAATTAAGAAGGTTACATCATTAAACGGAACTAACTTTTGTGAAAGACATTTTCTATAAACATCATAGAAAATGCAGGTAAAATTACGACATTCAAAATATTTTTTATTTTACAGTTTTGTCCCAGATTATATTAAAAAAAAGTTATCACGAGGGAGAAAGTGACAGGAATTTGAAAAAAAATGACAAAAAATTTGATTATGTGCTAACCTTAAAACAAATTACTTATTTTCGAACCCATATCTATAATATGGGCCTATTTATCTTATTACAACTTCGGGATCTTCACTACACGAAAATAAAAAAAAAATGTCATTTAGTCTTTTAATCTTGTGGAAACACACATAGGCTTGTATCTAAGAAATACCAGTAACCAACAGTCTTCATATCCGTTTTCTAGAGACTTGACAAACACGAAAATAAAAACAAAATGTTAGCTGTATTATGACTTCCTGTTATTATTAACAGAAACTAGACCCAAACTTATTCCTTTTTCTATTAATATCTACAATTTCTCATCTATAACCGGTAGGAACGCTGAGATATTTCGTTTAAGACGTTGTATGTACTTATACATATTTTACGACACCACTTTCTTCGTTTATTGTATTTTGCCACAAGGTAAGGATTAAAGGTCAGTTCGAAAATCCAACGAACCGACCGTTTGCGATGGTTTGACTTTTGGAATGATTATCTTGACAACTTTCTCCGGATACACCTAAAATGCTTTAAAGAGATTTTTGAAATATTTTCTATTAGTCAGTTTTAAATTGCACAAAACAGCTTAAACTATTTAAGTAAAACCAGAATTTTTCGGGAACATAACTGGGAGCAAAAAGTACCCAACTAACAACAAAATAATACATAGGGTTATAATACATATATAATATATAGGATGTATTTCTTGAACCGATTAACTGATATTTCTTTTGTAATTTTCTTGGAATTTATTGTTACAGAATTTGAAAATTTCAATTTATAGCTCTTTTTTATTAACGTGTATTACAGAAGTTTCAACAGTATTCAGATTCGTGAGTTTTTGTTAACAAGAGACGTTTGTTGGTTTTTATCGATACATATTCTTCATTTCATCAACTTACCGAAAAAAGAAATTTCGTAAATTTTTGGCCAAAATGAGAAATATTTCTCGAATCTTGATAACATCCTTTCAAAATTAAAAATACATGTCTTATATGTGATCACCCTAAAACTCTTCCATCTTATGCGTTAAGTATTTCTTCTTCTTTTATAGATGACCGTGTATATATAACTTAAGACATAAAAGCCAGACGAATAATTAACAATACGTTTGTGACACTATTATGATTTAACTAAAAATGACACAAAATAGTAAAATAAAGGGAAGAGTAAAAAAAATTCGCTTAATTACAAAAAATTGACTATTGGTTGCTGAATTCATTCTACAACATGTCGGCTTTTTCTAAATTTACCTTCGACTCCGACAGTGGACTTATCTTTATTTTGTTATTTTATGATTATTTTAGTAACATTAAAACCATCACTTTGGGTTCCATTAATGCTTATGTATTTGATGTATTTAATATGAGTGAATTTATATAAGGACAAAGCCCGCTAGTCACTATTCGTTCATTCGTCTGCATAGCGTGGAGGGTCCCGTTAGTCAGTGCGATTCGTTGCGCGACGATTTCGTCTTTTTGGCGAATAATCAGGATTTGACTTCGGCGAACCATTAATCCGCATCAACGAATTAAAAAAAAAATGATGAATAGTATAAATATACGTTTATTCGTTCATTCATATTGTATTGACGAATCGATCCGACTAATCGAACCAAATAGTGATTAGCGGGCTAAAGTAAAGCAAATTTTAAATAGCACAAAAAATGTATTTGTCCGACTTGCATTGTCTTTAATTTGTAGTATTTACAACGTTTCGATCGGCAATGTATCTCAGATCGTTATCAAGTATAATTACTGGTTTACAAAAATTAATATTCTAAAACTAAAGACAATACAAGTCCAACAAGTGAATTTTATTCAGAATTATCCATTGTCTATAACCTTCAGACAATACAAGCAGCACTGAGCATGAGAGCCCGAGGCCTAAGTTTAATGTACCGTTTCAATATACCATGCTTGCCTTAGTTACTTCACACCCTGCATTATAGGACGTCGGAATATCCTTCGATGTTCTTCAAATACCTAAACATCCATGCGCACTTCGCGGTTTCTTTATAGATAACAGTAGAAAACGGGGTGAAGCGGATCATAGGACAAACATTTCGAATACCTGTAGCACGCAGCCGGACAGTCCGGAAGAAGCGTCTACTTCTACTTCTACACTTTTATTTTGGCATCGAAGTTTCCCAAAGCACTATTAGTTAAGGTACATCATTCGGCAGGGAATAAACAAATTTCGTTCAATTTTCAGTGCGAGCCTAGTGGCTCAGTGGTAGGGTTCTCCAATTGCATAGCAATGGATGTATGTTCTAATTCTAATCCCGGTTTGGGCGATGACTTTTTTAGTTTTTTTAACAAATCTATAATAAAACTTAAAACAAGGATTTTTTTAACAAAATCTATACTCGGTCCCGTTAGATCGTGGTCGATAAAAACCATCTTTAAAGCCATAATTTGACTCGTACGGCGCATGCGGAAGCTTCGATGCCAAAGTAAAATTGTTCCACCTAGAATCTTGTCAGACGGGAAGACGTCGAGTCATGTCGAAACTTACGAAATAAATATTTATTCCGTAAACTTTGGTCATGTCTAGCTTCTGGCCGACAGTTGAGTTCATACTATCTAGGAGTACCGTCGATGGGGTCCGCTACATTCCGCGTGAACAATTCATCCAGAACAAACGAAGATAACTTCATTTTAAGAAGCGGATACAGTTTTCTAATTAAATTATTTTGTCTCTTTCAGATGCTAAGAGAATATGTAAATAAGCTCGGAATTAAAGCCAATCGAACATACGATTCTCCTAAATTTGTAGCCAGATGAGCGGCGCGCGAGAGGCCAATGAGTTTTCGCAGAGCAGCTGGGAACTATGAAGTTCCATACACCACTGCCACCGTAAACAGAAAATTCCGCGGAAATAATGTTGGAAAATACGGTGTTCAACTTTATTTCCGCGTCCTCTCTAAGTAATGAATATGATTCAAAATTAGTTAACGTACTTTTGCTGTGTGACGAGAGGGTTCTCCCATTTAAGAGCTTTGATTTTTGCTTTAGGGTACAACAATTTTTAAATAAATGTGGAATAAGGCGTGATAATAACAATTTGTCTGGTATTGATTAGTTTAAATCCTTTTTAATATGACAACCCGAATTAACAGTGGAATTAGCAGAAAACTTTATACAAGTTAGAGCAGCAGTTACGTATAAAACGCTGGAGACATATTTGTCTAATTCAAATGAACCTCATTAATGTGTCGCCCAGCAATATTGTAAACTTTGACTAGACTAACTTTCCGAATGATCCCGGTTCAGTGAAAGTTGTAAAACTGGGCGTGAAACTTGCTCACAGAATAATGGATTCCTCAAAGGCCAGCACTAGCGATATGTTTGCTATTGCTTCCGCCTTATATGGTATACCTATGCTGGATCGAAGGTGGTTATCTCTATACAACTGCTCGATAAAAGATTGGTTCTACAGCGACTTTTTTGAATATATAGCAACGCGCCCAAATTTGATGATTTGTGACAATCTGAACAGTCACTTAACTATTAGCGATATACAAAGCTGACGGGAAAACAACAATATAAAATGTGTTCTCTTACCTCTGAATTCAACATGTTGCCGCCACTGATTTGTGCCCTTTTGAAGCTGCTTTGAAGGGGATTTTAGAAAATTGAAAACACAACAATAGAGGACTCTTACTACCAAAAACATTATTTCCAAGCTTACTAAATGAGGCCATAGAAATGATTGTTGTGAAATTCAAATTGAACGCAAGCGCAGGTTTTAAAGCAATGAACCACAAGTTGTTTTAAACAAAATTAAAATCAGGAAATCAACCGAGTATAGAAATGAAACTGAAAAAGTTTAGGCTAATGTTGTTATTGACGATTTAAATAACATAAGAAGTAGAAGCAAAGCAGCCTCAAGCGTGAAAAGAAAGTGACTGTCGCAGCAGGAAAAAGCGTCTCGGATCTTGATCTTGTACCAACTCTTATAGAAAGTGTGAATGAATATATAAGAAATTGAGATAGAAGAAGACGACCACAATTTTGAACTGACTGAGGAAGGTGAAAATATAGAAGATCCAACACTTTAAGAATCAAATTTACATTGTTCTGTATAGATAATGTTATAAATGGAAAAGATAACTATGAGGTCAATGACATATAATCGTAACATTAGCAACTAATAAGAGGCACCATTTTTGAGAGAGCAAACTAGCGGAAAAACGAATACAGAGTTACCGCGCTAAGGAAGAGAGAAACGCCTAAAGATATATGTTTTGTATATCTAGATGTTGCCGATACTTCCATAGAGAACAATCATGTGAAAATTTTTACAAATATTTCAAAATTAACATTGAAATGAGCAAGCCATTATTTTATTTTGTTAAAAGTTTTTTAGTGACCACAACAGTAATGTTGGGTGTGTTTTAGGTTGGATGATTGCCAATAAAACGCACATAGAAAATCTATTGTTGTAATTAGTATAGTAATAGTAAATTCGAACCTGCTCTCCAGAAGGGACATTGTAATAGTAAAAGGAGAAAGAGGAACTAAAAGTCCAGTCAACCTTCTTGTATTAAAATGTATTAAATTCTTACGCGTTTCGATCCGGCGGTTTCTTGCCGCGAAACGATTCGTTTCCATACCATTTTTATGGAAGATCTCAACAATTATAGAAAGATCTCTAAAGCAACTTGGTAACCATATTTTCATCTGCTACAAATCAGTAAACACTGTTGCCAATTTTTTCTCATCTTTAAAAGACAAAATACCTTACTTAAATAAAAGCAGAGTTTATTTACTATCTTGCGATTCTTGTCCAGCCGAATATGTCGGCCAAACTGGTAGGTCCCTACAAGTGCGTATCAAAAAACATCTCAGGTCTAGCAGAGTAGAAAGCGATAATATGTCTCCCTTTGGTACGCATTTAAAAACATATTTTCCAAGAAGATAAAAACTCTAAATTATTACATTCAGCAAACAAAGGCAAAAAACTAGACATCATTGAAAATATCGAGATAACACTTTCACAAGACCGCTCTCCCCTTAATTTAAATGACCAATTCGGTAACTCATATCGCCAATACATCAGTGCTCTAAAACTATTTAAGGGGGAACTGCACGCAGTAATATGGATCAAAAAATCAAATAATATTGCAAGCCTTCCGCCGCTGCAATATTATGTTAAAACTATAAGAGATATGAATTAGCTTCAATTTGATGATTTTAATAGGGAAATATGTACAGTTGGGAGCTAAATGCGAATTTTTATGAAAAAGTCAAATCTAGAGTTATAAAATAAAACTAGATTTGTCCATTTTCGACCATTTTTTGACCACTTTTTGACGCACATGTACATGTAATTTAAATTACCTGTACATAACATATTTTTTTGAGGTCGGACGTGCAGGAAGTTTTTTTTAATGCGAAGGTACCTTTTCATCTTACTTTCAACTCGACTAGACCTTGTCGAGGGTTTTTCACTTTTTGCGTGCGGTTCTCCCTTAAATAATTAATTTCATTTTTACTCCGCATAAACTAAGCACTACAACTTTTCTTTTTTCGTTGCGTTTTGTTCCACCTTCCCGTCCTTGACTCTGAACCAATTTGGCTAACATAAAAATATAAAATTAACTACTTTTTCATTCACTATTTGAACCTTTCGTCCTTTTTAGATTGGAAGCAAACTTCCTCGGATAACAGTCGATTTTAACATGTGTTTGTGTAAATCAATAATAAATGAGTGTATGTATTTCCATATAATTGTTTTACGTTCCTTTGTTATAGTTCAACTTATTTGTGTACATAACTGTTTTGTGCGAAACTTTATCTATTATGAAAAGTTTTTGTCCTGTTTCCTGTAAGTACTTTTATTTTTAACTTATTTAATTTTTTTTCTTTTCTATCCAACATCGGAATTTTCCACACCATTTCGAATTTTTTTATACTTGCAGACAATCAGTTGTACCCTGATGATGATCTTCTAGAATCGAAACGCGTAGGAATTTAATACATTTTGATACTACAAGAAGGCTGACTGGACTTTTAGTTCCTCTTTCTCCTTTTACTATTAGTAATGCTTGTTAGTCAACATTGATTTTAATCAAAATTTATTATATGCTTATTTAAATATTATTGTATATTAACCATATTGTGCCATGTACAATGTGTCTTTTTGCTTTATATAATTAATATGTTTTAATACATACCGTCAATTTTAAATATAATAAGATAAGTTACAAGTTTAACAAGATTTTCTATGTGCGTTTTATTGACCATCATCCATCCTAAAACAAACCCAACATTTATTTTCATTCTAGCTCAGTTTCGTTTTTGTTTTTGTTTATATAAAATATTAGTTAAACTGTTTTTGTCTAAGAAAACTTTGAAATATTTATTTGTAGATAGTTCGAATCTCTATAAGGTAATTCTTGTATTTTCAGAGTTTTTTCTTTTTGTTTCTATTGAATGATGTTAAATATTTTGTTTTTTTTTCTTAAAAAAAATTTTTTTTGTGATCCGGTTTCCCCTTTGTTGGCCTTAAACTAATCTTAATCAGTATTAAAGAAAGAACACAAAACCGAGGGAGCGAAAAAAAGAATATAGATGTGTCTTATAGCCAAATAATGTAGCTACATTATACAATTTTTCGAATAAATTCGTTCTCGATGTAGACTAATAATATTACCAAAAACACGAAATTTTACCCCGTTTAACGGTTCGGCCACGGTCAAAATTGCATCGCTACAACTACTATCTATTTTTAGCAGCCTGTCTCACGATGTAGCACGGTCTTCTCCGGATGGTCACCCATCCAAGTACAAGCAGCGCGAGGCGATGCTTGACATTGGTTATCATCCGTGATCGGCCCAACCCATTCATAAAAGTTATTTCACTTAGAAAAGATATTTTAATATTTGTAATGAAATGTTCTAGTTTATAGTAGTCACTGTTCGTGCCATTAATTATCAATTATCAGCGGTTAACAACCTTTTAAGAATGCTTTATTCTTCTATGTAAATACAGTAGAATTTCAATGAATTGATCTGTCAATTAGTGACAAATGATAAAGGAATAATTTGTTATTTGAATTGAGAAGAATACAATTCTGCTGGTTAGTGAAGAGAAGCTAAGAGCATAAGAGCTGCTCTGGAGGAGCTAGCAAGAAGTCAAGTAGTGTAGCCCCGTGAGGTGCTAAGACCCAGATTAATCGAGGGGACTAAGCAGGCCAAGAACTTACCAAGACAAGGCTCCTTGTCACCGCCCTAAGTACAGACTAAACAAGAAACAAACTTCTTAGATCTTCATCAGATGGTTATGGAATAAAATTGTAGAAATGTTGCAAATAAAAATGAGTCGTTGGAGACTTTGTAGCTACTACACTCAGGCATAATTGTAGAACAGGAGAGGAAAACCATTAATAAGGATCTGTGAGAGGTGGAAAGATTCAGATGGAAGATCTTCAAATCAGTCAACTTCTCTGGGGAGAAGTAAGGAAACTAAGGACCTCTGATTTTGATCAATTGGAAGCCTTCATAAAAAGGAACGTCGGCTTGAATCGAGGGCTTCTGATATAACATAAGTAATGATCAAGATAAGGTTAATTCCACATTCTAATATACCAAATTTATATAGGTACATCAATTGCATCATCTTATGGGGAAACATTATATAGTCATACTTACAAATTTACATTTTGATTTTTCAATGTGCGAAAATACAAAACATCTACGTTAGGGTCATCAGTTCTTAATTAAAATTATTCTATAATCATATTCTGAATAAATACCTGTAATCTAAAAATGTATGAAAATTAGTTTCTTAGCCTCCTATAACGATTGCTTAAATATTTATATAATGGATAGATTTGAAGAAATGCTGATATTAATTATATGCCAAAATTTCTCTTACAGCTACCACATGTTCCGGAAGAAGGAAAATATTCTTACAACACCGTCATAGTGCATTCACTGTTAATACACTCTAGACATGTTTTTGCGATGTAAAATGAAATAAAAAATAAAATGAATTTGAATTGAATGTAACAAAACCTTTTTTACCAGCATACAAAAACCACAAATGAATATAACAGGCTAAACAAATAGCTTTGTTTCTCTTGAAACTGCTATTTTTAGTAAACTTAAACAGTAATGTTTTTTTAAAGGTGTCAGACGCTTTTAATTAATAAATAAACTAATAATATTTAGAAAAATGACAAAATAAGACAACTTTATTATATTTTTGGCATATAAACCTCAACTTGAGAAAACTATTGACATACATATTTGGGAAAGTACTATGTTAGCGAAAAAAAACACATTTTTTTCCATTAATTGTGTTTTCTTGCATTAATTTATTAAAAAGTTCCATATAAAGATTTAAAATAACGGAGTGTTATAACAGGATAAGGATTATTAAAATATCATTATTTTTTAAATCTTTATCTTTTCTTTCTTTATATTGCAACTCCAAATTAATCGATCACAGAAGAAGTGAATTTCCATCTGCTTGAACTCAGTCCAAATTAGTTGATAAACAGAGTCAATGCGCAACCGATCGAATTGGATGGAAAACATTACGAAATTGACTTGAAAAGTAATTCCAGCTGATCTGAGTGATTCCAACTGGATCCAATTTTTACGATAAACCTAAACTTAGTAACAGAACTACCTTTTAAAGTGTAACAGGATTTATTTGATAGTTCCAACTATAGTTAAAAGATTATTATTATTTAATGAATCTCGCAATTGCGGTGTAAACTTTAGAATTTTTGTGAGATCATTTGGAGAGAGTCCAGGGCAGGTAAGATGATGCAGCAACATTTTAGGAATATACCAAGTCAGTACAAAAAATAAAAATAAAAAAAAGTAAATGGAAAAAGAAACAACTATTGTGTATTAAGAAATGATCGAACGATGCTACATGCTTTCAAAATGACCGATTTTTGGATGCTCCTGTGAATGTCTGTATTAAGTCCTAATTGAGCCAAATGCGGTGTAAACGTTGTTGGGGTGAGACCTGTTACTGATATGACGAGAGGAACAATGATGACTCTTTCCTATTTCCACAGCCTTTTTACTTCCATTGCCAAGTCGGTGTATTTGGCGATCTTCTCACCGTATTTCGCTCGGATGTTCTCGTTGTTGGGGACAGACATGTCAATTTATCTCTATATCAATAATTTTCTCTTTTTGGGATTGAAAGGTGATATCGGGTCTGTTTGCGAGGATTGTTTTATCTGTGTGGATGTCAATTTAGAGTAGAGCTTGTAGGCTTCGTTTTCAAGTATCGATGTTGGTGTATAATGTTAGTAAGAGTCTGTGTTCTCCGTTAGTTTGTATGTTGTGGCTAATGCTTGATGAACGATCTTCGCTGCTGAGTTGTGTCTCGCGATGTATTCAGTTCCGGCCATTATTCTACATCCACTCGTTATGTGATCGATCGTTTCTCTGTGCTGGTGACATCTCCTACACCTCTCGTCTTCAATGGTTGTGTCCTTGATGATGTGCTTTCGGTAGTTTCTGGTTGCTATGACTTTGTCATGGATGGTAAGCGCAGGAAGCCTTCTGTTTTGGGGAACAGCTGTCCTTCTTGTAACCACGCATATGAAAGCTTTTTATGTATATGGTCTTGCTTTATGTGGTATCTGCATCTTCCGTGAAATGTTTTTTCAGACCAGGTGTTCATCTTTTCTAGAAGTGATTGGATGTGACTGTGTGCGTCTGCTGCGTGGCTCGTTTGAGGCAGGTCGAGCGGTGTATAATTTTTGTCTGCCTTCACTATTGCCTTGTGGAGGTTAGTTTGTTTGTTGTGGAAGAATTTTCGAAGAAGAAGAGTTCGTAAATTTGTTTTTCATTTAGTGATTGTAGATCTATAATTCCCCTCCCTCCTTCTTTTCTCTCGATGGTGAGTCTTTCCTTGCATGCATTGGGATGTAACTTCCTGTGTTTAGTGAATTCAGAGCGTATGAGAATGTGAATGTTTTCTATGTCTATGTGTGACCATTTAATGATACCAAACGAATACGTAAGAATAGGTATGGCGAAGGTGTTAATAGCTTTCGTTAGATTTCTCTAATTCAGTTTTGTTTTTAGTAGCTTTGTGAGTCTGGTTTTAAATTCCGTCTTGAGCTCTGATTTGATATGAGTGTGGTTAATTTTGGTGCTTTGATGGAAGCCTAGATATCTGTATGTTTCTTCTTTGAGCATGTTATCTATAGTTTCATTGTTGATTGTTTCCCTCGTAGGGTGGTCTTTCCACTGTCCCTTGTTGATATGAAGTAGCTTGTATTTCCTTAGACCAAATTCCATGTTGATCTCCAGGATAAACGTTTCTGTGATTTTAAGGAGTTTCTTTAGCTGTGCCTTTGTGCTTGTATATAATTTTATGTACAAAAGATGGTTTATTTTGTGTACGTTATTTTTTTGGTGTTTAATTTGATATTATTATTATTATTATTATTATTTTTATTATTATTATTATTATTATTATTGTTGACAATCAATTTGCATGCATCAAAAAGAGTGGGCTGGTTTCTATTAGTTCTATGTGTCCTGTAAGAATTTTCTCACTGTGTCAAGTACTTAGCAGAACTGCCTTCTTGATATCGATGAAGGTGTTAGTTTGCAATCCTATGATTTTCAGGTTCTGCTCTAGGGTTTTTGGAACTAGATCAGTTGATGATACAACGATCGGTATCACATGAACCTTATTCAGTCGCTACATCTGCTGTATCTCGATGGCCAGCTCCGCATATTTGGCCTTTTTCTCTTGATTTTTTTCCAACACCTTGTTATTGTTGGTTATAACAACATCTATCAAATGAGCTGTCTTTGTTTCCTTATTTAACAGTACCAATCAGGCCGATTATTCGTCACCCGTCTGTCGGTGATAATTTTCCGGTCGTTTGAAGGCATTATTTTCAAGCACTGAACTTGGTTGGTATTTATAATAGGGCACAAAGGTGTTCAGGACCTCGTATTTAATGGCAAGCGTCTGGTGTTTGCTAGGAAAGTGCAGCCAGATGCTATATGCTGTATAGTCTCTGATCTCTCGCCGCATTTTCGACACTTCGGATTCAACGGACCGGTCTTTGATGATGAATTTCGTGAAATTCCGTGTGTTAATAACTTGGTCCTGTATTGCCATCACAAATCCGTCTGCCTCTGGGAATAGTTGTCCATCCTTCAGCCACCTGTTGGATGCTTCCTTATATATGCGTGGCTAATTCAAGTTATTGAGACGTCGGCAGTGCTGTGCCATTTGAGCCAACTGTTCCTATTTGTCGGGGTGAAAGTATCTTTAGGATGATGTTGTCACTTGCGAGATTGAGTGGAGAGTAAGAGTTGTCACTTAGAGTCACTATGCGGTGGAGGCTTGATATTTGTGCTTTACTGGTGAAGAAAAAAAAAGAAGTTTTGCAGCTATCGGGAGTGCGAATTGGTCAAGTTCACAAGGAATCTTCCCCCTTCTCTTCGTGGTAAGGTCATTCGGAGAGTTGATGACTTTGGATGGTGTGACTTGTACTTGGTCATCATTAGGCGAGTAGTTTGTTGTAATCCTTCTTGCTCCGTGTTAGTTTTTTTTATTTATTTGACTACATTCGTTAAATGAAACATTATAGCAAGTACAAATTTTGAATATCAAATTAAGGTATTAGGAAAACTTAAAATACTAACCTGTCACACGTGGCTAAATATTCATTTCATTTCAAGATTCCGAAACTATAGGTTAGCACGGACACAGCATAGGTGAAACTGCTGTGATGAAAATTTCCGTTCAGTTCTGTCTTCAAAAAAGCTCGCACTCTTTGAACGTACTGATCTTTCAGCTTGGTCTTTCCTTGCCTATTCTGGAGTAGTCTAATTTGTTGAAACCCTAAGTATTTGTAGGTCTCTCCTTGGTTCATCGCTATAACTATTTCTCCATTGGGTAGGACTACATTACCATTAATGACTTTGCTTTTTACAATGTTTAAGGCTTTACATTTTTCCATTCCAACTTCCATATTGATGTCTTTCGAGAAGGTGTATGTCACGTTAATAGGCTTTTTTAGTTGGTTATGGTTTCCATCATAGAGCTTAATATTATCCATATACAGAAGATGGGATATGGAACGATTGATATTGAATTTAAGGTTGAAGCCATGTCCTAAATTGTTGAACAACGTGGAGAGGGAATTCATCGCTGTTCGTATATTCGTAGTACGTTTATGAGACAAGAGTGTGGTACACTGACAAACGCCTTTTTATAGTCTACAAAAAAAGTGTGTATGTTGCGTTGTTTTTTCTATGCCTGCTTAAGTGCCACAGAGTCACAATATGTCAATAATATGATTTGCAATGCATCCTGTGAGGATCTTGTACATGGTGAGCAAACAAGTGATGGGCCTGTACTGGGACGGGTCTTCTGTCCTATTGCTTTTGGGTAGCAGAGTTGTAGTGCCCAGCATGAGAAATGCGGGGGTTGTCTTAGGATGATGCATTATTCTGGAAAATGAGAGGCCATAGCTTCACAGACGACCTCAAATTTCTTATAACAGAAATTGTGAATATGGTCAACTCCTGGAGACTTTCAGTTGCTCGTTTCCATAATAAAGCTGCTAACTTCCTCCTTGGTGATAGAGTCAAATTCCGTTTGGGGTGTTTGAATTTGATCACGTTGAGATTGTATCCATGTAGCATTTTGGTTATGTTCTTTTGGTTTTTTTCCATATGTTCGACCAATACTGGGTCAAATGCTTTTTGCTTGGCAGCAGCTTCTCAGTATTAGTTTGATTTTTAGTGTTTTTGATATCCCGATAGAACTGTGTTTTCTTGGTGTTGAAAAGCCAGTTCTGTTACCCATATATTATTATTATTATTTAGCAGTTTACAAAACAAAAAATGTAATATATCATTAAACATTTTTTAATATTCGTTTTTGAAATTTGTAATATGTTGTAAAATCGTTGCCATGCCTAAGCTATGTTATACGAGATCTTTAAGAAGAGCTTAATCTTTTCAAAATAAAAATATCAATTTAACAAAACAAAAAAAGAAAAATTCGAAAAAACCGTTTTCTTTAAAACTTTTAACGGTACGCTTAAAGGGAAATAAAATCTTCCACCTGACGAATTATTTTTGTCGATGTATTATAAAATACACATAAACAGCATTCATATTACCGACACTGTTATGTATATGAATCGACAGGAAAAATAATCTTTGGAGAAAGTGAACACGAAGATCAATTTGTCTGGTGCGAATTCTGTAACGCCTTTATTATTAAAATATGTAAAAGTCCATCTTGGTTTTAAATATGTTTACTTAGTTACAAAACCTCTACGTGTTTTAGTGGATATTTCCTAATCGATTGTAATTATGTAAAAATTATTCATTTGACTTGGGATTCCACCAGGGCCGTAGCTAGAACTAAATTTTTGACAGGGCTTACTTTCTTTATGCAGGGTTGATATTTCATAATTTTTTCCAATGTATACATATTTTAATTTTTATGAAAACTTTTTCCCAGGGCTCAAATTTTTTTACATCCTCCCCTTAGCTACAGCCCTGGATCCGGCATCGGTAGTGAATTACTAATGATAAACTTTCTAATGAAAAAAACATTCTTAGGTTCAAATAAGGCTTTTACATTTTGCGTGCTAATTAAAAAGCATTTCCTATTCTCATAACATGTCAAAAAAAAAACTCTGGTAATTTCCCCTATCAATAGTTTAGTTATACAGAGTGTTTGCAAACAGTGAAAACTCGACAAACAAACCAAAAATAATTTTTTTATTTAATAAATAATTCGAAAAGCAAAAATTAGTTCTGACTGTTTTGACAGATGCGCATCGAAATTTTATCATATCAAATTCTCAAATAGTTTATTTAGATTTATTAAACTATTTTTCACAATACTGTTTATTAGAACTAACTGAACTGTTTATCTAGAATAATTATATATGTTATTTAAATCTATTGTACAATTTTAATACAATAAATAAACAGTTCATTTGGGCCAGACATATGTCTTGTTTGAGGCTTCTTCACCTTTTTATTTGTTAATTAAACATTAATTTGATTAATAATTAATTTATTTTATTATTATATTTATTAAAATGATGTACACTAATAATAAAAATAAAAACATAGTCAGAACTAATAATCAAATATATAATAAAAAATTATTTTATAAAATATAACTAAAACTAACACAAAACATTAACGTCATCAGTAGTAGACATCATAATAATTAATAGGAATAAACAAAACAAATCTCAAATTACCGCAAAATCAGAAAAAAATATATAGAATGGTTTTTGGCATCTAGGAACCCTAAAAAGTGAAAATTTGTGAAATACTGAGAGGTTAATTTTTTCATAAGTAGTTTTTTAGTAATTATTTTTTTAAGATCTCACTAGGGCACCAGTTTGTTCAACCATATTGGATTTTTACCAAAATGTCACCAGGTCATTTTATCCGACCTTTCATTTTTTTCCAAAATTTAAAGTCAATCGAATATGTAGGTTTTTAGTTATGCAGCAAACAGACAGACAGACAGACCGACGGAATTGCGAAAACTCTAGGGCCGGGGATTTTTTTTCAGGATTACAATACTTTCCTTATACTAGGGAAGTAAAACTGATTCTCCTTCATTTTTTTAAAGAAAAGGCTTTCGATTTTCATATTCAGAAATAGCAGTTAGTAGTTCATATTCTTAGCCTTATTCTTAGTCCTTATCGTAAACGTAAACGACGTCAGCTATTGTGTTGGTAAAAAAAATTGAAAAAATTTTTTCTGTCAAAATTTGACGGATGGAATTTTCATAGGTTGTCAACAGAGCTAGATAAGAAAACTCGATTGGGGTTTTTTTTGACATTAGGTTATACCTATTCTGCCCGTAAACGGAGCCAGCGAGCAATTTTTTGTTTATTATCTTGAGTTACAGAAAAAAATAAGCAAACAATTCCATCTTAAAAATTTGAGCTTTTTCAAAAAATATTTTTTGCATTCTGTCCCTTACCTCAATTTTTCCCACTTTGCGTTGGGATAATATTGAGTTTCCCAAAAAAGAAAAGTTGTAACTTTTTCCGTTAGCCCACGCAACTTTTTCCAATTTCTAAAATCATTTTTTTTCAAAAATTCGTCTTCAAAAGATCCAAAATTTTATTATTTAGGAACTTAGAATAAAATAATTACATATAACTATACATAGCGACAAAGCTTAGGCGATTTTAAACACACAGACAATAAATCAGACACCGCACTGTTTGTCATTCTTGCGTGACTTTAAGCAATGCAGCTGTCGAAAATGACAAATGGCAGTGGACATAAGCGTTGCCTCTCGACGGTAATGGCATAACTCTCTGTAGTCGATATTATTGGCGGAATAACTAAAACTGAACTAAATGTTCAGTGTTCCGATCTCGTGAAGTAAAGATCCCTGAAGATGCCTTGTGCAATCGAAGGTGAAACGTCGGAAAGTGATTCCATTTTGACACGGTCTAATAACAAGAACCATGATTTCTTAATATATAGTCAATAAAGTAGCCTTCGTCTGTCCAACCCCCCCCCCCCCCCCCCCCCCCCCCCCCCCCCCCCCCCCAAGCCAAAAACCTGGTTTCGCCACTGTATAAGATTATGATTTAGGAATTTAAAGCTTAAATGTTTGATTTATATTTTGCTTAGCTCTAGTAAAATTATTAGTTTTTTAAGTGTCCATATTTAAAGATTCTAAACATTTCAAATTCCATAGTCAATCATGTACTTTTCAAATAGAAAAACTATGTATGAAGTTAGGATAGAAAGCTTGAAGTAGGTTAGTTTTAAATTCGATTTGGACGAAACAGAGTAATACTATCCAGTACTATTGTCAATAATGGTAAACAATGTTTATATTTTAATTTTCAAGCCAAAAAATATTTTTACATAATATTTTATAAGAAGGCCAAAATGATACTATGTTAGATTTAAAATAAAATTTTACTTTATTGTACGCCAAATGAAGCAACGTAAAATAAATCCTTTAAATAGTTTAATATGAATTTTGTATCTATTTACACTTAGCCTACAAATTAATAACCAAGTTTACGGAGATCGATTTTTTAAGAAGGAAACGGTAATTATAATGTTAGTTAACTGGTTTTCGCTTTGTGCTCACTTTCTCCGAAACTCATCTCTCAGGTAGCTTAGCTTATGTTCATATTATTGTTAACACACCGCTTTCCGTATTATTAATGCGAGTTATGTGTGAATATTTTCGAACTGTACCTGTAGTAACTTTTCAACACATTCTGGTGCTATATTATTACATAATGTGGTTTTTACTTTCTTTTGAATATTTATTTTGGAGAGAATGAGGAAAATCCTAAAAGAAGTCATCTCAGTAACGTTAGTAGGTAGATAAGTGAAAGAATTTTGAATATCCGCGACCTTGTCAATTGTTTATTCGTCTTATAATTTGATTGAATTGTGTTTAGAAACTAAGAAAATATTTTTTAGGTCGGTTCATATTTGGAACTTATTAATTCTTTACTTCGAACATTTTCTCAGCTTTTAGTAATTTCTTATAATAAGTGCAGTGAAATAATTTGTTTATAATATTTTTACATAAAATAAATGTGTTAATTCGTAATAATTATATTTCGTGAAATTTAATCAACAATAATAACAATTTTTCTGCAACCGTTTGGTAATGTGCACTTTACGGCATTAATTTTAGTTCTGCTAGAATCACACATGATAGCTTTGTAAATAGTTTCAAAAATTCTAATATATGTGAATTACATGGTGTTTTTAACGTTCCTCCGAAGAATCTGCAAAAAAAAGTTAAAATGGTTGAAATTTACAATCAGACATATAAACACCTAATTTTATATTCAACTGCTTCTATTATTACTATTATTAATATTATCGTATCGTTATTCTCAGCTTTTGCTGGATATTATATATATATATAAATATATATATATATATATATATATATATATATATATATATATATATTTCAATTCCTCCCACTTAGCCTAAGAACTTACGGATTATGTGGCATGTTACCTTTTGTTCTACATTAAGGATGGTCCTAGGAAATCCAAGTTTATTTAAATTTTCCGAAAAGAAAAATCCACTTTTTCGGTTTTTGTCTTGAAGGTGTTCTGAGAGAGTGGCATTGATATGTCGATAATAAAGCCTTACTTATTGTTCTAATTAATAAGTAATATATCTGGATTGTTATAATCAACTGGATGCGGTCAATGGTTATTAGGATGTCCCAATATAGGATTGAATTATCGTTCTCCAGGACAGAATGCAGTTTATATTTGTAGTTGAGTGGATTATTCCATTCAAAAGTTTGTTTTTTATTGCTACCTGTTTATACAGGTAGCAATAAAAGTAGTACAGAGCAGAAACCCATCTATTAGATTTCCTTTAGATTCCCCGATTGCATCACATTTTTTATCCTGACTAGCGATTACGAATCCTTTGCTTTCAGTATACAAGCATAAGCAAGGAAGATTATTCGCGTAGCGTGTCCCCATCTTTTTGTGGCATATAAAGTCGATTTACCGAGGAATTTGTATGGAGACAGCGAAACTTGGTGAAAAACCTTCGGGTGAGTCTGTTCAAATCAGGAAAGTTCAGCATCTGATCATTTAAGAATGCCGAAGGAGTATGTTAACACGGCTCAGGTGTTTATGGCTGTGCCAAAATTTTGCAATACGCAGCTTAGTTAGCATCTTCATGTACCTATCTTTAAAAATGTTTTTCAGATGGCTATAATCAATCCGTTGATTTTGCGAGGCCGCCAAATAGCGGTTCCTTCTGGGGGCAATTCTTCCATATTACTGTAGGATTGCTTTCTGATATTTATAATGGTACATTTCTCTAGGCCAAGACATCTTAATATCATAATTGAAAACCTTTCCTTTATGCAGCTTTAGTGGATTTTCAGTATAAAACTTGAGACCGTCCATATATAAAAAATGAGAAAGTGTTAAACTACTTCTCACAATAACTTTGTAGCCGACTTTTGAATTGTTTAACAGAGTTATAGGAGAGCATTCAGTGCCAAGCAAAACCAGACTGGGGGAAGTAAGTCGCTCTGGAAAATCGTTCTACGGATGCTTATCTTACCAACATTACCACTATTATTTACTCATGTTTTCAGATTTCAGATTCTGGGACAGATTTTGCATATTTGGAAGATCCTTTTTAAGCAGTCATTAGATACAGAATTAAACGGTTTGCTACAATCTACATATGATTATTATTATTGTTATTATATCAATAATTTTAAATTTTAGCAAAACGGTTTATATTAATTATCTGTTGCTAAGAGTGAGTCGTATCAGCAATTAGAGTTAAGACTTCACTGAACGAATTTCTGTCATGCGATGTACAGGGTTTTTGGTTATATTTTAAACGGTACCCAAGGCTTTCATTATATGAGTTACAAAAAAATATTAAATACAAAAGTTTTAAAGTTTGTCCCGAATCTCCAGAATCGATTAAGAAACAAACCAAATGACTATCATAATGCTAAGAAATTAGCGACAGCTTCCTTATTTTAAATACAACATCCTGTATATTTCCCATTATTCTGATAGCTAATTTTTTCCTGATTCCCAAAAAAATATATAATTTGCCTATATTCCGATATCAAGTTTTCATCCATTAATGGGCTCTCGTGTTCTTATCTTTTGGTATATAAAACTTATGAAATGTTTAAAAAATAGCATCTACTTTAAATTACTTCAGTTACAACAAATATTGTTAAATACCGTTTGAAACAAATCTATTACATTAATTATATACAAATTTTTAAATTATTCTACCCAGCCGCCGCCATTGTTTAGACAATATTTTCTTAGTTTACGGGTAAGTGCGTTCTGGATATGCTCAGGATTTATTTGAATCAAACATCTTGCTTCTTCTGTAACTTAAACACGCAATTCATATAAATTATTATATTATAATACACTTTATTTTTTAAATACCCCCGAAGATATAGATCAAGTAGGGACATACCGGGGCTGTTTGCTGGCCAACGAATAGGCCCATGGCACACATTCCACAAGTCGTATTTTCTGTTTAGGAAGTCGGTCACAGGTGCAACATTGTGGACATAGGATCACCATCCTTTTGCCATATTTACTCAATATTCCCTTAAAGGAATATCTTCTATATAATTTTCTATTTCATTGTCCAGTAAATCGAATTGTGCAATCTAAGGCGAAACGTCGGAAAGTGATTCCATTTTGACACGGTCTAATAACAAGAACCATGATTTCTTAATATATATAGTCAATAAAGTAGCCTTCGTCTATCCAACCCCCCCAAGCCAAAAACCTGGTTTCGCCACTGTATAAGATTATGATTTAGGAATTTAAAGCTTAAATGTTTGATTTATCTTTTGCATAGCTCTAGTAAAATTATTAGTTTTTTAACTGTCCATATTTAAAGATTCTAAACATTTCAAATTCCATAGTCAATCATGTACTTTTCAAATAGAAAAACTATGTATGAAGTCAGGATAGAAAGCTTGAAGTAGGTTAGTTTTAAATTCGATTTGGACGAAACAGAGTAATACTATCTGGTACTATTATCAATACTGGTAAACAATGTTTATATTTTAATTTTCAAGCCAAAAAATATTTTTACATAATATTTTATAAGAAGGTCAAAATGATACTATGTTAGATTTAAAATAAAATTTTACTTTATTGTACGCCAAATGAAGCAACGTAAAATAAATCCTTTAAATAGTGTAATACGAATATTTCCGTCGAAAAAGATAGGCCTTAGGACTTCATTTCTCAAAATTCCACACTACACTGGCACTGGTATTTTGAGTTGCCCAGAAATATTTTTACAGTTATACACGCCAGCCGTCTTCCCATTTGGAAAGTAATATTACTTATTATTTTGTATCAAATACAGCAGAAATATCTTAATCTTTAAAAATCAAAGAACTCAAAGATAAGATAGGTACTACAACTGCCAATAACCAGATAATGATGGCCGTATTATGCTATTTTGTCTTTCATATCCTACTACTTTTTCTCAATGTATGCGATTTAAGCTGCATTTACGTTGAACGATCGTAAGCAAGCATCTAGAAACAATTAAACTTAAAATTAATATAAGTGAAAATTATTTTACAATGCTTATATTTATCAACTGTCACGTTTTTATAAAAATAAAATGGCCAGTTTACCAATTTCTATAAACTGAAATATTGTCATTAGAGTATTAGAATCGCTAACACTACTTATATGGAATGGGTATAAAATGGCCAACCTAAGCCTGGTCATTTAAGTTTAAATGTTATAAACAAATACTGATACATGTTGACACTAAATAGAATACTTAGTTATTGTCTACTAAAAATGATGGATAAATAAATCTAACAGTTTAACTAACAAAAATTGCAAATTTTGGTTTAGTAGTTTCTTCGAGAAAAAATTATGTAGCTCGGAGGAAAAATGTGTATATTGTTGTAATTTAGTGACAAAAGGATAACTTGTGGCACATTATTGGGCACGTACTTTAACGTGACATTAAACGGATAAATAAAATATACAAGGTCAGATCTAAATTTTGGCAGAAAATTTTTATTAAAAGTAAACATTTTTTTTTTTCGTAGAGGCGTAATATTTTGAAAAACACATAATAACATGCTTTCATGCTTTTTCTAACCCAAAAAATCTCATTTCAATCAGGTCACCTCAGAAATTTAACACTGTCTTTTGTTTTATATGTTTTATGGTGAATATAACGTTTTTTAGAAAACCGGTTTTAGTGCCGCCATTTTGTAAGAAAAATATAACTTGTGAAACATCGTTGGACAGGGAATTTTGTACAGAATACGACTAGAAAAAGAAATATACAGGGTTCTATTTCATATATTAAAACTTAGGTCACTTCCGGTTAAACCGGAAGTGATGTGTAATCCACTTATCTGCTAAAATATGCATTCTAATAAGTTACTATACGTACCTAAGTTTCCAAACCATATCTGAAAAGGTAAACAAATTAGAGCGTGTATGCTCTGTGTCACCCGGTATATCTCTTGCCTCAAGTAACTCTTTATTACATTTATAATAGATTTATACAATATTTAATTTTTCTACTTCGGAGAAACCCATTGTGATAAAAAAATAACAAATTTATTTTTGTTTGTCATTTAAGACGGCCATCTTTGAAAAATAATTGAAAACAAAGCACACTACGCCGTATATGCACAGAAACCGGGGGATGCATTCTATCAATTTTAAACTTAAGTAATATGAAAACTGAATATCCGAATATAGGCAAATTATATATTTTTGGAATCATTTTACAAATAAATGAATGGAACACATAAAATATGATATATCAATGAAACCAGAACAGAATATGCTGTTATTAATATTAACAAATATATAGCATATGCCATTTAAATAATACAAGTTATGATCATATCTTATAAAATTAATAGTCTTGTTTTTCTAATAACTAGAAAAAAAGTTATTAACGTTTAAAATGTTATCTTGATAAATTGATCGCACTATACATTTAAAGAATGTTACGAAAGAAATCAGTGCGGAGTGTTATGCTACTAGCAAACTCCCAAACACGTTCAACCAGATATTACAGACCGAAGTATTTTAACAACCCGTATGTTACTAGATTGGAAGAAGTAAACATCCCTTATTGTTATCCAAAGGGGAGAAATCCCTCAATAAACAAAATACCTACATACATACGTAATTTGTAGCTATCTCCAAACCATTTTATTTAGAAAGATTCCTGATATGTCTATACTTTTCCGTGTGTGAATCCATTTTCACCGCCCGCCCCTCATCGCATTAATTCAAGGAGATATTTGCAAATATCTGGAGGTATTTTAATTTTAAAAAAATAGTGCGCCGCTGTCAAACTGCCGGCCGGATCATCATTTATTTTTTTTAAGCGAAAACCCGTGTTCCGATATTGCCTTTGCCGTTAATGAATTTGTCCGATATTTGAATGAGAAACCTGAAAAAATATGCGCCAATTCGAAAAATTGACTATAGCAACTTGCACTTTGAATCACCGGGGTTTTAAAAAAATGGCCCCTATCGAACACCACTGACCAGTTTATAGGCTCCACCGAAATGACCAATTTATTCAGAGACCATTTATCCTCAACGATTAATTATCGCTCTATCTAGCATATTTCTTGCCAGAAGTACCGTTACCGAGCTGGAGCGTGCCGAAAAAAACACGAATTTCTACAAATTTTCGACCAGGAACCCAGGAATTGAGGTTATTACGAAAAGTCGTGCCGAATCTACGTGTCAATATACGTACTCGATGGTTTTAAAAAATCTCTCGTCAGTTTTGTTTGCAAGGGGGAACCTTTTGCGTATATTTTCAACTTTCTCATTTGAATCCCTTAGTAGGGGTAAGGCTCACCCCTGAAATTTTCAACCGGACAAGGATTCAAGCGATATTTCGTTTTAAAATTAATAATATCTTCTATATAACGCTTCGTATTTTTTCAAATTTGTAGTTTTCAAGAAAATTCTGTTTCAAGGTGGTAACCAGTTAAACTTACAAGAGGCGTATTTTTCTGTTTTAACTTAATCTCCCGTAAATCTAACTAACTTTTTAATTTATTAAATGTTGGCAGTCTGAGGTATTTTCCTGAATTCATGTACGATGAGTTTCATCCTCGTTAGGAAATTGAAATGCAATTATGCATATCTACACAATCTAAGATTAGAATCTTAGACTTTTGTAAAATGTCTTTTATCGGCAGGCTTATGTAAAATTATTTTTTTAACTTTAACTTCTCTTGAAAACAAAATCGATGGGTCTGAGCAATTTGTTAAAAATTGCGGCTTGTTTCGTTTTCGTTGGCCCAGCGTGTTTAATAACGCTATAAACTGTAATTCACATTGTTCACAGCGACGGATCGGGATATAACTTTTTTATTTGTGTTTATATTTCAGGCATTTCAAATAAATAGTTTAGTCTAAAACTGTGATAAAATTATCGACGAAACTCAGTTTCTATGTAATAGGTGTATATATTTATTCATTTCAAAAATTAAGGGTCTTATGGGGATGACCTGGTAACATTTTGGTAAAAATCCAATATGGCAAAACAAAATAGCGGACTAGTCAATTGTAAAAAAAATATTACTAAAAAAGTCCTTATCAAATTTATCTGAAATCTTGCACAAAAATCAAGTATTATATAGAAATCAGCTGGTAAAATTTTGCTACCAATCCAAGATGGAGAAATAAATTGGCGGCTTATTAAAATATTTAAACTGATTTCAAATTGCGTGCCATAACTAATTGTGGTATAGAGATGACCTAGTAAAAGTTTGGTACTAATTCAAGATGGCGGAACAAAATGGCGGCACAAATAAAATGTTTGTAATCTGAAAAAAATTACCCTCTCAGGGTTTACATATCTTCACGTTTTAGCGTCCCCAGATGCTGTTGTTTTATCAATTCCGTTGGTCCTGTAGGCTTGTCTGTCTGTCTGTTTAAATTTTAGTCAAAAAGATTCATATGGGGATGACCCGGTAATATTTTAGTAAAAATCCAATATGCCGAAACAAGATGACGACTTAGTGAAACGGAAAAAAAATATTACTAAAAAACTAATTACTCAACTTACCTAAATTTTGCACAAAAACCAAGTGTTTCATAGCAATTAACTGGTAACATTTTGGTATGAATGTCAGATAGCAAAACAGAATGGAGACCTAATAAAATATTTTAAAAATGAGCCTGAAAAAACTACTTATTAGATTAATTTCAAATTTTGTGGAAGCGTTAAGTATGATATAGAAATAAACTGATAAAGTTGGGGTACGAATTCAAGATGGAGGACCAAAATGGCGGCAAAAATATTTTTAAAAATCTTATTTATATCTCTTATCTTACATGTGATATAGGGATAAAATGGTACGAATTCAAAATGACGTAATAAAATGGCGGTGTGTGTCAATTTAAAAACTACTCATTGAATGTATTTTAAATTATCCCCAAAAATCAAGTGTGGCAAAGTTACAAACTGGTAAAATATTGGTAGGAATCCAATATGATGGAACAAAATGGCGCCAAATAAAAATATTTGAAAAGACAGTATATATGTGTTACTAAATGACTATGTATTGAACTAAGTTGGTTCACACTTCATTATTCCTGATAAAATGAAAGATTCATAACGAGTGAAATTCTGGGTAAAGGAAATTTACCGATTTTTCTTTTTGTTTATAAAAATTTAAGACAACGCAATTTATATATGTGTTATTAAATGACTATGTGCGGAACTAAATTAGGTCATACTTCATTATTTCTAATAAAAGGAAATATTCATAATGAAGAAAATTCCGGGTAAAGAAAATTTACTGATTTTTAGTATTATTATTATTCTTTATTTTTCTTTACTTACATAGCCTATAAATAATAAATTATGTCATTTATTATTTTCCTCCCTAAAAAGGTTATATTCAAGGAAGTGGAATTTTTACCGGGTATTTAAACAATTTATTAGGCTGCCATTGTGTTTTGCCATATAGAGTTTGACTAAAATTTTACCAGTTTTCCCTGTTTCACACTTGATTTGTGGCGAAAATTTAGGTCAATTGGATAAGTAGTTTTTTGGTACTGATTTTTTTAACATTTAATTAGGCGGTCATTAATGAGTTTTTTAACATTTTATGGAACTTCGTTGTTTGGACTTGGGTTCGATCGCTTCTATTGATTTTGTCTTAGGTTGGTCGGGGACATGTATCTTATGGACATGAACGATGTAAAATAATCTTGTTTAAAGGAGATTTTCTAGGGTGTCGTTGATTTGTTTATTGATCTATTTTATTAGTTTTCGAATTTTACTTTTAGCGGGTTGGGTTAATTATTATATGATTAGAATTCCAATTTGATTACGATATGATGTGTCTATCTACTAACATTCTAAATATGCTCTAATATAATGCAGTTAAAGAGATTTACAAAACTCGCAATGTAAAAATTTGTAAATATCCACACCATCAAGTCTTGAGATATAGTGGCAATTTTTATTTCATGGTTTGTTGTACTTCAACTATATAGACCTATATATATATATATATATATATATATATATATATATATATATATATATATATATGTATAAAATATATATATATATATATATATATATATATATATATATATATATATATATATATATATATATATATATATATATATATATATATATATATATATATATATATATATATATATATATATATATATATATATATATATATATATATATATATATATATATATATATATATATATATATATATATATATATATATATATATATATATATATATATATATATATATATATATATATATATATATATATATATATAGTAGGCGCAGAATTTCAGAACTGTTTTACTTTTACCACGCGTTGGAAACCTTTATAAGTTTCTTATCAGTAAAGAAACTCCCGATGAATATTTTAAATCAAAATTTGATTATTAAACCATTACATCAAATACAATCTCTTAATTGTATTCAGAATTGCTGTGATCCTTAAAATGCAAATACGTGGGAATATACCAAGCGTATCTTTTTTCTTTAAAGAAGACTTATTACGGTATTTGAGAAAGTTGTTATTACCAACTTATCCGGAAAAAAAAGAGAAGCACGCAACGGTTTAGTTACGGGTATACTGCTGTTATGTAGTTCGTAAATAGGCGGTTTTGGTTAACTTAAATGTTTGAAATGTATGATTTTTAATCCAATAACTATTATTTAGTAGTCAGTTATGCATGAATACAACTTTTATTTGAAACCACACAAAACAATCTAAGCTCTGAATATTTTATTAAATGAACGGAAAGCTTATATTTTAACGCAAGTTATGGTTTTAATTTTGACAATTTCAATCTACGGTAAAATGTATCACGTACAAAATTTAGTTACAATTCAGTTTTTGTATTGCAGTTTTATCTCCAAACGTTTAAGCTCATGTATCTCAACGTGTTAGTATTTGCGACCCACCTTTCCATATCAGTTTTAACCGCGGCTCCCTTCTAATCTTCTTTTGTGCTCTAATTTTTAAATTATTATTTCTTAGCTGCGGATATATCGCGCCTAAAAGTATCTTATGTGAAAAGCAAAATTTCGCCTAGGATGGCAACATTGCCCACCTCGTCCTATTTCTTGACTTCCACGAATATCGTGCAATGAATTATTTTGAATTACAATTTAATTTATTATATATTTACTATTTTCTGGTCAAATTAACACTGTAAAATGATGTATTTTATTGTGGACCTGACGGATAGAAATAGGAACAAATATAAACTCCATTATTCGCATTTAATTAAATGTAATTTAAAAATAAAGTTATACCACAGCGTTACAATTCCATGCAGGGTTAATAATTTATTTTATTTATATCTTTCTGTTTTGCTATAAAATAAGGATTCCTAGACAATAATTGTAAATAAACATAGCCAATGAGATTGCGCAAAAGTAGATAGTGGGGGTATATAAGTTTATTTATAGTGACATTAGAGGCTGTTGTGTTGCTGTCCTGCATTTTACGTCAAACTTGATTCACTTTTAAATTGTAAATCATAAATAAGCTATTTTAAAAAGTAGCGGGAATTAAAATCAAGTCCTTGAAATTAACAGTATCTTTGTGGTCTCACTTTATCGTAAACCAATGTAAACTATACAAATAAAGTTAGGTATGAAGCAAAGTTAAATTTACTTTTAAAAAGTTTATTAGTAAAAAGTGTCCCAAAGTAAAAAAAAATAATTTTATCCTCCAAGTTTGAAGTAAGATTTATACAACTACTTAAATATAGCCCAGCCACCAGAGACAGTTCTGTTAATAATATAATTGTTGACTTTTTTTCACTAATAGTACTTTTCAAGGGGTTGTTTAAGAATGTATAGAGTTCTTACAAGCAGGCCGACCTTCCAAATTATCGCAGATAGAGCAAAATTGTTTAAATAAAAAATATAGGGCAGATTCGTATCTAATAAAAAGAATTGAAAGAAAAAAATGTTCTTTGAGTCTATATTACGTTATGCAGTGACAGATGCTTTCTTCCAAACACATTTCGAATTATAGAATAAAAATAATTTGAACTCCAGTTATTGCAAAATTTGCCCACGCTCGCGCTTGTTAATACATTCAAAAATGATCTGCCCTGCATTTTTTCAGTATTATGTTGTTCTGTCTGCAATATTTTGGAAGATATTGGACCAAAACTGCTTTTTTTATTTTCAGCCATTTTTTTTGTAAACCGAACGGCTTATGTGTAAGTTATTTCCTATCCTATGACACAATTTTTTAAATCATTCTTATTATCACTAATAAAAAAGTTGTCCATATGTTACCGAAATCCACGCACACATTATATATATATATATATATATATATATATATATATATATATATATATATATATATATATATATATATATATATATATATATATATATATATATATATATATATATATATATATATATATATATATATATATAGACCTTTTTTCATAGAGCCGGTGAAAAAACGCACTTCTATTCGTTTATAAAGTATAACTGGTATTACTTTCTTTCAATCTTGAAACGATAAAGAAATAGGTTGTATAGAATGTAGCGCATCAAAAGAAATCTTGTTTGGGCTGTCATTCTTATTTTGCTTCATTGGAAGCGATTTATTTCAAAAATATGAACTTTAATTGGGAATTTTGTGTAGTCCACATAAACTGTAAAACATCTTTATATAACTAAATATTTACCACTAAATAAAATTCAGTACAATTCGATTTTTTCCAAGTTTTATGAGTACTACGTCCAGGTGTATCTATGTATATAGAATTTATCTGACATATCTGGATATATTTATTTACCAGAATTAAATAAACTTATTTTAAAGATCAACAGTTATCATAAATACCAATTCATCATGTTATGAACATACAATCTTTACATAGCATGGCATCTCTAACCGCCCGGGCCCGTGCATCCTAAAATTCGCATTAGTTAAATATTAAGCGGCGGGAGGCAAAGTTGCAACCTATGTCTAGGCCCTAGTCGGGAGATGTATCCTGCGAATCCTGCGAGTATAAAACGAGAGTTGTGTTCCGGTCACTACACTGCATTGTATTGCGTAGCAATTCGAACTTCGAATACACTACTTTGTAACAACAAATCATTTTTTAATTGGACGCAAACTTATAAACACAGGCGGCACTTGGAAGCAGTTCATAGCTAGTATATTAATATTCAATCTCATTAAAGTAAAGTAAGATTAAGTAAGTGTACTAGTAAACTAGAATTAAATATAGAAAAACAATAAGAGGTATCACAAAAAAATTCGCAATAAAATCCCAAAAACACAAAAATATATGTAGACACTTGATAGTAAAAAAATCCGTAAAATACAAAATACAACAAATTTTATAAACGGTAATTTATTTTTTCAAGTTTTTAATTAATTTATTAATATCATTATTATTATAATTTGTTTCTCACATCTCACACGTCATTTACGTAGTATATAAAAAATAAATTATGTCGTTTATTATTTTCCTCCATTTATTCTTCCATTCCAGGAAATTGAATTTTACCGAATATTTAAACATTTCCTTAGGTCGCCATTTTGTTCCACAATTATGGATTTACACAAATATTTTACCAGTTTATCCAATCCCACACTTTAATTTTGAAGTTCATTCTATAAGTAGCTTCTTAATATTGATTTATTTCTTTTACATTATGTGACGCCGCCATTTTGTTCCACCATATTGGATTTTACCAAAATGTAAACGTTTCTCTCCCTTAAGACCGTTGATTTTTGACCAAAATTTAAAGTCAATCGGTTAAGTAGTTTTTGAGCTATGCCGCGTACAGACAGAACGACAGACAGAGCGACAGACAAACATGAGTCAATCGGAAAAGTATTTAATCATCTGCCGAATCATGTTAGGACGGCTAACTCCCTGAGAGTTTTTCGAAGTTCTCTAAAAAGGTGTTATGATTTGAGTAAATTTTTGTGGATACACTTGAGTAAACGACAGTCAAATATTTTATTTAAGTTTTTGTTCATTCACAAGTGGGAGAACAAGTCTTTCGGGGTTCATGCACCCGAAACTGTTCTGCAAAAATCTCGGAAGGTGATTTTTGTACGATTACAATACTTTCATTTTAGGAGGGAAGTAACAAGAATTAATGAAAGAAAACTTTTAATCATATATTTAATTGTCGTTCACTCAAGCGTCTCCACAAAAAATGGACTCAGATTATTAGACCTTTTTAGAGAACTTAGAAAAACTCTGAGGGAATTAGCCGTCTTAACATGATTTGGTAGATGATTAAATGCTTTTCCGATTGACTTCAAATTTTGGTCAAAAATTACGAGTCATGTAAGGATCTCATGGTAACATTTTGGGAAAAATCCAAGATGGCAGACTAAAATGGCGGATTAATTAAAAGTTAAAAAAATTATTACTAAAAAATTACTAATCCAATTTGCTTCAAATTTTGAACAAAAACCAAGTGTGATGCAGGGATAAACTGCTAAAATTTTGTCGGTCGCAGAAGGATAAACCAAATGGCGGTCTAGTTAAAATTCCATTCCCTAGAATAAAGGCCTTCTTTTTATGGAGGAAAATAATAAATGCCATAATTGATTTTTTTTTATAGATCATGTAAATAAAAATAAATTGACAATCAACAAACTAGAGATAGCGAATATGTCGTTAAGGAAGTTTAGCCAGAAAATTGTTCGACTAAGCAATTACATATTCTTTTTACAAAGAGAGTCTGCACAAATAGAACTATGTTTTTCTGAGGCTGCCTTACAAAATAGCTTTGGACAAAATAAAAGTGTACTTTATACACACTATGTACAAAGTAGCTCCGCGTAAATGCTCTTTTTTTGCTTTGTTCTTGCTTTAATTAACGAAAATAGCTTTCACTAATTATATCGGTGCTGATTTAAATACTGCAGGTAATTATTAACATAACGATGACGATAAATGCCAAGGGATAATATAGCAGAAAAAACTGAACATTAGAATTTATTTTTAATAAACTAATCTTAATCTTTATCTATTAGTGTAGTTACTCTGATAGTTGACAATTAAATTTTGATTACCCCACTTGCAATTTTTGTTCTTGTGCAAGTCAGTGGCGTATATAGACATTGCTTCTCGGGGGGTTTTGAGGCGATAAAAATTTTCAACAACCAAAAAAAAGATTACGTTAACAGCAGATTGTCTCTGGGGTGGTTTTACTCGCCAATTCCGCAAAAAATGTCCTTACTTTTCTGTCATTTTAACTTAAATAAAAATGGCCCTGGGGGGTTTAACCTCCAAACGCTCCACCCTTATACCGAGCGACAATGAAACTACTACCCAGGGCGCCATTTGAAAACGGCTAGAGATAAAAATATGGAATTTGGTGTGTTGAATATTGTGAACATTTGTAACATAAAATCATTGAATATCTTTTCCGGTTTCCACGAAAATGACCACGACTTCGTTATTTTAAATGGAAAACCCTGTATATTTTATGTGTTTTGAACTCTGTTAACAATTCTAAACAACATTTGTATAACATAACCTATGTCTAAAATGTATAGTTTCCCAAATAAAGCCACTTAAAAATGTGACATAATTCCCACTTAACTGTATTTTCTGGAAACACGGAGTAGGCCAGGATCACCGTTATTTACTCTTTATTCAAGCCTTCATCCAAACAAAAAGAAAATGTTCCCAGTTTAAAAAAAAATGGGTTTTGCGAAAATCGATTTTTCAAGTTTTGATTAGACCCTGTACTATAACGGGTCAACTGACTGTTTTTCGCTTTGGATAAATATTAACATCATGAAAATAGGGCACCTAATTTTCATTTTGCAGTTGTTTATGAAAGTTAAGTTAATGATAATTTAACCTAGTGTGATAACTACCTATAAACAAAGTTTTGCTAAAATTAAAATAATCTTATTAGCCATGACAGAGGTTGCTATGATTTTTAAAAACAATTGAATTTTTACAAGTAATTTTTATCATTTGTGGGCTTGGCAGATTGTTGCACTTTTTGTAAATTTTCGTGCTTTATTTCGTGTCTCTATTGGTGACTAGTAGACTAAAAGTTCTTTGTAATCTCTTTAAAATGGCAAGTTTTACAAGGGCGGAACAAATAGATACGCTCCTCGTTTATGGCTAGTGCTTGCAAAATAAAAGGCAGGTTCAAACACTCTATGCAGAGGGATACCCCGACAGAAACCAACCCTACTTTTTTAATTTTTTTTCCTTTTGAAGGAAAGTTCATTATTAGTGAAGAAGTTGAAATAAACGTACTGACGTGTGTGAGTGCAGATCCAAGTATTTCTACTCGCCAAATTGAAATTGAAGTTGAAGTTAACAAAGAAAGTGCAAGAAACATTTCGAAGAAACATAAGTACAAGCCCTACATATACCAAATCCACCAACACTTGGGTGTTAATGCCTTTGCTCGGCGAGTTGAATATTACCGATGGTTTATGGAAAATTCTAACCATAATAATAACTTTAATAGATTAATATTATTCTCGGATGAGTCTCGCTTCACGAATCTGGGAATGTTCAACAAGAACAACGTAAGATATTGGGCAAATAAAAAGCAACATTGAGATTAGAAGAGAAGGATCTTTCTAAGAACGCTTTGGTGTTAATGTGTGGCTAGGTGTTTTAAGAACGAGAATTGTGGGTCCAATATTTTTTTATGAGCCCCTTACAGCACAAACTTATTTGAACTTTCTAGACACAACAGTTACCGATATTTTGGACAATTATACTATACTATACTATAACGGGTCAACTGACTGTTTTCCGCTTTGGATAAATATTAACATCATGAAAATAGGGCACCTAATTTTCATTTTGTAGTTGTTTATGAAAGTTAAGTTAATGATAATATAACCTAGTGTGATAACTACCTATAAACAAAGTTTTGCTAAAATTAAAATAATCTTATTAGCTATGACAGAGGTTGCTATGATTTTTAAAAACAATTGAATTTTTACAAGTAATTTTTATCATTTGTGGGCTTGGCAGATTGTTGCACTTTTTGTAAATTTTCGTGCTTTATTTCGTGTCTCTATTGGTGACTAGTAGACTAAAAGTTCTTTGTAATCTCTTTAAAATGGCAAGTTTTACAAGGGCGGAACAAATAGATATGCTTCTCGTTTATTGCTAGTGCTTGCAAAATAAAAGGCAGGTTCAAACACTCTATGCAGAGCGATACCCCGACAGAAACCAACCCTACTTTTTTAATTTTTTTCCTTTTGAAGGAAAGTTCATTATTAGTGAAGAAGTTGAAATAAACGTACTGACATGTGTGAGTGCAGATCCAAGTATTTCTACTCGCCAAATTGAAATTGAAGTTGAAGTTAACAAAGAAAGTGCAAGAAACATTTCGAAGAAACATAAGTACAAGCCCTACATATACCAAATCCACCAAAACTTGGGTGTTAATGACTTTGCTCGGCGAGTTGAATATTACCGATGGTTTATGGAAAATTCTAACCATAATAATAACTTTAATAGATTAATATTATTCTCGGATGAGTCTCGCTTCACGAATCTGGGAATGTTCAACAAGAACAACGTAAGATATTGGGCAAATAAAAAGCAACATTGAGATTAGAAGAGAAGGATCTTTCTAAGAACGCTTTGGTGTTAATGTGTGGCTAGGTGTTTTAAGAACGAGAATTGTGGGTCCAATATTTTTTTATGAGCCCCTTACAGCACAAACTTATTTGAACTTTCTAGACACAACAGTTACCGATATTTTGGACAATTTACCACTTGCAGAAATTCCCAACATCTACTTTCAACAAGATGGTGCACTACCCCCTAATGCTCGAATTTGTGTCAATTATTTAAATGACAGATTTGGGGACCAATGGATAGGAACGAATGGACCTGTAAGGTGCCCAGCACGTTTGCCTGATTTAACACCTCTACCTTTTTTCTTCTGGGGCCATATCAAAGAAAAAGTCTATTTAACTCAACCTGAAAATTTAGACATTTTAAGAAATCGAATTATTAGTGCTATTAATAATATTAGTATAATTCAAAAAGAAAATGTATTACGGAAAATTGTTGACAAATGTGAGACCTGTATTGAAAAAGAAGGTCATGTTTTTGAAAATCTTAATTATGATTAAGTACGTTCTTTTTTCTATTTCTTTTATTATTAGTTAATATTAATCATCTCTAAGTATAATAAAGTTCATTTGTTTTCGCCTTATCATATTAATTTCTTTTTTAAAATTTAAATGAATTAAAAGAGGATTCCTTTGAACAGTAGATTATTTTCCATCCATGGCCAACTTTGCCGGTGGTATAATTAAATAAGTGCTAGTAATATTGATTTTCGCTTTGGATGAGCATTAACAACATGAAAATAGAGTATCAAATTTTCAATTTTGCAGCGGTCTATGGAAGTTGAATTTATTATATGTGGATAAAGGATAAAAAAGTAGGATTGGGTAGTAAGGGTTTTTTTTCCAGTCAGTTGACCCGTTATGGTACAGGGTCTAATCAAAACTTGAAAAATCGATTTGCAAAAAACACACTTCTTTAAAACTCGGAACATTTTCTTTTTTGACATTTTGTTGTATGAAGGCTTGACTAAAGAGTAAATAACCGTGATTGTTTTTATCCTGGCCTACTCCGTTTTTCCATAAAATACAAGTAAGTGGGAATTATGGCTCATTTTTAAGTGGTTTTATTTGGAAAACTATATGTTATGTTATATAAAAGTTGTTTAGAATTGTTAAGACAGTCCGAAAAACATAAAATATACAAGGTGTTCCGCTCGCCATCTTCATCAGTAATATGCTAAAATCACCTCTCAAGTAGTGTAGTAAATCCTTCTGATAGTACAGAGAACCAGATTTCATCGTTTTTAACAGTGTAATCTGATGTAAAAAACGAAAAGGTTGTAAGGAAGGTTTTGTAGTTGAGATATTTTTAGATATTTAAGCTGTCGATTGTTCAATTTAAGTGCCTGGATCTGATGAATTGACAAATGCGTTCTTTAAGACCCTGAAGAGAATATTTGTATTTAATTTTTCTTGAGATCGTGGTGATAAAAATCATAGAAAGTCGACAAAAGTTAAAGCATTTCATTTGAAAAAAGTTACTTTTTCTTATTTCGTAAAGTTTTGGTTTGGCACCATTAAATAAATCTAATAAATTTTTGTCACGAGATTAAACATGGTAGAATTCCAAACGTCTAAAATATGAAATTCCCATTAGTTTATTTCAAATGCTGCTGCCGAATAAAAGTTGTTCCTCTAAACACAGACAAGCACTGCATGGTGGTTACAACCCGATGTAGGTTAGGTAGAAATGGTTATAAACGCCGGATCTCTCTAGAACAGTGAAACATTCAAAAATATTTATTATTGTAGGTCGCAATATTGCTTTACTGTAGATAACAAGCTGAGCGAATTATTGTAAAATAGACTATACCAAGATAACTGCGAAAATCAATTTGCTTTGCAATGCAATTAAAATGGAGCCGAAACTATTTGCTCCAGGCGCATTAAGAGTTGCAGCAAAGTATTAAACTAAATGGGATTGTATTTTTTAGTATGCTCTGAAAATTACTGCAGTTTACCATAGTTTAGCAAATATTGGTTATAACATAACAGCCGAATATTTACACTTCCCCTATTAATATAAAAAAATGAGTTTTTGAAAACAGCTGTTCTCCATATGTATGTATGTAAATAGTTTTCTCAAGTTGAGATTTATATGCAAAAAATATAATAAATTCGATGTGTTTGGACTTTTTCTAAAAATATTAATTGTTACTGGAATAAAAAAAATATTTTTTTTTAAAAATCGGTAAATTTCCTTTACTCGGAACTTCTCTCTGTATGAATCTTTCCGTTTATTAGGACGTTAGTCATTTAGTAACACATGTACATACACTGTTTTTTCAAATATTTTTTTGGATGCTATTTTGTTCCACCATATTGGATTCGTACCACTATTTTACCAGTTTATACCTATATCACATAGGTTTTTAGGCAAAATTTAATATACACAGTTTTCACACTGATATTTCTAATACCGCCATTTGTGCCGTCATGTTGAAATCGTAGGTTGTTTTTTAAACATTTTATTTGGCCGTTAGTTTGTTCTGCCCTCTTGAATGCGTACCAAAATTTGAAAAGGGTTTAATAAGTAGTTTTTCATTAATACGTATTTGGAATATAAGTAAAATTCGAGATAATGACAATCAAAAAATGATAATTTTTGGCTTTGAGAGGATTTAAAATCTAAGTGGTTCGACTTAAATTATTTCCTTTTTTTTTTAAACTGATCAAAAGTTTAAGTTATAACGTAGATAATAAAAAAAACTAAGCTAGGAATGTACATTTCGAAACTGTCGGTTTTTAAACGTCTTGGCAGCTAGTGACGCTAAAACGTGAAGATATGTAAATCTTGAGAGGGTGATTTTATTCACGATTACAAACATTTTATTTGGCCGCCATTTTGAATTCGCTCCAAAATTTTATCAGTTGATTCCTACGTATTACTTGATTTTTGTGCAAAATTTGAAGTAAAATGGATAAACATTTTGCAATAATAATGTTGTTAAAATTTCATTAGGCCGCCATTTTGTTTCGCCATACTGGATTTTTACGAGGTCATCCCTATGTGACCCTTAATTTTTGACCAAACTTCAAAGTCAATCTGGTAAGCACTTTTAGCTATGCCGCGAAGAGACAGATCGGCAGACAGACAGACCAACGAAAATTTCGTAGGGTGGTTCTTTCATTATTACAATACTTCCCTTTTACAAGGGAAGTAAAAACGAAATTTATTAAATCAATTTACATATGTTAATGTTTTTAACAAAAATAATTACCTGAATTTTAATAGAATTTGTGTAAGACTTTATGAACATACGTACTGTAAATTATAATAATAAATATTATTATAAATCACCCAGGATTGTAGTAAAAGTAGTTCTCGCGAACTGTGATGGACAAAACCGCTGGGTATGAATGAAAAAGTAAAGTAAATAAAGCCAGGCCGTTGCGTTGTTGTAATATTGTTGTTCGTAATGCTCGAGTAATAATTACTTGTCTCATTAAGCAGTTAATGATTACATTTCTCACAAGAGTTGTTTTTCTCATAATTCTAAATATCGCCGTATTTCTTTATTTGTTCTATAAATGCAATGCAAACGATTCGTGAAATAGTTTTTAAAATAATTACTATTTCATAAGAGGCGTTTGGGAAAACCTTTTAGAGTGAAAATATTATAAAAAATCAAAGATTGTTGAAGAAGCTTGTAGTCAGTTATCATATAGATGATTTGACTCTATGGCAACTACATATTTTCCAAACAAACAAAACCGGTTAGAGTAGGTGAATAATAACAACACTTTGACAAAACTAAGAAACATAAAACTTTTTGCAAATATTATGCATTTTAACAGACGTTATTATAAACTGTAGTTAGCTGATTGGAACTAATCTGCAAACTGATGTACGCATATGGAGTCGATAATCCAGTAAAAGTAGTAGAGTGAAGCATGGATAATATTTTGTGCAACTGACGCCATAATCAGTGGTGCTCACGGAACCACAGACAAAAAAATTATTAACTATTACACTTTCATAAAAATTAAACAAACTAAACAGTTTTGAATGATATATAACTATGTTTGGATCTTAAACTGGACTTCTTTGAAATATGAATTCATATTCCATTTTATTGTCGGGTATACCATATCGTCTGACTATCCACCAAAATATGCCTACATCTTTTTTCACTTTTATAGTAAACCCTTCTCATTATCCAATTACTGGTTAAAGTCGTGACTACGAAAAATAAGCTTAATTTCATTGAATATTTAAAGTCAATAGGCAATTTATTTAGGAGTAATGCAATACTCGATTGATTAACGGTATGTGTCATTAGGGCCAATTTCAATGGGACGTAGAAAACGTTTAATTTAGTAATCATGTTATCTTGTGTTTTCTATTGCGATACTGCTCATGCCTTCACAATTAGTAATTCACGATCATTAATATACAGTTTCGTTTGTACTACTAAAATGTTAATGGCAAATCCATTATTAAATAACAATAAGTTGGAATTATAACGTTATGTTTCAGGGAACGTAAAAATAGCATAGATAGAAACAACGCAAGCAATTAACTTAAAATTTTGCACAAAGATTACTTCTGATCTAAGAAAAATTGGTAACCTTTTAGTGCGAATCCAATATGGTAGAACAAAATGGTGGAATAATGAAATGGTTTTAAAAAGGCAATAAGCTACCAACCAATTGCCTTAAAATTTAGCCTGAGAACTAAGTATGATATAAGAATGAACTGTAAAATTTTGGGGCATATTTCTGTAAATGGCAATCATTTTTTTTATCTGCCGCAGAATATAATATCGGCCTACCTCTTGCACAAGCCCATACTGCGTGTCTTATTATTTTTTTAGACGGGTATATGGGACCTACAGTTTATCGTTGGACCCGAACAACACTATTTGAGATGTGATTTTAGCGAATTCCTGATAGAGTGTGCAAAAGTTTACTCAACAGAGGGCGAGGCCATATAATTTTTATTTCTAACAAAATTTGCTTCCGTTCGGGATCAGGCCTGGGACCTTAGGCACCAAAAAAAAACACACAATTGCCGGGGCCAATTTTCTGTAAATAATATATAAATGAACAATAATTGTTTACAATATTTAACTTATCTAACTATAGTTTTCAAAGACTTTTTTCAAACTTTCGATATATATATATCTATATATATATATATATATATATATATATATATATATATATATATATATATAATTGCGTTTGTGTCATTATTCGTGATTCTCTCGAGAAATATATTTTTTACTAAACTTCGTTTTTGTTAACATTTCTTATATATATATAGATGGGATATCTTTCCCTTGTGACAAATTAGAAAAAAAGGAAATAAAATTAATATTGACATTAATTTCTTTAGTTTAGTACATATTTTAGTTAGTAGTTGTTAGATTAGAAAATTAATTATTAATTTATTTCACTGGTTACCACGGCTACTCAGTTAGGCGAATCGTAGGTTCTTATTGATTTTCGGACTTTTACGGGCGCCACCAACTTTAGTACCTGGGGATAAAGAAAGAAAGAAAAGATAATAGACCAGTACACTGTTTCGTAGTTAAGTTCTATGAACCAAACATAAATTAGACTTTAATTATAATCCCTAATAAACATAACCTGAAGAGTCAAAAGGTAAACAGAACAGAAACAAGCTAATATGTAAAAACACTCAGATTTACTATCTGGAAATCTACAGTATGTAATATCAACAATGACAAAATGAATCACAAGAAATGGCTCAAGCTATATCAATTTTAAATTTACCAAGTCACATAATGAAATTATTCAATCTTAAATTTCAATATATATAATATTTTATTATAAAAAAATACCATTTAAATTCAGTTAGCCAAAATATTATGTTACGGAAGATAGTAAATACCAAATATACATATAAATTTACTACTGTGATTTATGCGCTTTAATCAAATTTGAACCAAAAATTAACATAAATGTAAAGTACTAGGCCTTATCTAGATATTAAATTACAAAATAACAAGTTAAGCAGAATGACATTAGTGGAATAAACAAAATGACAAATGACGATAGTGGAATTAACAAAATTTGTAAGCACTCAGCTATAATAATATAAAAATAACTAGTTATATCTAGGTTTTTTTATGTAGCTATTTCACCAGAATCACTGAGATGTAAAATTGCAATATTTATGCCAAAAAGCTAACATAAAATAAAAATTCAATAAACGGTTGTTGGGAACTAAAAATTGGTAAAACATTTAAACTGTAAGAAATCGATGTTTAATTTATTTGAATTCCAAAGGCTAATATGAACTAAAAACCATATATGTTGTTTTTTATCTAAAAATTAATTACACATATAAGTTCTATATTTAAGTTACTTGAATGCTAAAGGCTAATAATAAATAAAAATCTAATATATATGTTCGGTCGTTTTTGAACTAAAAATTAATAAAACGTCTAAGCAGAGTTACATAATTCCAGATATTCAAAAATTAATGCATAAAGCTAATAAAAAATTAAAACCCGAGTATTGATCTGTGGTTATTTGTAGTATAAATAAAGTATTAGCGATGCTAAAAATTTTATCTAGCTGTGCTAAGGGTTGCTCTATTCCTTGAATTAGAAAACAAGAATGAAACCAGAGTATTTATCAGTTTAACAGTGTTTTTAATACCCGAAGTTATATCTCAAGAACAGTTATATTTTGCGTAAAAGAATAAAAAATATATAAAATTATTAAGCAACATTAGAAAATATTCATAATAATAAATTATCAACACAAATACTCATCTTCCAAGTTGCAATCTTCCAAAACATCAAAAAATCTTCTCTGGAATATTCTGCAACTCTGGGAGGTAATTTAATTAAAATGATCATGACAATTTCGATAATTTTAAAGTTTTGAGTTAATACAAATCTTAAAGGTATCTAAATAAAATCTTGCGTTAGCCAGAATTTAAAAATGTTAATGGGTCCAAAGTTAAAAGAATGTTGATTGTTCCAAAATTAAAAGCCTGAAACAAAGAAAAATCACATGTCAGCTAATGCACAAAATGGAAACCTGTGAAAAATCTTTTACCTGTTCTTCGGGCTTATAGTCCAGGTAGCTGAATTTCCGACTGCATTTCCTTCCATATACAGAAGATTGGAACTAGACCATTATTATTTGTCAAACTAATCCGACAATATCGCGTGCTACCTATACGGCACAAAATCACAAAAAATGCCTACTTAAACAGGGCAGTCAACTTGCTCCTGAAATTCAAGGAAAAGAGGACGATTGATCCTGGCTGGCAAAAATAAATAAATTCCAAGAACAACAAAAAACGAATTGACACATAATTTTTTCCACTCTACAAAATTACTTTGTACTTTCTAACGTACCAAACGAAAATTCCATCCACTAAGAGCGTCAAATACAACAAGTACGGTGTCGTAGTCAGTAAGTTGAATTTCTATAAATAAGTAATAAATATGGTTGTTATTAAGCTTTGAGAAAATCAGCGAGTACTAATAATAATTTGATTTCTTTTTCAGATAAAATTATTAAAGTTGCAAATGAGTTGTAACAAACATACAATGCTTGTTACACCCTAATAAATAAATAAAACCGACTTCAAAAAAACCTTGTTTTTGATGTTAGTTGCTTTACTTTAGAATTCATATCTTTTGAAGACATAATATAGTTTAATATATCAAGTAATATTTATTTATTATGCTTGTTAGTTTGACAACAACTCCAGTAAGTCAATTTTTTAAAGCCGTTTAAAAAATGGTAATTTTTATTTTTCGAGGCTTTTTTATTTTCTGTCCTATTTTTTTTCAATTTTTTTTAATTTTTGATTTAACTATTTATTAACTATATCAACAAAACTTAAAAATGTTCAAATTATTTGGATGAAGTAGTTCTTCTTATAAATTTTATAAGGGGCAGTGCAAAAATTGCCTTCTACTATATAGTATTCACCCACACAAGAGTACTTTCCATACAAACAATTAAGGAATTCGTCAGTTATTTCCGGTGTTTCGCACATTTTCTATTACTACGCATCCAGGATGTTGTTTTTCAACAGTCCTTTCAGTAGTTGCAAAGAGAATTCGATTAATAATCCAGGCTATTATTAGCAATTACGTTAATTCCGTTACCAAATAAAGTCCATAAAAGTAGTTTATGGACGTAAGTCAATGGTTTTATCAAGTTGAGGTTTATATGCATTAGATAAATGTAAAAAAATGCTAAAAAAACCTTTTATTGAACTGAAAAGTAAAAATAAGGAAACAGGAAAGTAAAAATAAGGAAAACACGAAACTTTAAAAAATTTGAATATTTTTTAGGCTTTTTTTCAAGTTTGATGACGACTTACGCCTCAAGCTTTTAAGGAAATATTAAAAAATTCTGTATTTATATAAGTTTAATTATTTTTTACTTTTCAGTTTCATAGTCTATAAATAAAAGCCTTTTTAACAATCTTTTCTTACATTTATTTTATTTTGCACTTTTTAGCATTATTTACACTCTGTATAAGACATTCACGACTGGACACACTAATATTGTATTCTCATCGGGTTTATGTATGTATACCAAATCTCAGTGACTTACGATACTCTCGATAACAGGAACTGTTTTTACGTTTATTTTATTTTGTACTTTTTAGTATTTTTTACGCACCCTGTATAAGACATTCACGATTGGACACCCCTAGGGATACCCTGTCTAGTGGAAAATACTGTTCTTGTCGAAATAGGATTACCCTGCCCAGTGATATAAAAGAAATTTGTATTTAATTAAATAGGTGTTTTATAATTTTTTATATACAAACATTTAAAAGAAATTTGACATATTTCACGGTTTTAGGAATTTTGTATTCTGTTTTCAGAGGCAAAAATATTCAAAAATCTATAGAGAAAAACAGTTGTTTTATTTATAAAAAAACTTAAATAAAATTGACGTGTTTCGCTGTTTTTCGAAAAATTGTTATTTTTTTTAAATGTCGAAAAGAAAATTATTTACGCCAATGATTTCTACAATTTATCGATGTTAAAACATTTACATATCCCCACTACTTCTGTTTTTATACCCCTTAAAAATATCGAAAATCTACACCTATGACTCAAAACCTAATCCACAGGAGACATTTTGTGACATTGACCTAGACCTAGATTAATTTTGGTACAAATTTGAAACAAATCGGTCTGATCATTTTCAAGTTATAAAGTCTTGTTTAATATTTTTTATAATAATAATAATAATAAAATCCTTTATTACGATAAAGAAAATTTTACAAGGAACATTCTATTTTGGGTGGCGGTATCCAACTGACGTTATTCTTGGTGAACAGCCAATTAATCCATATAATTAAATGTAGTTAACCATTTTTTATAAGAAAAACAAAACAAAAATATATTATATTAGTATAATAATCAAATTAGAGTTTAATATAATCAAATTAAAAGACACACTTTTCAACACATATTTATGTTTCAACAGTGCCTCAAACAACAATCTTGATGAAATAAGTTGATTACAAAAATATTTGTAATACCGTAATCTTCTATTAGGATTTTTAATATCAGTTATGCAATTGATTGAAATTTTGGGGTTTCATTTAAATAATAAAATATATCTTATCTAGAGATGAAAGTAAAACTGTTGGTCTTTAACTTCTATTCAGCTGCCTTTTTCTTTCCCCTCATATATTTTAGGCATAACGTATTGTAGATATGACGTATTGTGCATATTGTATTGTCGTAAGTTGATATTATTCTAGTTTGGTGCCATCCTTTAATAACTTACCTCCGGTAGATGTAGTCCAAGTAGGCTGTGTTTCAACTATCTCTTTTGTCGCCTATTTATACCTGGTTTGGTTTTGTACCCTTTGGCCGCCATATAACTGCTTATAGACCCTGTTGACATTAAATATTTTATAACTGTTAAAATGTATATTTATCTATACTTATTAAAATTATTATCGTTCCAACTTTGAAAGAAAATATTAACAACAAAATATTAACAACATGTTGTAAATGTTTCTAATTTGTTGAAAGTTTTATTTAGACCAGAACAAACATGGCAATCATTCCAAAAATAGCAGATTTGTTATAAATAAACCACACGAGCATTAATTTAATGGGGTGTTTCATCATCCTAACAAGAAGCAATGGCAGCATCCAAAACCTTCGTTACAGCTACCTGCAATAAAACATTTTAACTTTCACAAGCTCGAGGCTGTATGGATGCCACTCACTTCTTATATACTGCACATTCAGGTTCAAAAATTTCGTTTTTATAGATATATTTGTATTACCTGTTTGCCACACATATTTATTTATTTCACAATTAAGAGTAATTCAAGTTACTGAAACGAAATAAGGAGCAATATCTACGAGTTGTTTAAATGTTAAATTACTCGTCTTTTTTTTATTAATTAAAGGTAATTTACTTATTGTTCGCTATTGCTTAAAAGTACTTAAAACATTTATCATCGTTCTAAGGAAATAAAGAAATAAATGTTTCTACATTGTGTCAAATAGACTATAGTTCGTTAGTTACGTACATATACAGTGTTGCATAGCTTGTATTAACTACATTAGGATGTAATATGTTAATCTATTTACAAAAAAAGTTTTTTAGTTTTCATAGTTTAGAGTTACTTTAAGTCAGTAACAAGTTATCTTTTTTCTGCTACCAGTGGGTTTTGGTTTTAATTAGTGAGCCAATGCTTCTGTTTTAAGTCCAGATGGAGACGTTTAAAATTTGGCCAACCGAAGACCGTCCCAAATAGCATTAAAATTTCAAAAACTGATGTGAATTGATACCGTTACTATAACTTGATGATGAATTGGCATTGGTCACGAAAAATTATTCTTTAAAGTATACACTATAATAGAGTTAATGCTAATAGAAACATTATCTATCATTACTTCCTTGTAGATCTGATAGTGGCTAGGACCGTATGTCTACTACCTCTAACTACCTAAATGAGGCCACAACGTTGTAGTAAAAAATGGCGGTTGTTGTGACAACTGAACGACGACTTTAAAGTAAGCGTTACTAAGAGATTTGATTGAAAGAACCCACGACTACACAAGAACTTGAAAAATAACCTCACTGTACAACTTAGTAGTAATATTATAAAATGACAGATTTACAGATCGTAGGTACAATAATTAATTCAGGTATTTGTATTCCAAAAGACGATTTTTTTTAATAATTTATTAAATTTAAATAGTGATTATTCTTTATTTTCTTCAATATCAGGTATTCCACGTTTGAACCGACACAAACGGAAATGATGTTTGGAAATTTGCAATTCTATGTTGACGTACTCTGAAATTATTTATATATCTAGATGATTATGATCCTAAGAACTAAAACATTTTCTAAGACACGTAGGTTCCGTACTTTTTAAAAATCTCTATACAAATGAATATATATGATATTTTCTACGATTTTTAATTTTCAAAATGCCATTATTATTTAAATAGGGAGTTATATGATTTTTAAATGGTACATTAAATGAAAACCGCATACAGGAATTCTATTTTTTTTGTATACTATGAGACAAATTTTCTGTCAACGAGTCACTGTTAACAATATCTCTATAGTCAAGTAAAGATAAAACGAGAGTATTGCATAAATAGTTTTTAGTCGCTGAGAGTAAACAATTTTTTAAATTATAAAGTTTTTTTAAGCGCATGTATGCCAGTTTGAGCTTATTTTAAATGGGTTTGAAAGGTCAACCTTACATCATAATAAGTGCCTAATTTTTTTCCTTCCTGGACTATTGGTAAAGGTATATTATTAATATGTATATTAAAATTATTATAGTCAAGAAAGTTATTATTTCTGTGATATTCAAAAAAGAATGGCATTTAATTTTAATCGTGGTTTGCCGCGTAATTAATTATTTTTTCTAAATCTACGTTAAGCTGCGTTTGGGCAATTTGAATATTTTCTGTTGAGAATGATATGTATAACTGAGAATCGTCAGCGTATTGCTGTATTTGTGAATGTTCTACGATAATTTTCATATTAGCAACATACAAACCAAATAATAATGGTCCCAAAATCGACCCCTGAGGAACCCACGTGCTCATGGGGACGTAATTTGACTTTTGAGATTTGCATTCCTTCCTAACATCAACACAATGTGCTCTCTCGAAAAGATATGCTTCCAAAAATTTACTGAATTATATGACAGCCCAGAATACTGGAGCTTAGCCAATAGCTTTTCGTGATTTAAGGTATCGAAAGCTTTACTAAAATTAAGCAAACATAGACATGTGCTTTACCTTCTTTCCTCATTAAATCCGACTTCATTTAAAAGACTAGTAGTGGTACTACAATTCTTATGAAAACCTGATTGACAGTCCTGTCATGTCAAACAAATTTGTTCGTATATATAATCTGGTAGTTGTAACTACAACAGTTTACTGCACTTTGTGTAGAGAAACGGAAGACATATAATAACAATCACAGTTGAAAGAGAAAGGAAATTAAATATAATAAAACAAGTCAACTAATTGAGAGACTATTAGTACAATTAGAGCAAAGCTCAACACACAAAACCACAGTCTTTTTTTCCGGGTATACACCTATTCACCGCCCTCTTTCTGAAAAGAACAATTTTGCTAGGCCCTAATAACCTTTGGACAAATAAAGACATTACCACTCGTATTCACTAAAGAAGTTTAAATTTAGACCTGGTCTAACTTGACAGTTGTAGGTTTAAGATGACATTTTTAACAATTGAACAAATGTCTAAATGTCACAATTACAAAATGACAGTGACATAAGCGAAACATAACTGGCGGACTAAGAGTTTTAAGTACCATGGCAACTGTCTAACTTATAAACCTTTTTAGTGAATACGGGGGCAAATTTCTTCCGGCGGACAAATTGGACGTAGCAGTAGGTATGAATACCCAATAATTAAAATGATCATATCTCAATTGTCGATTATAATACTCTGAGGTGATGATGTAATAAATAATTTGAAACTTTTTGAAAAAAACTACAAATAACTTTGTTTTAAGACAAATCTCTTAGAAGTTATTGCTGTGATAATGTAGTACTACGTATTTAAATACTTATTTTGCATTGACATGTTATTATACAACGACCCATTAGCTGTTTGTCAAACTTGACTTGTACAATAAGACTCGTATAAATAGAACTGAAAATGATGAAATAAAAAAACTTATTCAAAAATAAAACCGAATTTTAGTCTGTGAGGTTTAATTTTCCCGTTATTGCTGTTTTGTCGAAAAATAGTTATTTATGTTTTAAGGACCGAAGTAACGATCATTATGATACTAGCCTTGAAAATTATGAGATGAGCCGTCAGCCGAGGCTGACACTACGGCGTCTATCATAATGATTGTTTTCGATCCGAATAGCATACAAAACTTTATCTTCATCTTCAGGCACCAATTAAATCAAACAATGTGCAAATATTGTTAAACAATATTCCCGGTGTTTTTTTTTCAATTTCATTTCAGGACTATAATGAATCCAACACAATCATAGGACTATAATGAATCCATTAGAGTACTCAATCCAAAAAAAAGGTGTCATTTTAACGCTAAAAGTGACGATCGTGCCATTCCAAGTGATGTCATTATGAAACGATAAAGAATTATTCAATATCTTTTATTTTTGTATGAACTTTTAAATGATTCTCACAACATTGGACTATTTTAATCGGTATTAGAGATATTAATATTTTACCCCATCGACACAGATGCCATTTTATGGCGTCATCACGAAGAGGTCGTGACCTCTGATCGAGTGTCTTCCGGTTAGACACGTTTTTATGACTTAAGGTCTTCGTCAGTACAGTTACCTAGTTGAAAGACGAGTACAACTAGCGCCAGAATTAATACACAAAACCACACCATAAAGGAAATCTTCACAGTAGTAGCAGTAGCAGTTAGTGTTTTTGACCGACCTAAAATATAGTCGCCCTAAAAAGGTAGGCTTTTAAAATAAAATTACTACAATTTTACATTCTTGTTTTATAAAAAAATAATTGGATACCAATAATTAAAGTCGAAAATGTTTACTTTCCTCGTGAAAGAGAATTTAGAGGACTTCACGTTTTAGGGTCCCTAGATGTCAAAAAACATGTTTTCTCAACGGTCTGTCTGACGATCTATCTAAAATACTTCTTAACCGAATGACTCGAAATTTTTGTCAAAAATTAAAGGTCATATGTTGAGGACCTAGTAATATGTCCGTGAAATTAAGTAGAGCACACAATGGCGTCCTAGTGAAATGTTAAATATATTATTACTTAAAAACTACTTATCCAATTTACCTCTAATTTTGCACTAAGTAGGAATGAACTGGTCAAATTTTAAAATGAATCGAAGGTGGTGAACAAAATGACAGCTTAATAAAATACAAAAAATCAGCCTAAACTAGTTATTAGATTGATTTTAAATTATGTGGAACAATTAAGTGTGATGTAGAGAAGAACTCGTAAAATTGTCTTACGAAGGGATGAAGGAACAAAATGTTTGTAATTGTAAAAAGATGCCAAAAAAATATTTTCTCAATACCTTCGATCTGTCTGTCTGTTGGCACACTTGCCCAACTGACTTCAAATTTTGGCTAAAATTTAGAGGTCATATGGGGATAACCTGGTAAAATTTTGGTAAAAATTCAATGTGGCGGAACAAAATTGCGCGCTAGTGAAATGTTAAAAAATTATTACTAAAAAACTAATTATCCAGTTTGCCTTAAATATTGCACGAAAATCATGTCTTACATAGATACGTAATCCCAGATGGCAAAACAAAATAGCGGAGTAATAAAATATTTAAAAAAATCAGCCTGTAAAATTACTTATTAGATTGATTTCAAATTTTGCAAGAGTGATATGTAATATGGTAAAACTATGGTACGAATTCAGGACGGCGGAAACAAAATGGGGTCCAAATTAATTGTTTAAAGCAATCAAGTAAAAAAAATCACCTTATTTAATTGACTTCAAATTTTGGACAAAAATTAAATGTGGTATAGGGATAAACTGGTATAATTTTTGATACGAATTCAACATGACGGAACATAATGGAGATCTAATGAAATTTTTAAAAGTGTAAAAACTACTTATTCAATTTATTTTAAATTATGCACAAGAATCAAGTGCGGCGAAGGTAGAAACTGGTATAACTGTGATACGAACCCAATATGGAGGAACAAAATTACGCCAAATAAGAATGTTTGGAAAGTGTATATGTCTTATTAAATTACTATGTGCGAATCTAAATTGGGTGAAACTTCACTATTCCTAATAAAAAGAAGGATTCATAACAAGGGAAGTTCCGAGTAAAGAGAATTTACCAATTTAACTAAAAAATGCCGTGTATTTTATTTCTTTTTACCAAGAAGTCAAATTATTTTTGCAAAACATTTAAAATTAAAAAAAACTTAAGATAGTAGGGAAATACCAAACAAAAAATAAATATTCAAAAAAAGACTGTTTAAATTTTGCTATACAAAAACATTCGATTTGTTATTATCGAGTATTACATATTATCTACCAGACCCAAAGCGACTTTTATATGGATCACTTTTATACTTTACGTAATAATTAACAATTACCATTTTAAATAGGTAACATTATCATATCTCTTCAGGAAGACGATATTATTTATTTAAACGAATATACATGACGTTTTAATACGGGTTAATTTAAAGATACTGGCTTATATAAGACGATATAACTACTAATTATAATGCCATTAAAAATAAACAGGAAATTATTCATTATGATACCAAAGCACTTTTTGTTACAATGAAAAATGAAGAAACGACAGGAAAATTTAGCATGTATCAACTAATTCACTGGCCAACATCAGCAATGTATCGAAGATCAAAATAGCTGAATTTTATTTATTTTATTATGCTAATTAATATTACTTAAAGTAAAAGTCTTCCTTGGCTCCGATTTTATAGATACATAATAACTATAAAAAGGAATGTTACATTCCTAAAATTTCAGGAATTCCGTCATAAAATCAGAATTGACAACCACAGTATATATAATATCGAATATACAATATTTCCATTTCCAGAAGGGCCCCCTTGCCACCCTCTGTGGGCGGCCTTGAAAATGTGGTATACATCGATTCGTTATATCAGAAATACATTAAAGGAGGGTGAAATAAGTACAAACTAAATTGTATAGTGTTACTTGGTAATATTATAACCGTCGTTGTCGGTTGATTGAGAAGTGTTGATCTTTCAGAAACTGGTGAGGTTTTAAGCAATGTCTCGAGTTTGTGTAAATAAGCCAGACCATTTCTGTTATATATGTGCTGAAGTCACCTTTAAAAAGCAAAAATAAAATGTACTATAAGCCTCTTAGTAAGGAAAACCTACCATTTGTATCTTGGCTGCAAAATTGGAGACCAGGGTAAAAGTTCGACACCTTATTACAACAATTGTGTGAACAATTTCGGAGCTGGCTAAGATGGCGATGGTGGTAAAATGGTCTTCGTTGTTCCTATGATCTGGCGAGAACCTAAAGACCACGTTAGTGATTGTTATTTTTGTTTAACGCCTTCTATTAAAAAAGGCATTACCAGCAAGAGAAGTCTCAAAATACAGTATCCAAATACAAACCGCTATGCGCCTGGTATTTCATAGTGACAAGTTGCCCATTCCTAATCCACTTCAAGAATACACGCTTGATTCTGACGATGAAGAGATAGATAAAAATCAACCTTTTATCTAGTAAAGAGACACAAAATTAATCAAGGTGAATTAAATGCCCTCTTAAGGAATTTGGAATTATCCAAGGAAAAAAGCAGAATTATTGGCGTTCTTCAAGGTAAAATAAAAGTTTCTGTGTTGTGTGTAAAATGTTTTTTACCATAGAGAACAACTTGGTAGTCTGTAGAGACATTGAGCTTTTATTTATTTAAAAGAAAATTTTCCTAGAATCAGTAATTCTAAAATTAAAGAGAGAATTTTTGTTGGTTCTCAAATTGGGAAACGTTTCGCAGACGCGTAATTTGGTTCCATCCTTGAAGGCACTGAAAAATATGATTGGAATAAAATGTTTGCATTCATTTTTTGGGGAAAACTACAGAGACAGAGATCTTATTGTTCAAGTTGCAAGTTCTTTCTTGCTACCAAAACTTAAGGTGTAATATGAACTGAAAAAAAAACTTGAATTATTTAGGCCAGTCGTTCGTTCTTATCTTATAAATGAAAGCAAATTGTTTGACATTTTATAAGAATATTCCTATGTTTAGGTCTTCATCTATATAAAAAATAATGTTTTTTTAACCCAAAACTCTTTTGTAATTTTGTAAATCGGAATGTCTGACTATTTATATTGCTTGCAGCAATTTCCTCTGGACCGCAATCTACATCAACTCTCCCCACAACAGCAGGGCCAAATTTTAAGTGATGTGCAACAGCATCAACATAGATTCGGTCTTCATCAAAGTGGAAACAGTGGAATTCAACAGCCTCAACTATTTAATAAGAACCAACAACTTTTGGCACAAAGTGGGTTGTTCGGGCAAGTGTTGCAAAAGCAATTTGTAAATCAAGCAAATCAACAGGTAAATATTGTAGTTTTTGCACCACCCGTCAAATTTTAATAAACTGATAATAATAAAAAAAAGACAAGTATCAAAGCACACTGAAAGTCAGACAGAATCCTATAGATTTATGAAAAGGGCACAAAGCAGCTCAAACTTTTACATTATATTATTGTTGAATATATTGAAATATTTCAGTAAAAAACCTGTCATTATATAAAACTATAGCTCAATTTTAAGTAGTAGCAAATGAAAATTGATATTTTTATTTCTTTCTCATTTTCTTTTCTATTTGATAATGCATATTTCCAATTTAATAAATCAACACTTTAGACAGGAATTCAATAAATTGTTAATTTATAACAAAAAGTGAATACTTATTAATATTTTATTTAATATTACATTCGGCTAGTTGCAATACAGGCTCTTTTAACTTTATACATTCTGTCTTATTGTCTTTATATAAATTTGCGTGATATTAGATTAATAAGTGTTATTTATTTCAGGGATTCCAACCGCAGCCTCAGCAACAACCCAGTCCGCCAATCTTCCAGCACGTCATCGGTCAAAGCGCTCAGCAACCAATATCTTCTGCACCACAGCAACAGCTGTTGCCTACAGCTCAGGCACAGCTGTCTGACTTTCTATCCCCGACTAGTCCCAGAATAAATTTTGGAGCGGGAGTAACATCGAATTTTCTACCCCAAGGATCCCAGCCACCACAATTAAGTCCTGAACCTCAAAAGAATTCCATTGTGTTTCCGTCAGTGCCTCCTTCTGTTGGAACACCATCTGGGGTATTTTCCTATATTTTTTGTGTGAATGCAATTCAAAATTTAATCATCGAGATATATCAACAGTTTTTTAGACTTTTTAAAAAAATATTGTAGTTCAGTGATATGATTATTATATTTTTAATCGACTTCAAAAAAGAAGGCATATCTTCTTCGCCCTATGTATTTTTTAATGTACGTACATTAACCGATTTGTTTGAAATTTTCAGGAGTTTTTCGAGGTAGTATCGGAGGGGTTCCATAGTAAGCATATAATGTAGCAGAAAATAAACGGAATGGCGCCATTTTGATTTTTTTAATGTGGAATGCTTTAACATATTGCCTTAAAATTTGGTATATAAAATATAATTCACCAAAGATAAGGGGAATATATATTTTTTAAGGGTTATTTCGATTAATATAAATCTCAATTTATGTTTAAAATATTGAATAACTTTAGTCTTTGCACAAAAAAATCTTGTGTTCTTAAGTTAAGTGTATGTCGAAAGGGAGCAGGGGGATAAATGGGTAAAGAGGCGCCTAATCTAGAAATGTCGAACTTCATAGTTTTAATCGTTTTTGGGGGGACGAAGTTTTATTTTATAAATTATTTTAACTTTTGACAATTTGTATTGCTGATTTTCTATACAGTAAGCAACGCTCGAAGTGGACATATGGACGATAATTTTAGGTAAATTCAATGGGCTGGCTTTTTCATTTCTTAAAGAAAGGAAAAAATTCTTATGGCAGGTGATAGGTGGTATCTTTGGCTACTAATGTTTTAATGTGAATTTGTTAAGAAAAATTAGGGATGGAAAAAGGTGAATATTTGAACCGAGTTAAGTTATTCCACAATGATATGAACTTGTACAACATTTATTCTTAATGACTTTATGCTGATATCTCCACATGAATTTTAATCTTTGTTGATATTCTTATTACCAAAGGAGATACACAGGGTTTTCTCAGATCTTAACAATAAGGGATTTATTTTTGTTTTATTCCTCAGCCAATATGCAATTTTGTAAATAACCTTTATGCAATTTTTGTAGTTTTATAGATAAACATTTTAGAATATTTATATAGGTAGTGCAAACAAATACAAAAATTATTTGTTTGTTTTGTGGCCGTGGATTGAATAGCTAATGCACAGAGAATTATAAATCCTATACAAAGGTTTCTTGGGACAAACATATAAAAAATAATTAAATAAACAGCATATCAAAAAGTTTAAATATATTATTATACAAATTTTAAACAATAAAAAAACCCAATAATTCATTGAACAACCTTTTCGACTGAAAGCTGATGACAACCGGATAAACATTCTTAGATCGGAGGGAAGAATTCTTACTTAAGGGCGAAAAAAAGGAAGGCTTCAAGAAAAATAATGGAAATTTAAAATATCATTTGTTTTCTAGATTTAAGGGGCATGACGTTCAATTCTATTAATTTTCGACAACTTCTATTGTTGATTATAAATATGTATACATATGTAGATATGACTCTTTTTACATTAGATACCCCGATTAGATCCAAACGTACAGTGGAGTCCAGTACTTGCTTATTTTATTAGAGACATCTAACATTCTAACCTAAGTTTAGACCTCGAAAAGCCTGACCTTTACAATAAAACTTCTTATTAATAAAACAAAAAAAAATTCTAAAAAGTAAAAAATAATGTATTATTCAATCTTGGAAATTATAAAAGTTTTTTGTGATGTATTTAATAAAGAGACACCGACTTCATGAAGTCAAATTTCCAAAATGGAATAAAATATTACACATAAAATTTTGTCTTCGACCAGAAAAACTGGCCATTATTAAAATCTTAAATCCCGCTATTTAAAGAACTCTAAGATTTGATTTACCTGTATTTTTTGCAGTCTGTTATTCAGCATCATACTCAAACAAGTTTTACCCCCAACTATCTTAACCAAGTGACCCAACCAAGTCAATATTTGAATACAAGACCCACCGTCGATCCCATTGATGCAATTAATGAGCAAATTAGACAACTAGATCCCGAGAAACATAAGCAAAGAATCAGGGTTAGTTAGTTTTCTTAGGTTAATTTTTTATTTTAAACTAGGTATTTAACTCTTATTGATTTTAACTCTAAACGCTAGATTATGAAATGTATTTTATTTCAGGAGCTTAAAGACAAAAAGGCAATAATAGAAAAACATAACCAGTTTGTAGAAAAACAATACGAAAAAGCGTTAAACAAAGCTCAACATGAACATCAAGAATTTTTAGAAACCCAAAGGGAGCAAAGAAAGAGACTGTACGAAAATTTGGCTAATCCATCGGGTCCTGAAGTTAGCTATAGATATTCTCAGTCCCTACCAAGGTAAAATAACTAGTTGATACGAATTAACTTTACGTTTTTACAAAAATTAACATGACCACATATAATTTTCTCAGTTTTCAAAGTATTTAAGAATATTTTTTTATTGCATTAATAAATAACTAAATATAATTTTAATTTATCTTTAGGTACATTTATCCAGAAGAAGCACCTCTATTTGAAAAAGCCCTAAATAAATACTACCTTGAGCATCCCACCACAACTACGACAACAACTACCACTACACACAAGCCGTCCACAACTACTAGAAAGTCCTCGGCCAGGAGATCTCAAAAGCCTTCATTTTTGCCTACAATTGTGCCTAGTACAGTATCTCAAGCACCAAGGGTAAGTTCAAAATATTTTGTTTAATTTATAATTTTAATAAATTATGATCGAAGACATTTGTTTAAAATTTCTACATAATTTTATTTAAAAAAATGCACATGACTATTGTTTCATCAATACTGTGGCCTCTGCATCAAGTGAATCTTAGATGAGATTGTGACACAAAATGTAGACGATAAGTACCTAAATCTTTACAATTATTGCGAATATTATACAGCTAAAATAGTTGGGAATCTTTCGTGATAAACTAATACAGGTTTAATTTTTATGTTATTTTTATTTATTTTTTGTTTATTTCCATACTTTTATTAGTAAATTTTTCCTGGATTAAACCTTTAGAGTAATTAAAATTATCTTTTTGTTTTCTATAACTAAATTTGCTCTCACTGATCTGCCCATTTGTATATATAAATGTAATATAAAATTTCGAAGAGGTTCCACTATTTAACTCATAAACACCGGATTTATTATGTTTTTTCATTTTTGTCTTTAATGTATTTACCAAGAGTATTATTAGTCCTAAAGCAATATTTGCTCCTTTTTTCTTATAAAATTGTCTATTTTTTTTGAGCTCCTTTGTAGGATAAACAAATTCTGTTGCTTTTTTTATATTATTTTTCTTGGCTGTTTTGTGTATAATACTGATATGTGATATAACTTTCATTATTTAGAGATATATTGATCAGCTCGTGAACAAAGCTGTTATATACTGATATTTCATGTTTGAAAGGATGATTAGAGGTGTTGTGTATGGTAATGTATGTGATGGCTTATCAAAGTCTAAGAAATGGATTTATTTTTTATTTTCTAATTCGATTATAAATTTTATATTTTTATATAGGTTAGTTATGTAATTTAAAACTGATTTTGATTGTCCATCAGTGCCAGTAAAAGAAGCTAATATATCGTCAACATACCTATACCAATAAACTAAATTTTTACTAAGGAAATATTCATAATTTTAGTTTTTAAATGGATTTTCCATTATTAAACCTTCCTACTTGCATATTTAAAGTTACATACATATAAAAAAATCCCAACTATTTAATCTGTAATATTCGCAATAATTATAAAAAAGGGTTCAGGTATTGTCCACATTTTGTGTCATATTATTTAAGATTTTTCACTTTATAAAATGACAGTGTTGGCGAAAAAACTGTCATGTCTATTTTATAAAATAAATTAAATGGACATTTTATCAAGTGTCGTAATTTAGTTAAAATGGATTCCCATCAAATAACGTTTACTCTGTTCAATATTTTAGAAAATTAATAAAAACGATTGAACATATTCTAGGTAAAATCAATACAATCTTTAAACGACTTAAATGTTTTAAAGAAGCAATATAAAAGTCAACAGATTAATAGAGACGACCTTCTGGCACAACTTAGAGCTGCTATCGGCTCCACGGCTCAAGATGAGTTACCTAAGAACCTCTCTTCTAGAGAGGTATCCTTGGCAAATGGTAAAAAAGTTCAATTGATCGAAGACGTGGACCCAAAATTGATTCCCCAAGGCAAAGAAGAAGAGATCACCCTTCCAAATGGTGACAAGGTTATAGCAATAAGGGCCGATCCTAGTTTGTTATCCAGGTAGAAGAGTAATACTTACTTTATATTAATTATAACCTAAAAATATTAGCATTTGCATTTTATTAGTCTAATTTTTTTCCAAAACACGTGTTAAATTTTCTCTAGTCTAGTTAACAATGTGGTTTTTGTCAGTTTCGTAACTGGTAGTAGGAAAAAATACATTACGTCAAAAGGAAGATGCACTATGTTTTAAAAATCACTTAGGCAGGAAGTTTCATAAATTCTATGTCATTTGCGTAATTACTATGCAATAAAACATGATAAAATTCATTGAAGCAGAGAACAGTATTTTTGGTTTTTTGTTTTCATTAAACATCGATTGATTTAATTACTTGATGCATAATAATAGTTCTTATTTAAATATAGGCCAGCTAAACCAGCGGATAAAGGAGATGAAATAACTTTACCAAATGGTCAAAAAGTACAAGTAATAAAAACAACAAAAAGCGGTAGAGAGTTAAACAATTTCTCTGGCGAAGAAATCACCCTTCCAGATGGTGAGTAATTTGAAATAAAATAGAGATTAAATTACGTTAGAAATGGGATAAGATGAAGTACTACCGACATTTACAATGTTCGCCAGAAGCTGTGCGGCATGTGGCGTTGTGTTTTATTCAGTGATTTAAAAAAATATTTTTGGTAAATTCAAAAGATTTTTCCAAACCTCTGGTCATCTGTTTTTTTTTGCCGGCAAAGTCAACCCCAATTAAAAACAAAAATAGGTTCACCTTTTTTGTCTGACACTATTTTAAAATATATTTAATATGTTAAAAGTATTTGTATGGGAAATAATGTAATTTCAGTTCGAATAATTATGATATAAGAAGACCAATAATACTCCTAATTCCTTTACATTGTAAGCAAAAAAGTTTTTTTTTGTCAAAACTAGTCGTGATATTAAGAAAAGAGATTTGTTAAAAAATATATTTTTTATGCTTTTTTTTAAATGCAAGTTATACGAGTTTGTTGAGATTTAAAAATTGTTATGTTTAATTATCTGTATTTTATGTTTTAAATTTTTGAAAAATATTTAATCGACATTTCAAACAAATTGTGTCATTCAAGTTCCTAGAGATTTTAATCTACCAAATTTACCTAACAAATTAGAAAACAAAAGATATCTCATGTCGCTCGATGTATGTGCGTGTTTTCTCCAATTAAAAAAGAAAAAATTTATTGTTAATTCAATGAAAGCATACCTATTATAATTATGATTTTAGTAATAAAACTAATTGTTATTTACAGGACAAAAAGCAGAAATATTTAAGACTAGTTCGAGTTCTGCTGCCCCCTCATACAAAACTCAGGAAATCACTTTACCTAATGGGCAAAAAGTTGAAGTAATTAAGACAACGGATCCCAAATTAGTACCCGGGGGAGTACCTCTTGAACCTGGCAGTGATTTAGGTATATATAAATTACTGTTCGTTACTGCCACCACTATTATTCAATAAAATGTTCATGTCAGTGACATATTTCAAATTAAATTTGATTTTATTAAATTCTTTATTTGTTTCAGAAAAGTTAGTTCTAGCTAAGACAACTACTGTCAAACCACCCAAGTCAGTTTTCGATGAAATTACGAAAAATGTAGTTCCCCCTGGCGCAGATTTTGAATTACTAAAAACAGGTGATGAATCCTATTTGTAATAATTATATAAATTTATTTGTAATTATTATTAAACAAAATATACCAAAGAATCATTAATTAAAATTACTCTCTAGCGCTTTTCCGTTTCTACAAGTAAAGTGTCACAGTAATGTAAGTTAAGGTGCAGTATTTTTTCCTTGCTCTAGTAACTTGATTTATTGGAAAACCCGATTAAATTTATAGATAATTGATCGTTGAATCTAAAACTCGGAAATATACTGGATGTGCTATTTAGCATTTTAAAGTTAGTCTCACTTCCGGTTTAAGCGGAAGTCGATTTTTTTTTGTCAAAAATTAGGTTAAGTAGGCATACAATGGTTTTATTTATCATCTGTTAGGACAAATCCGATTAATAAAACAAGAGTATACAGTAGACCATTGATACTTCATGGAGTTTTAAGAAAATAAAATGTGGTTCACATATAAAAGTAATTTGGTGTCTTTTCTCCTATTTGCCGTTTTGTTTAATCTGGCGAAAAACTCTTATTAAAGTATAGTTTAACCTTCTACACTAATCCCTATAAAGTAGATATGTTGCATATAAATAGCTCTGATCAATTTTATTCAGGTGCTGGTGGAAGTTTAGAAAATATAAAAGCTCCAAGCAATATTCCTAATCAAAAAAAAGTTACGTTCGTACTATTAGAAGAACAGAGCGATGGTACACTTAAAGTACAAGGAGTCAAGGGTAATGGCAAAGAAAAGCCAGATGTTGATTTAGACTCTATTTTAAAAAGAATAAAAGCCGGTGAAATTAAGTTGCCCACTACCACAACAACTACAACAGTTAGGCCTAAAGTAACTAGCGCCTCCACCGTAACTACATCAACCAAGAGACCTACAAGTATTACCACACCAAAACCTATTTCCGTTACTGGTAAGGAATTCCTTAATTTTTGCTCTACTTATTTTTTAAGTGCTAACCACTTTAGTCAGTGAATTTATTTGATTATTAAAAGAAATACTCTTAGGTTCCATAAAGGAGGTTTATAAGTAATAACCATTTCAATTTTTCTTCTCAGCAAAGTTATTTGCTCAACATGGAATAAACAAAGGTGTAATAATCGAATATATTTACTTTTTACCGTAGCAACACAAATAATTTGTTAATTTGATACTTTAGAACAACAATGTCTAATACATTTTTAGTAACCCCTAATTCATTTGCCACAAACGATGAAGAACACGTAAGTCCCACAGCTAAAGCTTTAAGCTCACTATCAACTTCTCAAGAACCTGCTACTTTTCCTCTTTTGAGTACAAACATTGGAAGTCATTTCTTAAGCAGCCCCATTCCAACTAGCAGTGCGTATACTACAGCCAGTAATGTGTATTCGTCTAGTAGTAGAAGTACTACTCCTAATTCTATTTTTGAAGATAACCTAAGCAAGGTATGTATATTTATTTTAACTATTGCGTACTTACCAGCCATACTTACATTTTCATTTCTGTTAAAATATTGCTTATATTTTTAAGATTTTTTAATAAAACTAAAATATTCACAAGATATTGTTTTTTTTTAAACAATTTTTTATGTTTCTAAAAAATTACCAAACAATATAAAAAATATTCTTATATTTATTAAGTCCTATCACTTAATAAGGTCTACTACTTAGTAATTTTAAAAATATTGCGACCTGAGACCCCTAACTGAATTAATCCTTAAATAGATTGCTATTTCTACTATATATATATATATATATATATATATATAGTAGGAGATTGTGCGGATGAATTCTTAAAAAAAAAAGGAAAATAAATCGTGGGCATGTCCGCAAAAAGAAGGGTGTGAAGTTTGTAACCGCGCTACACGTGTTTCAGTCTTATTAGACTTCATCAGCAGAGCAGTTTAACCAAGTTAAAAGATATAACAAACTTGTTAAAAATTCTAGAAAACAAACGTGGATTCACTGACAGGAATCAGCCGCACATTTGTAAATTCGGCTAGTAAATCCCACGATTTATTTTCCTTCCTTCATCCGCACATTTGATTTATCACCTTGGGCTTGGATGTCACGGCAAGTTGCTAAGGTCACCTCCGTAGAGACGTCAGAAGTTGATCCTAAATGTTGGGATTTTCTGGCTGAATTTACTGGCTGGCTCCTATCAGTGAATCCACGTTTGTTTTCTAGTATTTTCGACAAGTTTCCTATATCTTTTAATGTCGATAAACTGCTCTGCTGATGAAGTCTAATAAGACTGAAACACGTGTAGCGCGGTTACCAAACTTCACACCCTCCTTTTTGCGATACCAAAAATAGTAACTACTACTGCAGTTTCAATGTCCGTAGACTTTCGAAATACATACTGATCAGAAAAAATATAATTTTAAATATTGTAAAAAATTTCATAATATATTATTCATTTCAGTCACTTATTAAGTTGCTGGTAAAGCAGGAATAGAACGATATTTGTTAGGGTTGTAATGAAAATGTTTCTGGAAAAAACTCCAGTATTGTCGATTAGCTACTATGAGTACAAGTACTCTTTTACGAGGGAAATAAAAATCAGACTTTAAAATTGTGACAAATTTTTATTTTCGACGAATTAGCAACATTAAATTAACTTTAAAAAATTAAATGGTAGTTTAAAAATTATTTTTTGACTAATGTAAAACAGAGACATTAGAAATACTATATAGTATAATCATGAACAGTAAATATTTTAATAGTATATACATGGTGATTATTTAGTCTGAAATCAATCTCGAATGTTAAATCAAATTAAAATTATTTTTCAAATATAAAAAATATATTACAAAGCAACAATCGTAACTGAAAATGTTTAGATGAATTAGCTGAAACTTTGTCTCTCATTTTAAGTGGGGTGTTCATTACTATTCATATTTGCTTGCCAAACTTAGAAGATTGAATATAAAACAAATAAGACCTTGCCTTTTTCAGACAACCCGTTTAACTTACTCTACGACTCAAGACCAATCAAAACAAGCCTCTTCGATTTCAACCAAAAATCAAAACTCCGTTCTATCAGAACCAAATCCTACCATTTCGACAACGCTTACATCAGAAAAACCAAGCGAGTACGTGGTGAAATCCCATTCCAAATCTAATGCGGACCAGAAGCATTTACCAGAACTTACTTCCATACTAAAATTAAACGGTAAGTAATATAATATAATACTATAATACTTTTATTTCCAAAAGACCGATGTAGTAGTAGATGCTCCCAACATTTTATTAGACACTTCCATATTTTTGTAGCTGTATATAAAACTAGATTTTATCACATCTTCGCTGATTTGGCAAATGGTCGTATCGCAATTTTTTTTTAAATTGAGTTAGATAGATAAACTGCCTGCTTTGCATACTTTAAACATGATTTGTAATAATCAATTAATGATGGAAAGAAACGTATATTTTGAAATGTCATATCTCATTTTTTTGAAATATCACATCTAATATTATGACATGATATTTTGGCTATGGCTCATATCCCTTGAACTTCAAAAAACTGTATCTAATGAAATAATCTCGGAAATACTATTTCTTACTATGGCTAACAGTCTTATCTCGATTCTTATAGTATAGTTATTCTTCGAATCACTCTAACCAAAATAAAAAACAGAGTATCTACGGACTAAACAAAACTACATAGTTAATTGCCATGATACCCGAGATTCAAGTGAATATCGGCGTGTACTTACTGTGTCTAATTTGTCTATTAATTGTGAAAATAAATTCGTGGCTTACAAAACTGTAGCTGCTTTCTGAAAAATGTAGTTTTTTTTTAAATACATACTTCGTTATCGTTTTTTCATTTTATGGTTAAAGGATAAACAGACACAAAAATCGTCAAATATTTTAAAAATAACATTTGAAATGAACCAACCTATACCATTCCTCTTTTTATTCTCTACTTTCAGTAGCCTCTAAAGAACTTGATCGATTTTATTTATTTAAAAGTTTACCCTCGAAAAAAAAACTAAAAATACGTTTGCAGAGGGATACTCTACTTGTAACAATTAAAATAACAATTCATTAAAGTATTTAGATAAAGTCAACAATAAGTAAAAGAAACATTAAAATTAAAACGGTTAAAGTATAATTAAGTAACCCATATCTTTCCTTATACTTCTTTTACAATGATTATTGGTCATCATTATCATCAAGATAACAATTAGATTTTTTTTAATTTTTCATAACGTTTATATTTGTATCACCTATATCCATACCTTTCCATTAACATTTTTGATGGGATATAAACTGCTCCAAATATTTTCTTTATTTCCTTAACCTGAATGAAAATAAAAGAGATATTATGTTCATTTTTAATTATAATAATGTTAAATGGCATACCATTTATTACAAATGTAGTAGATCCTTCTCCTTTTTAACTTCTAGGAGCATATACAGCAGAGTATCCAGGAACGTTATAATATTTTATTTTATTTGGGAAAATCCAAGTCTCATGAATTACAATAATATTAATCAAATGTTTTATGGAGGCAATTAGAATTTCAATATCAGCAATTTTATTTTTCAATGACCTAGAGCTTATATACATTCATAATGATTTGCATTATATATCTCAATTTCGTTGTAAAATTTAATTAATTTGATGATCCATTAGAAGAAAAAAGTTGCTTAAGGGAGAACTGCACGCAAAAAGTGAAAAACAAGCGACAACGTCTAGTCAAGTTCAAAGTAAGATGAAAAGGTGCCTAGGTATTAGAAAAAACTTCCTGCACGTCCGACGTCAAAAAAATGTGTTATGTATAGGCAATTTAAATTACATTTTGTTTAAAAATGGGTTTAAAAGGGTTCACGCGCTGCAGAAATACAAAGACGAGTACGATTTACCATTTCAAATTTTACAGTTACGTAGACAAAGGATCAATGCAAGGCGGTAAAGAGCCATTTTGTGGAAAAAAAAATTATATGCGACGGCATTTGCGTCAAAAAGTGTTGGAAAAATTGTCGAAAATGGACAAATCTACTTCTATTTTATAATTGTAGATTTGATTTTTTCATAAAAAAATCGCATTTAGCGCCCAACTATACATATTTCAATATTGAAATCAAATTGAAGGTAATACATATCTCTTATAGTTTTAACATAATATTGCAGCGGCGGAAGGCTTGCAAATGATCCATAATACTGCGTGCAGTTCTCCCTCAAACACATTATAAAAAAATAATTTTTAGAGTTCGTCTACCTGAATTGCACTAACTATAAGTATGGCTTTACTTTGTTCCGTCTTGCTGCATTATATTTAACCATTTGTATCCAAATGTATTTAAAATGTTCAGTACCTTTTAACTTTCTAGCCCTACTAAATAAGTTTCTGGTTTTCTTTGTAATATCTTCGTTCATATATATTTTTCTTGTTTCACCTTCAATTCCACATTCTTTTGTTTGTAATATTCTCCTTTTTAGTTTTATTTCTCTTTCATTTGTTTTGAAAAATACTTAAATTGGTTTAACTGGATTGTTTTGAGAAATGCATCTTGGAAAATCATTTTCACTTAGTTGCATTCATAATGTATTAAAAACTTTTCTTATTTCCAGATCAAGGTTTTTTTCCTCCATTTATTCCAAAAATTATAACATTTTTCGATTTTGTTTCAAATTCTGAAGTACCTCTTGCGCATCTTTAAGCCATACCACTGTGAAAGTTCATAGATTATCCCATTTCCAAAAATGTTTTATTTATTACTAGAAGAACCTCCTTATTTCTTGGATTTGACTTTTCCAAAATAGATTCTCCATCTAATACATTTTGCTTAACATTTTACATAAAATAGATTAAGTTAGATAACTCTCTGAAAATAAATATATATTCAATCATTTATCAGCAAAAAAAATATTAGCAAATGTGGAAAAAAATATGTTATAATGCTTTTACAGGTTTGTACGCTATGGCAAGGTTCCTCAAACAATCGGGATTGGATACAGTTCTCAACGATACTGGACCTTACACCGTTTTCGCTCCTACTGACAAAGCTTTTCGGACATTGTTGGTTCAACTGGGTGGACCAGAGAGAGCAGAGGAAAAATTCAAGGAAAATCCGAGATTGCTTAGTGGGGTATGTTCTTATTAGTAATATTTCTTTCGCTTTATCAAATTTAAGTATTGTTAAAATCTAGAAGTAGAGGAAGTCTGTAAAAAAATTATCTTAATGTATGTTTCATAAGCTTTCGGATACAAAATAAACAATTTTTATCTTTACGTCTACGATAAATAAAAATCACAATTTCCATTATAGAAAAGGGGCTATGACTTTCGCTAGCACGCAGTTTGGCTGTTATGTGACTAATCAACCTTTTAACGGTAGCAACTTTAATCTCCCATTATTTAGATATTCTTATTCTTGCTCCTCATTGTGGGCTTCCTATCTTTTATCATAAACTTATATGCTCAAAATTTTCTCTATGGGTCAGAGATATAATCAAAAAGTTGTCAACTTTGTGAGCAAAATTTATAGTGTTGGCAGTTAGTCAGTCTGGAGCTTTTCTGACGTAATGGCACATGCTAGATCAGGACAACATATTATTGGATCATTGAGATTAGCAACCTATACGTTTTAATTTCATTTATAAATAGTCATACCTCTGCATTCATACCTTCGCCTCGAACACGACCCACATACGTCTGCGAAGCAGTTTCTGGGTGATCCAAAGAAGAGTAAAAATGCCTTTTATCTCCGTTATTAAAATATATAAAACAAAAAACATGAAATTAAAAATTCACTGGGATTTTTAAGAAGACTTTAAATTTATAGAACTCCAATTAAATAAGATAATGACCTCTATTTAGGATATGAAACTTTTTTATAATCTTTCCAAAATAAAGAAAAAATATGTTATTAAATATGTAAAGGATATAATATAGTTCATATTAACATTCGAATAAATATTTCAAGTAGGCCTTGAAATATTTATACAAATGTATGCGTTATATTTTTATTTTTTCACTACCATATATTATTTTTGTAATCTTTTGAGATATTATAAAATAGTAAGATAACCACACGGGTTTCATTTGTTTCTATTAGGTATATATTTTTCATAATGAGTGTACAAGTTAAGAAAAATTAAATATTTAACCTTGAATATTTTGAAGTGTAGTAAAAGATAGGTTATTACATATAAAATAAACAAACTTAGTTAGTTTTTTCTTTCTTTCTCAAAATGGAGTCGGCTGCCACTTTTTTGCTTTCAGCGCCATTCTCCAGCCCAATAGGTAGGATGTCCGGATGGCGAGCTCTTAGCTCCCGAACACCCCGAATTTATCAAATAACTCTTGATTTTTTCCTCTTTTAAATTCTGAAATGCATCTTGGCTTCCACTAGGTGCCCCTTGAGAGTACTACTGATATCACGAGATGACCCTTTCTTTCAAGCTATCCCCTCCCACTTCCGCCACGTAGCGGCCGTTACGCTAATATTCTATGTAGAACTGCGGCAGACGAACGGGATAGAATGCAGGAACAACTAGGCCTCACACGTTCACAGCGTCTGCTCCCTTTCTAGCGGGGTCGTTAGTTTCCACACTGAGCGGTTGAGTCTTCCGTTTCCCCCCGAAATAAAGCAGCAAAACCGAACACGTGGCACCACTTATATTAACAACACAGAGGTCTGCATTCGACGAGATGAACCGGAAGACTCCAAGTTTTTTCATCTTCTTCATTTTATGTTCAATTGTTTTTTTCGAAAATAAACTTCAATTCTACAGAAAAATCCTATGTACTTTGAGTGCAGTATTTAGGATCTTGTTTCGGGGAGGGGCGAACTCTTTTCCTTCATATATCAACAGCTCACACAGGTCCGAACACTCTAGACCCCCTCCTAAATACGCTCCTCTTAAACATTTATTTCTACGTCTTTTATAACAACGGAAATATAAATTATTTTTAATCTCTAGAATTTAATCAGAAAATTTAGCTTTTCTTTTAAACTTACCTTCATCTGAAGTGTTTTGTGTATCATCTGTATTGAAACTTTCATTACCTTTGGAGTTCGAGAACGTAAAAAGTTTTCTGACAATCGATAACGACAATTTTGTCTGCAAAATGAGTTTGACTGGATGAACGGCAACATCTGGACATGTTTTCTAATTGATTGACAGTGTAGTTTGCAACCTTTCTTCCTTTTGAAAATTATAAATTATTTCTGAAGATTGTTCTACTAACGGTTATAGATGAAACACGAAATCTTAGAGACAGTTTCCGCATATGCGTTCCTACTTGTGATTTTGCAATTTGAATAATATCATTTCTTTTTAATGTCAATTCCATTAATTTTCGTTTATCTGTAATTTATACTACATCAAACGGATATAAATACTTGAATATACATTTGAATAAATAAATAAAAGTTAATACGCGATTTAATTGTATAAGAGTTGTGGAATTTAAATGATTAGCGGGTATAAGGTAACTGGTTTTATTTAATATGCATTGTTTTGATTTCGAATTTTTATTAATGTCGATTCTTGTGAATATCGGACGTGGAGCGATCTAGTGCAAAATAGGAACAACAAGAGCAGAAATCTGTAATTTTTTAATACTCGAGTTTCTGGCTAGGCATGCGTTCGAAGATTTAGATGCGCATCTAAAATCAACCGACTGTGTTGTGCACGACGTCATGACGAGTCGGATGCGAATAATGAAAAACATATTCGTAGGTAATCAGTGACAGTTGAAACGTGATTAAGTATAGTTCGATTGGGAATACTTAGTTATTAAATCATTGGGGAATACAATATACACCCCTGTGTTTAAAATGCGACCGCGTACAAAATTACAGAGCATAATGAAAAAAAGTTAAAACGAACGTATCTAGCTCCAGCATCCTATTACAAAGCAAGCTATTCTACAATCCTTTGATGATTTCCTGGTCTAATCTACAATCAGTCATATATAGCAGAGCAATAACAACGATGTTTGACTTAGTGTTAATATTTATACCAGAATAAAGAAAACAAGGTTTTTAATTTCCCAGCTATAATTCACAGATTACCACACACTGTAATTTGTAATGGCAAATTGCAATTTCTCCTGGAAGCTGTGTGCCGGCGACATGCTCTACTGCAGGTTCTTTGGCTTCTTAAACGTGATTTATGACCAGATTTTTTTAAAATGAAAAGAGTACATTTTGACGAAATGTAAAAATAGGTACCAGCGTATAATAATTAAGTAAAGTCTTGTCACTTTCGCAGAATTCAATGTTTGTCTCCCTTGTTTAATATGTGAGTAATTATTATAATTTATAGGTATGTGCATTTCACTTTCAAAACTGCGAGTCGATCAAGATACGAATTTACACATCTACCCAGTGGTGTATTTAGAATGCCGTCTTAAAGGGGGAGGCACACATTTGATAACTAAAAAAAAGTTCTAGGTTCTTGTTGGAACAACATAAGCATGAAGACTAAAAAAAACAAAGTTTATGTGTTTGTGAAATGCTTTATATAATGTAATTTTTACTTGGCTTATTGGCTCGGGGGGAAGGGGGTGCGGGGTGCATTTCTCTCCTGCACCTACCCAAACCCGAAACCGTCGTCTGTTGGAATGCAGAATATGTTATATTGAAGAATACCCCAAAACAAAAACATAGCATGCATGCCCCATTAGCTTGGTAATTTTGTTCAAAAGGTCTCTTTGCTCAATACACAAGTGTAATCTACAAAGCCGATTTTTTTTTTCTATTTTTAGTTCTTACATTCTGGTACTCACGCACATCCATTATGGATGTAAGCCAGGGCAAAATATGCGATAGTTTTATAGGTCATAAAAACCGATTAATGGTTGTGTCTTGTATTAGATTTAATGCCTCCATATCTAACTGTAACAACGGTAAATATTCAAAGCAACGTGTACCCTTCTTGTCGTGTAGAGATACTAGAGAATCTTTCGAAACGAATCCACGACAAGATGGTGATTTCTATTACCTTACCTCCGAGAAGCCTGGAAAAAATAAAATTATCTGTCTATTCACTAAGCATCTTTTATACCCATTTAAATATTAGCCTTTGCGAGTAATATATAATGATACCCCACAACAATATGCAGTATTTTAAAAAATCGGCGATAAAGGCATAATATTCCCCATTTAAAAAACAAAAATTAATAGCAGAAATTCGGAAGTAAAAGAAGATACGGCAACACTGTTACAGTAATAAATATATATATATATATATATATATATATATATACTTATTTGATAAATTAAAAATAAATCAGAATTTAATGGCCGATTCAAATTATAAACCTTTGATCAACAACAGAATCAAACACTATCATAAATCGAGAAAATAAGTGTTACTTCACAGATTGTTTTGTAATCTGTAACAATAGCTTGTACAAATTTATTTAAAACTAAAATTTCGAAGTGTTGAAAGTAGTTTGCCGAACCGTCGGCGTCGCACGTCATGCGAATACTATTTTTTACATAAGGACCGCCAGTGTCTCAGGCCCCGCCGGCGCCGTCGCGTCGGCAGTGGCCCCAGCACAGAGCTTGCGCGTCATGTTTTTGCGGGGATTTAATGATTGAAATGCTAATGCAATGGCCACAACGCGTAAGGCTCAAATGTGGTGGAGGCCCCGGGAGACATCAGCGAGCGAAATACAAAACTTTTCTTTTTTTTATCATCATGTAAATTTTGAGTTGCGGCCGAAGGGCATCGCAAAACTTCGCCTCGCCCAGATGAGCCCCAAACCATCGTAAGTAGTTAATTCAGCCTTGTTGCTTCTAGAATACGATACACTTACAACAGTATGTCTACGCCCGTCTCTTCAGCTTTCAGCCAGAAAATTAAATTGAAGTTTACAAATATCAGATTATCTAAAGTGCTCATCGTGAGAATTCGTGAAATTTATTTTGATTGAAATAATTAATTAATTTAAAACAAAAGTTAAGAATGCTGTAAGTAAAATAATTGCAGGGGAAACTTCCATTTTATTTTATAACATTTATTACTTGAGTTGCTACACTAGTGCCGTCTAATGACATTTTTAGTTTTTACTTGCAATTAAAAATTACAAACCAGGTTCAGAAGTCCCTATACAGGTAGCTAAAACCATATTGTTCTATTATTATAGTAAATATATCCTAAATTGCCATTTCTTAAATTTATCTTAACAGCTTGCCGGTAAGCAACAATCCACATTTTTGAAAATGTATTATTTTGGAAATTTGAAATATTTTATATCTGTCACTTTTGTTTTTCGATTATAATTTCAATCTCGATTTCTACTGCCTGCAACTGCACAGGTAGGACACAATAAACAGTATTGAAAATAAAATCTATACATTCAAAATAATTAGTTTAATAATTTTAAAAACATTTTATTGAAGGGTAAATTCTACAAACGTTTTCAAATGACAATGCATTACGGCCTATTTGACTCCCAAACGCTGTACATCGATATGACGTATTTGCGCGTGAAAGACCAGTTTGAATTCGGTCCGTATCATCGTCTTTTATTGCACAAATGATATTAAAAATTTAGCAAGCAAGATTCTTAGAATGCAATCCAATGTTAGCGCAATACGCAAACTAACGAAGTCGGCTCATACTTCAGAACACAGAATACCAGACCAGAGGAGCTCCAGAATTTTACAAAACTTTTTTGGCGCGAACACTTCTCTTTCGTCTGACGACACACTTGCATATGAATTTGAGTTATCGAACGCACTCACGTAAACACATTATATTTCTTTTGGGGGGCTATAGATGGCGAAACTTCCGATAATAAAAATGCATTCGAGGGGCTTGTATTCAATTGAAATTGGTATCAATGGAAATTGGTTTCAATGAAAATGCTGTAAATGAAAATACCATTCATAAAAATTGATAATCGGTTATATTGTTTCCCACAGAATACTACAAAGGTATTCGTTAAATATTTGATAAATATTGATATCAACAAATTTGTAAGTAATAAAATTGTATTATAATAAAAAAAATGCATTTTAATTATAATAATATAATGAAAATTGAATTAATTTTGTAAAGAACCGTCCAAATATCCATACATACATTTTAATAGCTAAATCAAATTAATTGATTGTTAAAAATCTATATGAAGGCTTTAGCTCTGGATGTTCCAAGGATTCAGTTAAAATTACATTTTTATTGTAATATTATAAAATAAATTGCCATAATGAAGTCCCATTCAATTTAAATTAATACCGGGCACATATCAGACTAAAAAGTAAAACGGCGTTCCATAATATCCATGTTTGCGTGAATATTTTAATATAATAAATTTAATATATTATTAGTTTCAGACTGTTTTTAAATTTGCCTGCATTTGAGTCGACTGAATTTATAGTCTCTTTCTGAGAAAAACATAACCTTACAGATTCTTCCTGTGACAAAATATTATATTTACAGTTATTGCTGCACCACGTGATCCCAGGTGCTTTTACTATTTCAAGTCTTCAAGACGAAATGACCGGTGTTTCGTTAGCTGGAACACAACTAAGAGTCAACCAATACAAAATGCATGACAACGAATGGAATGATGTCAAGGTAACTATATAAATTTTCACTACAGAGTTCTTAGTTGTAATTCATCTCTAGAATTACTGCACCAAATATCCCTTGGGTGCTTAGGTTAGGTAGGTTATGATACGGTTGCTAACTATACATTTCACATAATTCAGGTTACTACAATCAATGGCGCTAAAGTAATCGAAGAACATCAAGATATCCCTATACCACAAGGGATTACACATGCCATCGACAGAGTTATGTTCCCACTTCCAGTCGGAGATCTAGTTCAAACTATGCAAGCAGACAGAGAGAGAAGATTCACTTCCTTTTTGAGGGCAGTATTTGCTTCGGGATTAGCTGAAATGCTTCAAGGTTGTTATTGAACATTTTATTTACCAAATTGTACACACATGCACATTCTCAGTTGTTTATAAATATCGTAAAAATACTGTAAGCAACGTTCGAAGTGGATATTCAATAATTGGAGCTAAATTATTACCAAAGTGGACACAGGGTTTTCTCAATGACGGTTTTTTGTATTATCTCTAGAACAAAAAGCAATTTTATAATTAACCTTTATTTGCAATCACATTAACTACCTTGACTTTCCTCTTCCATTTCCCTCACATGTCTTCTCTTATTTCTCTCATCCGTTTCGCCCACTCGTCTTCTTTTCTTCTTTTCTTGCCTCATTTAATTAAGCAAAATATTTATGTAATATCTTTGTTAAACATTTCTTTAAATTCGCAACATCAACAAGAATAAACCAGAAGATTAACAATAATAATTAAAGATTTTACTACAATATTTTATTTGTTGAAATTAATGGTCAAATTTAACTTACGCTTTAATCGACATTCTTAAGGGGCTACCCTGATGATATATTCACTCATTGAGGTTTCACTATTGCAAAATATTAATTCTTGGCTACTGTCAGGTCCCCTAATGTCAACGAGAGAAGGTAGAAAGTTTGAATTGCTACAGGAAGACGATGTCAAAGTCGTTGAAGACATTTGCGGTTTTAGTTTGGTTGGCTACAGATGCTTTGGGCAGTTTTAAAAAGCAACCAATTTTGTATGGAAAAAAGGGTTGATTTCGAGCTTTTACTAATCGATATTGGACCAAAAGTCTCTCATTTTCAATATCTTTTCTTATCCGGAAAATTTCTATCCAATTTGTGCCAGTTATCATAAATAATCTGCTTCTCAAAAATATCGATATGCGTAATTTTCATCTTCAGTAACTCCTCAGATCGGCATACCCCAGACACACCTATTATAAGCGCAACCTAACAGAATAGAAAAAAATAATTAAAAACAAAAAAGAAAAAAATTAAAAGGAAAGCCTTACTTTAATAGGAAGAAATTCTTGAGGTGCTTTCTTAAGAAAATCCTCTAAGTTTTACCTGGTAAAGATATTAGACTTCTTTGGTTTAAATCCTACATTCTGGCGTTTCAAAAAGGCAATGAGTTTGTTATATTTTGATATATCAATATTTCGTTTAATTCTAGCATTGTATAATGCTGTAGACAGCCCAAAGGGTAGATGCCTTGCCATGCCGTTAAAAGGTGCCACCAAGACTGTCTCCGACGCGATATTCTTAGCATGTTTTTCGGCACACCAATTTTCATATAACTTCAATGCCTGTTCATATCATTCCCTACTTTTTTCTGGAAGTAAACTTGATTTTGCTCTTTCTGTAGCTTCTTTAAATTCTGGTGGAGTGCCAGTGTTAAAATAGTCTTCATTATCGTTTCTTTCTGACAACATTTTGCTTTCTTTTTTACACAAATCCGACAGAACGACGAAAAATTCAAAATTTCCAAATGTTGTTTAAGTTTTGCTGGTTTTTGTAGGTTTGCGCCAAAGCAGCTAGTCGACGTGAACGTGCCTCTGGCACCGGTGGCAACATATATAAAAAAAACCTCGGAGAAAAGTTTTCATTACTGTCGGTAGATATAATATACTATTATCTAATCATAAGCAATTTTTGAAACTCAACATTTTAGAGTATTTATGTAGGTAGTGTAAAAAAGATCATTCGTTAAAAGTAGTGTGAAAAAATCATTCGTTAAAAGTAATTCGTTAAAGCTAATGCATAAATAATTGTAAAGCCTGTTTGAAGGTGGTAGACAATATAGAATGCTCACTAAACTTATTCTGTCGGACTTGCATTATCTTTGTATTATCATCAAAATCATAATTTATAAAATGATGGTTACAAATGCACAAGCAAGTGCCGAAAACATGTTTTCTCAATTTCGTCAGTATATCTGTCTGTCCGTCGGTCTGTCTGTTCGCGGCGTAGCTAAAAAACCACTTATCCAACTGACTTCAAATTTTGGTCACAAATTAAAGGTTAAATGGAGATGACCGGGTAATATTTTGGTAAAAATCCAATATGGCGGAACATAATGGCGACCTACGGAAATGTTAAAAAATATTATTAAAAAACTGTTTGTCTAGTTTGTCTCAAAGTTTGCACAAAAATAAAGTATTGTGTAGCAATCAACTGGTTGAATTTTGGTACGAATCGAAGATGGCGGTGTAATGAAATATTTAATGTCCGAGTAGTTTAATATTGACAAATAATGACATTATGTCAAAATCAGTTAAATGAGAAATTACGCCATAGGGTATTATCATAAAAAATAACGCCCTAATGCGTTATTATTGAATATCAAGTCCTAGGGCATTATTATAGAAAAATAAGGGCATTAAAAATAATAATTTCGTGTATTATCATTAAAACTAGATTTTCCTAAAAAAATGTTTTACTTACTTGGAGATTAAGCGTTGAAGGAACTACGTGTATTTATAAGAAAAATAAGGTTATTAGCCTTATAATACATTAAAAATAAATATAATTTCTGAAAAAACTACTTCATGTATTGATTTGAAATTGTGTGCTATAAATAATTGTGATATAGAGATGAACTAGTAAAATTTTGGAACTAATTCAAGATGACAGAACAAAATGGCGGCAAATAAAATCATCGTAATCGTGAAAAAAATCACCCTCTCTGGTTTTACATATCTTCACGTTTTAGCGTCCCTTGATGCGGAAAAATATGTTTTATCAATTATGTCGGTCCGTCTGTCTGACTGTTCGCTACATAGCTTAAAAACTGCTTAACAGATTGACTTCAAATTTTAATCGAAAATTAAGGGTCATATGGGCATGACCTGGTAATATTTTAGTAAAAGTCCATTATGCCGGAACAAGATGGCGGCCTAGGAAAACGTCAAAGAAATATTCCTAAATAAACTAATTATTTAAGTTACCTCAAATTTCGCACAAAAATGAAGTGTTGCATAGGAATGAACAGATAACATTTTGGTATGAATCCAAAATAGCAAAACACAATGACTAATAAAATATTTAAAAAATCAGCCTGAAAAAACTAATTATTAGATTAATTTCAAATTTTTTGCGAGCATTAAGTGTGGTATAGAGATAAACTAATAGAGTGGTGGTGCGAAACAAAATGACAGCCAAATGTAATTTTTAAAGTATCAACGTAAAAAAATCTTGTTTTACTGAGTTTAGACTTTGCAGACAAATTAAATGTGATATAGGGATAAACCGGTGCGGATTTAACATTACGTTACAAAATGGCGGTGTGTGTCAATGTTAAAACTATTTATTAAATGTGTCTTAAATTATTCTCAAAAAATCAAGTGTGGCCTAGGTAGAAACTGGTAAAATATTGGTAGGAATCCGATATGATGAAACAATTGGCGCCCAATAAAAATTTTTGAAAAGACAGTGTATATGTGTTACTAAATGATTATGTACTGACCTAAATTGGGTCACATTTCACTATTCGTAATAAAAGAACAGATTCATAATGAGGGAAGTTCCGGTTAAAGGAAATTTACCGATTTTTTGTATTCTTCGTAATTTGTGATATATTTGAACTTTTTGATATGCCCTGTATATCAATATATTTTAAATATTTATCCCATGAAACCTTTTGTGTATAGGCTTTATAATTCTTTTGTGCATTAACTTTTTAACAGGCTTCTTCCAAATTTTTGCATTATTTTGTACCACCTGTATAAATATTCTAAAATTTTGACCTACAAAAATTAATTTAGAGTAGGTAAAGATTATTTGTAAAATTGCGTTTCGTCCCAGGAAAAATACATAAATAAATCGGTTATTGTCAAGATTTGAGAAAACTGTATATCTCCTTTGGTAATAGAGATATCAACAAAATCCAAAATGTGTCAGGGAATATCAGTATAGAGTATTTAAAAATGACAGAATGTAGCAGAAATTCAAACCATTCAAGAAAAACTGTAAGACGGTTCAAATATTCACATTTTGCACGTTTTTTCTAAATACGCTACCTACCGACCATTTTTAATATAAGAAATTCACATTAAAATAATTAGTACCCATAAATACCGCCTATCACCTATGAATAGCCTTTTTTTCTGTCATTAAGAAATGAAAAATCTGTGTCCTATTGAAATACTAAAATTATTGAATCTCCACTTCAAGGGTTGCTTACTGTATTTGTAAACAATAAAAAGATTCTAGCCATTTGATAACATTCACTCAATACAAATATAATTTAATAAAAAAGCAACTACAATAATTAAACCTAACTTATCTCAAATTGTTTCTTTAAAAAGGATTACTTTATAGAACGATTTTTTTTAAGATTTTACTGTTTCTGTTTTTCTTTAAAAATGTTATATTCTCTTATAGAAAACCGTCTTAAATAAAATTTTGTAAATACGTAGCTTAATTGAAGACTTTTGTTTCCCTTGTTTTAACTATATCACATTTTACAGACAAAAATTCTTTTAAAGATTTAGGCCATATATTATTTTTAATTCCGATCATATAAATATAAACTAAATAAAAAATTACATTTTAATTTTGGTAACAGTACTCTAATTTTAGTAAAATTATTTAATAAAAGACAAAGGGCTTTATTTTGTAATAAGTGTAGATCAAGGATGTCTTCTTTTACTTAATATAAGTATTAACCAATAATAAAATATAGATAAATAATTCAATTCTAAATATTTTGTTAAGATAGATAAAACTTAAATGTACATTAATTTTTTGTAAGTAAGATTATAAAAACAACAAAGTTCTACAAGAAAAAAATCGAAAAATATTGCATAGAATTCTAAATTTTGTGAACGAGTGAATGTACTTTTTTGTAGGTCCCAAGTCTTTAACACTCTTCGCACCAACAGATAAGGCATTTGCAGGTCTTAGTCCTGCCGATTTGACAAGAACAGTTACAGATCCAGCGCTTGCGAAAGAACTGGTTTTAAGGCACCTGATTCAGGGTGCTCTTTATACGAACGGTATGAGGTATTATCAAGTAAAAGACAGCCTGCAGAATGACTCACAAGTAACGATAAGCAAACACTCAGGTAAGTTCATAAGAAGTATGTTGCATAAGTTAATTATTACCGTGGCCTACTCATTTCTACCTTTAGACATCAACGCCAAAGATTAGATTACTCTCTACCAACACCGCATATTTTGTAGCTGGAATCCATTGTTAAATGAAAAATGGACTAATATAGTGTTCCAATTTACGTTTCATCATGGACTGTGTTGGTACGAGCCCCTTATTTCATATATTCTCTAGATGTCATTGCAACTTGCTGTAGACTAGGAATACATGATCTTCCAAAAACAATTTTTTAGAATACATTCGATTCAAGATTACGAGAATCGATTGTTAGAAAAATCGCTGTCAAAAGATCAATCTTTTTTTCTTACATTCTTAAACGTATATAGAAACCAATTTGGGATAATAGGAATACCAAAAGGCAATTAGCAAACATTTACAATTAATTTTTTTATTTCTTTTTGGAATTTATCGTTTTTTTTTTTATTTCTTTTTGGAATTTATCGTTTTTTTTATAGATGTGGATGTTAGGATGCTATCTTAATTAAATAACTGAAGTAAAGTTTTTAATTCTCTATAGATGCATCACAATTTTGGCTATCAGTGCTATCATACTTTTCTCAAATAAAGACCTGTTACAATAAAAAAAAATTATCAAAAAAGGCAGCCACATTTATGTTCGACTTTATCACCTTTAAATACTTCTCCCGCTTAAAGAACCTGTATCCCTAAAAATCGTTTTTTTCTGTAACTGTATCCCAAAAATCGTTTTTTTTTTGTAACTGTATACCCAAAAATCGTTCTTTTTTAAATATGTGTAGTTTTGTTTTGCTGTTTTGTATGTTTATATTACGAAAGCTTCTACAGTTTCTTCTATTTTGTTACTAAATTTTACTGTAATAGTTATTCACATAACTAGTGCAGACAGTGACACTTTTCCGCACGATACTGTCCTTGACCGAACGACGTGAAGTCGAGTACGTAAAAGATACTTTTCGCACGTGTTAGCTAGAGCGCTTTTTCTACGAGCGTGAGGAAAATTAACTAATTTTGGTAGTTATTTTAAATAATTTATTTCACTATAGGCGTCAAAGTGAAAATACAATTCAAAATTCAGACTTATATTTCTTTTATTCATTATTAACAATAATAATGATAAAATAACATTTACTTGCAATTGTTAAATTTGTGGTGGAATTTAATTAGTTTTTAATTGGGATGGAAAATGTTAATTGCCTCTTCTTTCTTGAAGTTTTTGTTTTTTGCACATAATTTACTAAATGTTTCTAATTTTTTTGACGACAGTTCGAAGGTTTCTACCACTATTCCATCAATCATATTCTCTCCAATTTCTTCCTCCATCACACTCAAAACTTGGTTTAAAATCAAATAACTTTTGTATTTTTACTTTGACGTCTATACTGATAACTAAGACAAACTTATGTTTATAGAAATGATACAGGTAGAAAGACCTTGGAATTATTTCTTGGGTATTTCTCATCAATGTTTTATTAAATTATTAAATATTAAACAGGGCCTCTTCAGTCCAGTTCCGTTGAGGTGCACTAGGACACGAAGCCTAATTAGGTGGCCATATATACGTAGGTCTGTGATAATGTATGTATTGTTTTCAGCTTCCGTGTTGCAAACAGTTTAAGCCCTAGTGCGGAAAAGTTGAACTTTCAGCACTTGTATTAGTGTTAGTTAAAATTGAGCGAATGTCGTTAAGAGTAGCTACAAATAATTTTAACATATTATTTTATACACTGCGTAGATACTTCTGAAAATTTACCCTAGAAAAACTTAATTCAGAAACCGTCAGTACTATAACAATCGTCGTATATTATAAAAATGGGCATGTTAGATTTAATTTTTACCTATCTGTTTGCTAATACTGAGAGCGTTTTTAGGTGTTTTCATGAATTCAGGAAAGTAAAAGTAATCATTCCGATTACTTTCAGAAAGCAACTATTACGGGCTCAGTCCAAAAGGATTTAAAAGATTGGCTTTTCTTTATGCTAGCTCATTATCCCTCACCATTCCTGTGTCTTGGAAACTAATTATATGGCTGGTCCTGATTGATTTACTTCATTTGAAAGCGGAAATATTCGCTCTCTATAAAGTCGCCTGAAGGCACCAACCTACCCTACGAATTTCATTGTGAAAAATGTTGAGAATTTTTTTAATAACTTAGAAATGGTTCTACAAAGACACCAATTTGGTCCCGGTGACATCCGGAATGTGGATGAAACCGGAATCACTACTCAGATCGTGTGGTGGCTTGCCGAGGAGCGAAACAAATACGAGGGGTGACGTCGGCCGAACGGGACATCTTTAGTAATATTACATTCTATTTCCTCCTTTTTTATGTGCCACGGGTAAAATGTTATTAATGAAAGTCTACCTGGAAATAAAGAGCTACTAAGACATCAGGGTGGATGAAAGAAACACATTTTGTAAAATATGTTCTTTATTTCACCAAACACATCAAAGTTTCCAAAAACAATTATATGCTCTTATTATTAGGTAATCACGACTCCCATCTTTCTCCTGAAGTCATAAACTGTGTTGCCCTTAGATCGAAGCATATATGATCCTCCTAAAAAATATGTCAATATCACGTGTGATTCGTGGATGACAAATAATTCTGCTATAATACTACCATGACAATATACTACATTTCTGGCATCGATGAAATATTATCGGATATTGATAATTCAAATTCTATAAAGTTCGATCAAAATAAAACACATGATATTGACGACTTTCTAACTTACCTGAAGTCGGGACATTAGAACTACTCTAGAAAAATTGAAGCCTTTGCCAAAAGTAGAGGAACGAAAGTTAAAAAAAATGAACCTAAAATGAGGTTATCTACAATTTTAACTGATATTCCCATTAAGCAAGGGGGTGAGAAAAATGAAAGAATTAAATCTGTAAAAAGGAACGCGTTTAATAAGTAGCAAATAAATAAACAAAAGGAAATTAAAAAGGAAAAAAAGAGAAAGTGCCGAAACTAGTGATGATTTTGTCTGGTTTGCAGGGAGCCATGGTCAATATACAGTGGGTTCAAATTAAGTCTCATGATAAATGCCGCGATTCGGGGCTCCTTTATATTTGTCATAACTGCGGATAAAAATATGTTATACTATTTATGTTGTTTATGCTTCTAATTGTTGATTGTTTATATTATATAGAATAGACGTATATAATACGAACAAATTGTATTAATCTGTAACATGCTTCAAATAAAATAATGATAGTCCAACCAACTCCAACATATGTATCAACCTGTCCCTAGCACAGGGGTTTGTACACTTGCAAGTATGTCCAATTTTTTTCTGAGCATTTAAATGCCACTAATGTGTTTCTAATTATGAAATGTATTATGCAAGTTGCTTATATTTATTTCCATGGACTTGAATTTGCTCAAAATGTTACGATTCATTTTTAAACGTTTTAATGCGAAAAGTGTACGATCGATCCCCGCTGTAGATATGATAGAAAACTGAAGTAGATATGATAGAAACTGGAGTAGTTTAGAGGAAAAAATTAATACATTTTTAATTTCGCAAAATTTCATTTTGTCAATTCTGTGTTTTTATATTTTTATTACTACTTACTTTTATAACTAAAAACAAACAGTATGTAGCCCCATGCTCATAAAGATGTGTTTTATAATTTAAGAAACCTAATATTACCAAGTCTTACCAGTAACTGCTGAGAAATCAAAAATTTAAAAAAAGTTTCCCATGTGATGAGAACTTTATTGCAAACAGTGAATGATACTCTTTAAACTTTCTGTTTGGCAGTACTTTTTTTTTAAACCTTGGCAAAATCAAGAACCCAAGAAACCCATGTTAACTTTTTAATTATTGATGTCTCAAAAGTTTTATTCAAATAATCAGGAACCTTAATTATTTAAATAAATGTGAAAAATACATTTGGTATTGTTTAAAATATTAATATTTCGGATTTTAAGTCAGAGGAACTGCTGTTCAAATTAATACTGCCAACATTCTCGTAAGTCAGTAAGTTTGCATTTCCACTTAAGGCACCCCCAATAATGTTTGAAACATTTTTCTTATTGTTAATACTCTCTTCAACGCAACCAGTCGTCACAACTGCCAATTTCCATCCTACTTGTCGTTGGATTTGACCTGCTGTTATGCCACTATTCGCTACAATAGTAGCGGAGGTACGTCGAAATGCATGTCCCGTGTATTTCTCAGAATCGTCCAATTTAAGATTACGTGCAATTTGCATATCGTAAGAAAACTCGGTCTGTACATACATTTTGGGGGCGCAGTGATAAATACTGCTTTACCAGACGCACATAACTAATTCCGTCACTGTCGGCAATAGTAAAACATCAAGCCTTTACTGACTTAGATGGGCGGATTGTAATAGGCAACACGCTTCCTTCTTCCTTGATGTCAGATAAGCGTAAATCGCACAATTCGCATCCTCTACAAGAGCCAAAGATACCGCAAATGGCTACCATACGTAATGTTCGCTGCATCTATGAAAAACTTCCGCTTCTTGGATACGTTATTCTTATTAATTACCTTCATGAATGCATGCACTTTTACAAATGACTTCATATCGACCACTTTATTTATCCGGTTCCCTTAACATACTTTGCAGTTTCGAATGAATAGTCCACATAATCGACGCCTTGTACTACTCCAACATTTTCAAGCAAAACTCGTTCGTCTGTTTCTGTTACCTTTTGCACTTCCATCCATTTGATGAACTTGTCGTATTCTTTTTTATAAGCGTCTTCCGATTTTTGCGGCATCAACCGCGATTCTGCTTTACTATTTAAATAATAAATATTAGAACTCATTTTTAAGCGAAATACAATGTAACACTTATGTGGCAGATTGCAAATTAATTCTTGTTTTTCTCATTTCAATGACAACGAAAGGTATACTGATGTCACATCACGAATTTAATATTTCACATTATTAGTTCTTATTATTGTAGTATTAATATCAGTATCTATTTATAATGTCAAAGTGTACCAATAAAAAAATAGCGTAAACTATTCGGATAACACTTGCTCTCAAAATTCGCGCGTGTTTTAAAGCCTTAATATCCACTTTTACTTTAAGATACATATTGTGCTCTTTACATTCTGTGAGCTTTGACTTTATGTAATTTCACGTGGGTATTCCACGTAATTCTAACAACTCTTCTGAGTTATTTAGACTATACTGTGTTTTTAGCAATTCTAGAATAAAAAATACATATTTAAGTTAAGAAATATTGCCTAACGAAACTCGTTCTGTCGGACATGCATTATCTTTGTTATTTTAGTTTCACAACATTTCGAATGGTAACTATCTCCAATCGTTTTCAAAGCTAAATTGAAGTATAAACTTGAAAACGATTGGAGGTAGTTACTACTCAACACCTTGTGAAACCAACATAATAAAGACAATGCAAGTCCGACAGAACGAGTTGAGTGAACATTCCACATTGTCTACCACTTTCAAAGATTTGACCTTTAAACAACCAAGTTTAAATAATAATCAGTGCCACATCCACTGTGTCATAAAGTTTGGTTTCAAATTTGCTGTCATTATAATGCAATTGAAATGCAATTTCGGTAAGAAGTTGTTGAATTTTATATCTTTAAAGAAATAATAGTAAAAAATATAATAAATAACTACATTAATTTTTGGTCCGAAAAATAAAATAGGAAATGAAATTCTTAGTTGGTATTTTCTTGTATTACTTATTCAGAACCAGACATAAAATTCTTTAAAAAATGTCTATTCTACACTAGTACTACGAGTACCACAAATAAGACAAGTTTTTATTTTCCAAAACGAGAAAGTGCTAACTATTTACAAATTCTAATATAATTAGAATGTGCACTGTTACTTATAATTATTAATCCGATCAACAAAATATAGTCAAGGAAAGGCAAATAACAGCATATCAAATGGGCATATTTAACCTCCGGTTAATCTACTTAACATCGATATGTTGTTAACTATAATACCATCCTTTCTCCTCGATTGTTTGTAATGATCTCTCCCATGTCATTTTTTTATGCTAGACCGATTAAACACATAATTGTATTTAGGTTGAAAACGCTCGATTACAACGATTTGCAAAAGTAAAAGTATATCGGGAACTGATAATTAGTTTTTTCTTTTGTGTATTACATCTGCAACACGCGGAATTGTTCTTAATTTAGATTTGTGGCTAAATAAAAATATACACAATACTTTCTGTTACTTACAACTGCTAATCTATACCACTAAACAAAAAAAGCACTTTAAAGTAGTTATAAGTTTACTTCTTTTATCTATAACGGAAGCTGAAAATACTAAGTGGTTATAAATTGTTTGAGGCGTTCCATTTTAAGCCATGGCTATAACACTTTTAAACATGCCTATGTGGTATAAGCGTCGGAAACAACGGAAACATTATAATTTTCCAATCAATTTCCTTATATTTCACGCTCCTTTTTAGAAGCTTCCAATTATGTTAAAATAAAATCAAAGTAGATTTTTTACTACATGCTCTCGAACCTCAAACTTCGAACTAAGAATTTTTCAAAATCCTAACTTGTGCTCTGTTGGTGCTAACAAAGAAGGTAACTGCGGAGAGTACTGTTGAATGTATTTACTTGACATGACCTCCTTCGAACGAGGGAAGTATTGTAATCGTGAAAAAATCATCTGAGATTTTTGCGATTTAGGATCCATAGACATGTTCTCGCATTTCTGTCTGTCTGACGATCTTTTGTGCGCGGCTTAAGTTAAATATACAGAAAGTTATCCAACAAAACAATAAACTGTAACTAAGTGATCAATTCCTCCCAAACCACTCCACACACCCGAAAGTTACTCTTCGTTTGTTGGTTGCGGAAACGAGGTATTACGGAACGGTTTGAAAAGCTGATGTCTTAAATGTCATTTAATATCAGTCATATTGAATAAAATTATCGATTAACCAGTTTTTTTTTTCATATTTTTACCGTTTAGAGGTTTTGAGGACCATTAAATACTATTTTCTCCTACTTACTACCACATTTATTTATTTTGTTTATCTTTTTATAGGTAATTTTAGATACCGTTTCATTGTCGGTACATCTTATGACTATTACATTACTGATTCAGCTTGTAAAACTTGAGATAAGTATAGTATTCGATGTAACTTGATTGTAAAAGAGGCGTAATCGATTAATAAATAAATGTTGGCTTGTTTATACAATTAAACAGATTATTTTGTGTTGTACACTTTTTAGTCATAGAACCACATAGTATTTAATATATATTGTTTTAATTAAAAAGAACTTCTGCCAAAATATAAAAGCGGTGTGTTAATTTGTTATCTTTTCTCCTGGTCCATTATGTATTAATTTGTAGTATATAAAACTAAATTATTTCTGTAGTCAATAAATCTATTAATTTTCTCATGGCTAAATTTAATAAAAATAGTGTAAAAATATATTTCAAGTGTAATTTTATTCATAAGCCAAATGTTTCTGTCTATCAAAAAAGCTTTCCAAAACTTTCATAAATTTGTCAAAAAAATAAATATATAATCATAATGTTTATTCAGCTAGTAAATAAAAACTACCCGGTATTTAGTTCTGTTTTTAGAATATAAGAGAAAACCACATAGATTAACGGTGTGGGTCGATGCACTAAAGAACCTTACAATATATGCAGCATATATGGCCCTGCATGTTGAGGTTTTGAACAGAAAATGCAGGGTGTAACTTGCTTGTTTGGAAAAACGAAAAACACTACTTCATTACTTGAGAACGTATATTGGTAAACTGTTTTTAAAAAACATACACACAGTATGGGATAAAGCTTATTTGCACCATATTATAAGCACTAGACGCCGACAAAATGAAACGGAAAGTGCAACATAAGCAAAGATATGCTAACACAACGCTTGCCTCTTAATCTAAACAATTTTTATATTCTTAGTATTAATACAGCAGGTTTAATTTTTCTTATCTTAACACTCTCCCTAAAAACTAAATCTGCATCAAACAAAAATTGTCCTTACTTACTAAGCCTTAAGCCAAGTTTCCTTTTTTCATACAAATCACGTACAAAGTGAAATCTTACATCAATGTGCTTTGTACCTTTATGATACTCTGGATTTTTAATCAACCTTATAGGACTTTGATTGTCAATACACATGACCGCCCGTTCTTTTATTAACGCACTTGCACCGATTTCTTTTAGAATACGCACCAACTACACAAGGTCTTTTGCCGCTGTTGCCGCACTGACATATTCTGCCTCTGTCGTGGATTGCGCAACGCACTGTTGTTTTCTGCTTTGCCAGGTTACTGCAGCACCGCTAACTCTACAGATTACACCGGTAGTGGATTTTCGTGTCTCCTTATCGCCTGCAAAATCAGCATCACAAAACACTTCTAGTTGACTATTACCGTGATACAAAAGTCCAACATTTTGTGTACCGCTAAGGTAACGAAGAATCCGTTTGACCAGCTGACAGCGTGCTTCTGTTGGTTTGTCCAGCGCCCTTGATGCAACATTGACTGCAAATCCAATGTCTGGTCTTGTAAGGACTTCTAGAAACATCAAGCTTCCAACAATTTCCCGATATGGAAAGTTTGTGTCTCTTGGTGGCAAATCATTTGTCATCCATCCTGGATCAATTGGAGTTGACACAGGCTTTGACTTTGTCATTCCAAATTTCATTAGGATTCTTTTTATGTAGTCACTTTGGCCAATAAAAATAGAGCCATTTTCTAATCTTTTGATTTCAACTACAACGAAAGAACTCACATTCACCGTTATCTTCGTTTCAAATGTGCACTTGATTTTATTCAATAATTCATCGGCCTTTTCTTCACTAGTTGACGCAATTAGTCCATCATCTATATAGAATAACAGCAGCATTTTCTGATCACCATTTGTACTGATGTACAGGCAAGGATCTGCAGAACTCTCCCTGAATCCACAACTTTGTAGAAAATTTGAAAATCGTTTGTTCCAACATCTTGGAGCCTGTTTCAATCCTTAAAGGCCTTTTAAAAGTTTGCACACACGAGTCGAACCATTCTCAAAACCTTCTGATTGATGCATATAGATCTCCTCTTCTAAATCGCCATATAGAAAAGCTGTCTTTATGTCAAACTGCCTTAAATGAAGATTTTCCGACGCAGCGACGTTGAGCACAACACGGATTGTTTCAAATCTAGCCACATGACTAAATGTTTCCATGTAATCAACACCACCACATTGCGCATAGCCCTTGATAACTAGCCGCGCTTTAAAACGATCGATTATGTCACCTTCCTTGTACTTAACACGATAAATTGTTCTGTAAAAGAGAACTCATCTCGTCATTCATGGCTTCCATCCATTTTTCTGAATCTTCAGATGATACTGCCTCTTGAAAACTTGACGGTTTTTGAACCACTAATGCAACTGATACTCCGTAGAAATCTGGTTTCTGAATTTTTGCACGATCTCTTAGATTTCGACAGTTTTCCTCTTCAGAATTTTTCTTATCTTCAATATCAATTGCATCACCGCCAGAAGACTCGGCATTTTCATCTTCCGTAATTTTTTAAGGTTTTCTCTTCGACAATCTGTCTGAATGCTAATCGGCGATAACACTTCCTTTTTAAAAACTACATCAGTCAAAATGACATCATGTTTTTCAGGAATCCACACACGATATCCACTAATATCCTCAAGGTATCCGACCAAAAAGCCTTTTAGAGCCTTTTTGTCAAGTTTTCTTCGCTTTTCTTTGGGTATGTGAACGAAGCAATCTGTGCCAAATACTTTCAATTTATCAATTTTTGGCTTCTTGTCGAACCATAATTCATACGGACTTTTATCTTTGCACTTCGTCGGACTTGTTCTGTTCAAAATATACGCAGCTGTATTGACAGCTTCTGCCCAAAGAAACTGCGGTAGATGTGGTTTAGCAAGCAACATGGAACGAGCTGCCTCCATCAAAGTACGATTTTCACGCTTAGCACTTCCATTTTGCTGTGGGCTGTAGGGAGTTGTCACCGTATGCCTTATACCTTGTTTACGTAAAAAAACCGTAACTTCTTCATTCACAAGCTCGCCTCCACCATCTGAACGCAATTCAACAATGTTACTTCCAAATCGCGTATTTATCTCAGCACAATACTGTTTAAGTTTATCTTTGACTTCCGACTTCTCGCGAAGAAAATAAACTTGACGGTACCCTGTATAATCATTCTTGAAAACTACAAAATACCTCTTTCTGCCTGGACTATCCACCTGCATTGGGCCGCATACATCCGAATGAATGATTGTCCTTGGTTCCGTTGCAGTGTCTATCCGAGCACCAAACTTAAGTCTGTGATGTTTCCCTAACACGCACCCATCACATAAATCATCATTGTCCACGGTCAGTTCAATACCCATGTTTTTCATAAACATTTTTACGTGTCGTTTATTTTGATGACACAACCGTTCATGCCACAACTTCAGCGTATCGACGCTATCAACACCGGTGTTTGTAACAAAAACATTAGCATCGCAATTTTTTGCCGGCGGCAGCGACGCGATAACGCGTAATACGATACGATATAAGTTTTCTGATTCAACACCGATAGCCACTATTTTCTTATCTCGTAAAAACATGCATCGCTTACCATTATTTTCAATGATGAAATCAACACCTTTTTTGGTTGCCGTCTTCACTGAAAATAAATTATGTGCTATATCCGGTGCATATAGAACCTCATAAAGCGTTCCCGGTATCCACGCTTCATTGGCGTACGTTTCGGTATTAATGTTTCCGCGACCTAATGTAGCAATTGTCTCACCATTCCCGACGCGTATCATTAACGGTTCCGAAAAAACTTTATAGTCATAAAACCAGTCCCGACGGTTTGTAATGTGGTTTGAAGCACCCGAATCGATTAACCAGATATCAGCCGTTGCCATTAACCCGACACTCCTGATAAACGCTTGTCTTTTTTCACCATGCTGCCCATCCGAGTCTTTTGGACCTTTCTTTTGTAAATGTCTTTTCGAACCACATTTCGCGCAACCCGAGCAGTCTTTACGCTCATGACCCGTTTTCCCGCACGTATAGAACTTTATTTTCTTCTTACCGAAATCCTTGGAATCCTTGGAGAACTTGGTTTTCAACACCAACGCTGTTGTCATTTCTTCAACTTCACCTTCTTGTTTTTGAAGCCGCATTTCCTCAGTCATCAAACGGGTTGTCAGGGTTTCGATATTCCTTTTTGCTGAATCCATCGAATCCCAGGCACTGTGGAAATGGTTGAACTTGGACGGTAACGTTGACAAAATTCTGGACATCAACATTGAATCAGGTATTGCACCACCGAGCTTTTTCATTTTACTCGCCATCTGCTCCAGTTTTGAAATGTGTGCTGCTACAGTACTCGAAGAGTCCCATTTAAATTCAAAAAACTGTTTTTGAATTAACCCTAGACTCTCTTCTGATTTCAAGTCATAAACACCGTGCAATTTCATCCACATTTCATTTGCTGTTTCACAGTTCATTAACAACTGTAATGGTTTGGCTTCCACAGTGGTCACAATAAGCCTTTTTGCAATACGGTCTGCCTTCGTCCATTTTTTCAGCTGTTGACTCTCCACTGTAGATTCTGGTTTTGCGAAAGTTCCATCGCAAACCTCCAGAGCATCTTCAGTATCTAGTAACGTACCAACTACAAACTGCCATTGTTGCCAGTTATCAGCGCCTCGAAGTTTTTCTACTTTGGGCTTGTCTCCTTCCATTTTGGAGGACACTAAACTAACCTTTGAATGCACTACACAAAAAAAACTAGTCACACACTAAGGCACGTAATCCCAAACTTTTTGATCACATCAAGTTACAAACGTGACCTGGGCGCATAACCTGTTGAGGTTTTGAACAGAAAATGCGGGGTGTAACTTGCATGTTTGGAAAAACGAAAAACACTACTTCATTACTTGAGAACGTATATTGGTAAACTGTTTTTAAAAAACATACACACAGTATGGGATAAAGCTTATTTGCTTATCATCACTAGAAGCCGACAAAATGAAACGGAAAGTGCAACATAAGCAAAGATATGCTAATATAACGCTTGCCTCTTAATCTAAACAATTTTTATATTCTTAGTATTAATACAGCAGGTTTAATTTTTCTTATCATAGCACTGCAAAGTTTACTTAGATTTCTTTACATTTTCAAATAGAGGTGTCAATTTACGAGAATGTGTATTTGCCGTCGCATACATAATTTAAATATTTAGGTAATTTTGTATATTACGTCAGTAAGATGTTTAAGTTGTATAGGAATATAAAACGTATAATCACGCAAAATTATAAAACGAAAGACATACTGCAAATAAAAAATACGCTTTATCATAACCTTTAAATCCACGTGTTTTGTTAAACAGGAAAAAAGGTTCAAGTAATATCTGGTTTGAGAAGTTTTCAACAGCGCTTCATTTTATCATCAAATTATATAAAAACTTAAAACCTTTCCATCGAGGTATTACTTGACCCACCTTCCCGTTCGATATTTTTAATGAATGTAAAGGAGTGTATCGAAAATTGTTTGTAAAATATGCCTCCCGTTCCCGCCTAGATGACATTGTTGTATCTATTTTGGCATTTTTTTTTAGAAATCCTTACATTCCGAAAACTTTGAGTTTTTAAATAAAACTCTGTATATTTAACTATTATAATTATTGTACTGTTTATCTAATATTCTGTCGAAAAACCCAAAGAAATATTCTGTCCTTCAAGATCTGGAATTATTTATTATAATAATAAATACATTTTTACCCTCTTGCGTTTTGCAAACAGCATTATGTAAACAACTTCGCTGAGGTTATGCTTGAGTCATATCACTCTATGCATTTGCTATAGGCGTTACATTTCTCCATGTATACTTAGTCTATGGTGCGGGGCATAACTCAAAAACAACTTACCCGATTGACTTCAAATTTTGTTTAAACATCAAGGGTCATATAGGGATGGCATGGTAATATTTTGGTAAAAATCCAGTATGACGAAATAAAATGGCAACCTCACAAGTTGTAAAAAATCATTACCAAGAAACTACTTGTTGAACCAACCTTAAATTTTACACAAAATTCGAGTGATACAGGGACAACCCAAATTTGGGGAAAGACATTAAGGCTGAAAAAAATTAGGAGCCTAATGAGGTGTTTATACGTTTAGTGCCAAAAAACTACTTATTCATGGGCACTGCCAAGGGGGGGGGGGCAGTTGACTCCGCCTCCAGACAATGTCACCGTTCGCTCTAGAGAAAATCATCCTGCTCTTTAACGAAAATCTGGTGTCAGTTGGTTGTTACCTTAACTTACATAAAAGGAATGACCTTTTTTTGTTTTTAGTCACTTTTAGGTGACTTTGTGATAGTTCTTTTTATATGCAATAGGGATTAAATATATAAATTTTTGTCTTTAAGTCCTCACTTTCATATATGAATATTTAAGATTTTGAAGAGAGGTCCGAACTCGTAATTTTTGTTGTTGGCGAAAAAAAGGTCCTCATTTCCATGTCCGTAATATTACGCCTGTCCTTAATAATGTACGGGGGTGGGTCCCGGACTCTCTAGACCCTCCCTAAGTATGCCCATGCTTATTGTAATACTAGGTATTATATAAAATGAAACTAATTTCTTTCAAATAATTATACAGCATTCAATTTTCATACAAATGTTGTGCCGGATTTAAGGGGGACTAGGTGACTAGGTAACTGGCGGTAAACTTTAAGAGGCGATAGAATGTGTCTAGGAAAAAAAATTAAGCTTGAACAAAATTTTAAACAAGCCACTTGTGCTATTCGGCTGAAAACCGTATGTGATGTTATTTAAGAGTAAAGAACTAATTTTTAGTCCTCATTTGAAAATTCCAATTGGCGGCGGTCACATGGAGTGTGCAATATCGTGTTAAAATCGGTATCTGAGGGCATTTAAGAGTTATGCATTTGTAAACAACAGTTAAAATTTTAAAATCCTACAACTTTTGTTTTTTTTTTGTAGCTCCTATAGTTGAAGTTACTTATCCAGTTGATTTGAAATTTTCTACAAAATCAAGTGTGAAACAAGGATATTCTGGTAAAATTCTACGGGCAATTCTAAATGGAAAAACAAAATGGCGGTCTAATAAAATGTTTATTTAAATATTCGGTAAAATTTCATTTTCTGGAATAAAAACTCTTTTTTATGGAGGAAAATAATAAATGATAATTTATTTTTTATAGACTGGAAATAAATAATAATAGTTATAATGATAATATAAAAATAAATTAAAGACAAATAAAAAACGGTAAATTCGTTTTACCTTTACCCCCAATTTTACTCGAACAGAATTCCACTACCCAGTGATACTACATTTTATGAATCTATATAGTTGTTTATTGTTTGGTAATAACTTAACATTGAAATAAATTTCAGTTTATGGAATTTCTATAAAGTTATTACCAAATAATTATGTGAGTACAGTGTGAACTCTAACATGAAATAAATTCTGCAATATCGCTTTGGTAGATTACATTTATTTTAAAAGCGTTGAAAATGTTGTCCGTTGTTTTTCCGACTAGGTTGCTGCCAGCAAATGAACGGACAACATTTTCTACGCCTTTTAAAATAAATGTAATACATTTTTTAATAATATTTTTGAATTGTATGTAATCTTTTGCTAGCTCTGTATAGGAAACGATTAAAGGTGAAAGAGTCAAACTCGGCACCAATATGCAACTTTGGGCTTTCTATAAAAATTTACACTATTTTAAACATGACGAAACTAAATAAACAAACAGCTCTCTATGAAAAAGATTTTTGGTTTTACTGCAACTCAGCAAAAATACTTAACAATATATTGACTTCAAAATATTTCAGAAACTTACGTATTTTAGCATGTAGACTAATCAATTTACAGTAGCTTTGGATAAATAATATAAAAAATGCATTTTAAGCAAAAAAATAATTAAATTGTATAATGTACTTTAATTTCTCTAATCGCTCTAACTACTGATCAAGAGCTTTCGTGCTGTAATTTCCTTAAATAATTTTCAGACGATATATAATTATTATATTTTGTTGAATTGAGAAAAAACCCAAAACAACTGGTTTAAAATTCTATACGCACATAATTATCTGAATACCTTCAAAAAACAGGAATTTAATTATAAAATTGATTATTATATAATAATATAATGTAATTAGATTGCCCTGCATTACTGCAAGCTAAATTAAATGCATTGAACTAAAATATTTTATTTTAGTTTCTAACAAAAACAAACAACAATAAAAATGGTAGTCTAGTTTAAAATACTGCATAATTTAAGTATGTACAAAAAATTGGGGAAAACCTTATTGAAAATGTTTATAGGTAGAATACTGTTCGCTTGTATTACTAAATTTGAATAATGTTTAAAGAAAAACATATTAAATAATGTTGAAATCGTACTAAAATTTTCCCAGTTTATCCTTACATCACATCTAATTTTGGTGCAAAATTTAAAGTGAATTGAATAAGATTTTTAACGCTTATTTTTTAAAAGTTTTTTATTTGACAGCCATTTTGTTCCGCTATACTGGATTCGTACGAAATTTTTACCAGTTCTTTTTATATCAGACTTAGTTTTTGTACAAAATTTGAAGTCTAATCTGGAAAAGCCAAAGTAGCTTTTTCCAGATTAGGCCATCCTTTTCTTGCTCCATATCAGATTAGTACGAAAATTTTGCCCATTGATCCCTATGTAACCCTTGTTTTTGTGGAAAATTTTAAGTCGATTGAATAAGAAGTTTTTCAGATTGATTTTTAAGCATTTTGCTCCGCTCGATTGCATTCGTACCAAAGTCTTACTGGTTCATTCTTATGTCACGGTTTAATTACTTGCTAAATTTGAAATCAATTCCAATATGTAGTTTATCAGTCAGATTTTTCAAACATTGTATTACACCGCTGATTTGTTCCGCCATATTCGATTCGTATGAAAATTTTACCAGTTCATCTTTGTATCAGACTTGATTTTTTTTGTTGATCAAATTGACTTTTTTAAACATTTTATTAGGAATCCATTTTGTTCCGCCATCTTAAATTCGTAACCAAATGTTACCAGTTCACCCCTATATCACACTTGATTTTTATGCAATATCGGAAATCACTCAAACAGTTTTTGCAGAATATTTCTTTTTTATGAAAGGGGAAGGGCTGTGTGCACGTAGAGGTAAATAAATTGTGAAAATCTTTTCTTTGTATTTCGTGCAAATCAATGTATTAAAAACGTAGCAAAGCGCTTTCGACTTTCGCCATCATCAGTGCCACTTAGTCAAGTGTGCACAGGAAATAAATCCATAAAGTACCACAAACAGTTAAAAACAGTAAACATTTAAATTGTAAGTTACGATTTGTTATATATTTGACATGTAACTTACAATTTAAATGTTTACTGTTTTTAACTGTTTGTGGTACTTTATGGATTTATTTCCTGTGCACACTTGACTAAGTGGCACTGATGATGGCGAAAGCCGAAAGCGCTTTGCAACGTTTTTAATAAATTGATTTGCACGAAATACAAAGAAAAGATTTTCAAAATTTATTTCTTTTTTAGCCTTTATGCGGCCTAATTCGTTTTGTTTCGCCATCTTGGATTCTGCTAAAATTTTACTTGTACATCCATATTCAATCGAATAATTAGTTTTTAATTCTAATTTTTTAAACATTTCATTAGTATGCCATTTGGTTCAGCCACCTTGAATTCGTAGCAAAATGTAACCAGTTTATCTCTTATCACACTTGATTTTTGTGGAAAATTTGAAATCAATCGAACGTAGTGTTTTCAGACTGACTTTTTAAACATTTAATTAGGCCGTCATTTTGTTCCAACATATTGGATTCGTACTGAAATTTTACTAGTTTATCTTTATATCATTTAATTTTTTTGGCAGGTTTGATATCAATCGAGTAAGTAGTTTTTCAGAGTGATGTTTGAAACGTTTTATTAAGCCGCCATTTAGCTCTGCCCTCTTGGAAACATACCAAAATTGTACCAGTTTATCTGTATATCGTTGTTGAGTTTTGAGCAAATTTTGAAGTCAATTGAGTAAATAGTTTGTTACATTGTTTTTTTACATTTTATTGGTCATTTACAATATAGAAAAAGTCACGCATAAGATCAACAAATAAATAAACATATACACCAGTACTTTATTTATATGGCTGGATAAAGACTCAATACACGTGAACAGTTGATCTTGTTGGATATTTATTTATGCGGATAGTCAAAAAAAGTGCACATTCAGATGGTCGTGGATATACATGTATATAATTATAAAATAAATGGCAGTACTTACCAGCAACAACAAATATAACAAAAATAGCTTCCTAAAAGGACTTAAAGATTAAACGGCACGAAACTTTATAAAAACACAAATACGAAGAATGTTAAATTACAATAATAATGACATCCAAAACAAATCTTTGACGTTTGAGGTTTTAACATGAAAAGTCTGCCTATGTTAATGTTTTTGTCTAGCAAGTTTGTTTAGTAATTTAATCTTTTAATATGAATGAATGAATATAAAGCACCTCTTTGATATTTCATCGATTGGTGACCCATGGATAAACATTCAGCGATTTATGAAACTTGATGACTAAGACTGAAACTAAAAATGGCTAAAATTAAACAGTATATATTTTTTTGGTAGATTTGGTGCTTATGGAAAACATTAAAAATACCACCACCTCACTAAATATGCAACTACTCCCGTAAATATGGAAGTAAGGTACAAGAAGTTGATTTCTTTGCAATAACTCGTTTTCTCTTCATCATTCCATTAATTTTAAAATTTTTGTTCTATAGGAAATATATTTGCGCTACTTATATTTTTTTGGGGCCTTAACCGGTTTAGTGGAGCAGCTGCTCAAATAAACTGCGCCCGACGTTGACTACAATTTGCGTCACTGACACGGACATGAAAAATTATGACGTATGTATTTTGTTTATTTATTTACCTTTGTTGTAAATAATTTTCCTATATGAAAAAAATGAATCTAAAACGTTTTTTCCTTTTTTGAAACGTGCTGAACTAAATTCCATTGTGGTATTTAAAGCAATAATTATACGTTGGGTGTTCACACAATCACCGACGATGAAAATTAATTTTATTATGTATTGTTCTATTATTATATAGTATTACTTAAAGCAATATGATAATATTCTGAAAATGTCAAGCTTAATTAATAAAGCTTTGCATAATTTTAGACTTATATTTTTTAACATAATTTTTGAATAGGATGGTCAAAAATAAAAGCTTATAAAATCCTCTACAAAAAAGGTTCTTATACTATGGGTTAAAAGCGCTCAACCCGCATTAGTCAGCCTAAAGTGGCTGATACGGCGATAGTGTTGGTATTACGTAAAAAGTATATAAAGTCTGTAGAGAATTTTATAAGCTTTTATATATACTTATATACTACCATAATTAGGGTATGACAAAGAGAAAACGAATAATTGTACAAAAAAGAAAACAACTTTTTGCACCGAATTTGAATATTAGTGGATCGCGCTTTCATCGGAGGTAGTAGAATTTTTCGTGACCCCTAAACCTAACTATTAAACAAAAATATATACTGTTTAACTTTTTCCATTTTTGGCATGATTTTTTGATCTACCACCAGTATTAGTGTTTTTTTTGCTATTTAATTTAAGGAACCTTATATATCTTAGAGAAAAATAAATAACACACTAAATTTTTATTAGCGCAGATTTTTACCAAAATGTTACGATTTCATCATCATTAATCGGGTAAGTAGTTTTTTAGCTATATCGCGAACAGAGAGACAGACAGGATGGAAATGGGAAAACATGTTTTTCGGCATCTGGGAACCCTAGACCCAACATCTGTAAAAACTTGGAAAGATGTTTTTTTTACTATTACGATACTTCCTTCTTATGAAAGAAGTAGTGATTCTTGCTCAAAAAGGAATTATCGAAATAGCTGTTTATTAAAAATGTTTACATATTTTTTGACCATCCTATTCAAAAATTATGTTAAAAAATATAAGTCTAAAATTATGCAAAGCTTTATTAACTATGCTTGACATTTTCGGAATATTATCATATTGCTTTAATTAATACTATATAATAATAGAACAATACATAGTAAACTTAATTCTAATCGTGGGTGATTGTGTGAACCCAACTTATAATTATTGCTTTAAATACCACAATGGAATTTTGTTCAGAACGCTTGAAAAGGAAAAAACAGTTTAGGTTCATTTTTTTTTATATAGGAAAATTATTTACAACAAAAGTAAATAAATAAACAAAATACATACATCATAATTTTTCATGTCCGTGTCAGTTACACAAATTGTAGTCAACGTCGGGCGCAGTCTATTTGAGCAGCTGTTCTACTAAACCAGTTAAGGCTCCAAAAAATATAAGTAGGGCAAATATATTTCCTATAGAACAAAAATTTTAAAAAATCAATAAAAAAAAGAAAATACTGGTATACATAAAAATACTGAAAAAATGGCAATCTGATGACTCGGATAATCTAGCTATAATCGAACGTTTTAATTTTCTGAGATTTCCTGAATTAAAATATATCTGTCTTAATTATTTAGCTAACGAAAAACATTATGTTTTATGAACACATAATGTAACATACATTTGATATGTCCGTATAAACCTCAGACTGAGGTATCAACCAAAATTATTGAATAGTAATGAAGAATGGAGGGAAATTTGCCTAAATGTAATATACTTAGCCTCACTGAATTTTTTTTTTTGAAATTAGCTTTTCTTCTTATAGTTTTGGGGACTTAGGTCAAAAAAATATAGGCAGGGATGTTTTTTAAATCTTTTAATCTTTAAACCTTTAATACGACATTCTCTCTCTCTCTCTCTGCCTCATTGTACACGTCATTGTCTTCCCCGAGTTTAATACTTATGTTGATCAGAGAAGGTAATTGAGATTTTTATTAAATAAGTTTGATTCACATCTCTGATCCAATCTTAATTGATTAAAGACCTCTAAAAAAAGATAGTTTAAAAAAAATAGAGAGTGTTTGGTAAAGTCCCGAAAAGGTTATTACACACATTTAATGAGTTTTTGGGCATCAACCGATTTTTCTGAAATTCTGATATATTGTTGTTTTTAACGCCCTGATCGAAAGCTCTCATGACCACAACTCAGTCCTGCGACTAGTTTTGGATACAGGGTGTTTAATTTTTCATTTTTATGTGACATGCCATATAAAATACATACATACAATACAAAAAGGATGACACAAAATCAGCTTTTTTAATATATCTAATCTATAGTATTTTCCAAAATATGGAAAAGTTATATATGAACATAGGTCCGCAAATACTTTGCTCTCTATATACAGGGTGTTACTTTGGAAACGTTATTCGGCCTGTATCTCGCTAGCAAAGCGTTTTCGGATGTTGATATAACATTTTTTTCTTATTTTAGAAATTGGTATAGGTACGATAAAACCTTCATTTTGTGACATCGAGTTTTTCCTTTGCATGAAATATGGAATTTGGTCAAAGTTTAACACTCTGTATGTTCAACTAAACTAGGTGCACAAAACTAGGATATAGTTCGTAACAATATATATATATATATATATATATATATATATATATATATATATATATATATATATATATATATATATATATATATATATATATATATATATATATATATATATATATATATATATATATATATATATATATATATATATATATATATATATATATATATATATATATATATATATATATATATATATATATATATATATATATATATATATATATATATATATATATATATATATATATATATATATATATATATATATATATATATATATATATATATATATATATATATATATATATATATATTTATAACTTTAGAACAAATTCCGGAATGGAATCAATATTTCATTCCGTTAGGTCCTATATTTATTATATATAGTAAAGATTTTTTAACAGGTGTCATAATTTTTTGGCAATCAATTTTCCTAAGGCCATATATCATCAACCAGTGAAGATATAACAGGCCATGGCACGGAAAAATGTGAAAGTGATGCTTCTTACTTAAGTTCAATGTCGGTCAAAAAACTTGAGGTAGTAGGCAGCCGGTCCATCGCATTTATATTTATTTCATCTTGCTTACGAGAAGAAAGTAAGTTTATGAGATGAAGATTTAATAAAGCATTACGTAAATATGATCGTCGATAGGTGTGTTAGCGGAGGCCAACGACCAATATGTATACGGAAATATCTGCCAGAAATTTATTTTTATTGCCTTATAAATAAATTATTTTAAAATCTACTTTAGATCAATCGATTAATATATATTTTACAATTTTAATAATGTGGTGTAATTAAAAGTAGATATAATGAAGTGTAATAAGAGTCGGATTAAAGCTTGTGGAGACCTAAGACACTACGGCCAATGAAGGCCCCTAACCGAAGGCATATTTTTATACTACAGAAAAAAGTTTGTTCTTTTAAAAAAATCACTATTTCAACTATTTTTGTATTTCTTTCTTCATATTTATATAATATTTCAGGATATAAATTAAGGATTTATGCTTTCCGTGCCTATGGTAAGGGTTTATTAAAATTGATGCTGCCTTGTGTAAATCACAGGCACTTTAATTCTAATAATTTAAGAAGCCAAATGAATTACAGACGTTAAAGTAAGCTCCTATTTGTTCAGTCAATGATACAGAAAGTTGGTCTGCTACTACAATAAATCTTTGGGAGACAACTGTGCTTTCAAAGATCTTTCATAATCCATATGAAATTTCTTGTATTACAAAGTGTTTGAACATAACCATCAGTGTCTGATAATTTTTGCGCTGTTCTTCGCACTTAAGAAACTTTCTCTCCTAATATCCACATATGATTTAAGTAATTTCAGTGCACATGACTAAAGATATGAAGCCATACAACTTCTGCAGAACCTTATTGGAGGCATTGAATCGTTCGAGTACGTCGTTCCAAGATAAGGAGCTACTATTTTAGTAGAGTTCATTTTCTTTAACAAACTATCTGCATCGGTTTGCATGAAATATTTCTGCTCCTTTTTCTGAGATAGATCTTCAAAAACAAAAAGAAGAACGTTTATTTTTATGTATCTGTAAACAAGTGCTCATATGGCATCGGTTCGATAAGACCAATAAGGTTAAATCATTTTCCACAATTCCTGGACGATTTTTTGTCACCTGCGAAGGAAATATACTTTTTTTTATAAGTATATCGAAAACAAAGTTCTTGGGGACCCATGTTTATATGAACGGTTTTATCTTAGAATCGCGCAAAGATTCATCTTTCAATCTTTGACTACGTACTTAATTAACAGCCTTTATATTATGCATTTCTCGGCAGAGTAAGAGTTTTACAATTTGTTTTGTAAAACTCTTTTAAATATCTAGTTGCAGAATTAAATATTTTTAAATATGTCACGAAATAATATGTAGTTTTGTATTCTATAATTTCTTTGTAATTTTTTGAGATTGGCAGAGTTTGTGGAGAATATTTTTTATTGTTATTCGTACAAATTTATAAAAAAAAAGATAATTGTTATAAATAGTGTAGAAACAACTAACTATTCAGACTAGAGGTTTCCAAAATACGTACTTGATGATTTCCAACGAACTAACTGCATTGGCTTTCCATTTAAAGAATATACGGCAAAAACGATCTAAGTCTCATTTTTAACATTTCGAGAAAAACAAAATTTAAAATGCTATAAATTAAACTCTTTAAAAGACTAATACAGTTTGTGCTGAGCTTTTATGTCACATACGAATTATAGTTATGTCAAAAGATAAGAGTCTTCAAAACTTACTTTAAAGAAACATTATTCACAGTTTTAACTACAAAATAAACCATGGAAGAATGAGGTAAGTCCGGTTATTTATACGCCTAGTCCCTGCAAAGAAAAAACATTATTTTATATAAAAATATAAATAAAGTTTATGCGGCTAGACAATGTAAAAATAAAATATAAGACCGGACGTTTTGACGTAATCACCCAAAAATCTTCAGCGGTTTTTTCTTTCTAGATCATAGGTAGGCAATGTACATTATGTCACGTAAATGAAGTTAAATATAATGCACCAACACAACGTTTCGAGTATAAGGCCCAAAAATCTTCAGGGATTATTTCTTTCTAGATTACTGGTAGATATATATTTTTAATCACAATTTCTTGAAATATAAATTCAATAAAAATACGTATTTTTCAATGTTTCACGAAAATACTAAATCTGTTGAAATTTCTCTGATACAAAATATTTAAGGTCTTTAAATTTGTATTTTTTTTTTGTGAAACAGGTAATAGACTACATTGCGGGGCATGGGTGCAAACGAAGTTAATAATGCATATAGGCTCTCTAATTTTTACAGTGCGATGATGATTTGTATCGACGTAAAGATGTTCATGAATGAAAGAAATTTTGTTTATTTCTTATCTTTTCGGCAACATCAATAACACGGGAATTAAAATGGCTTTTGCCAGTTAAATAAATTAATGGCCATTCCTCGTCACTATCACTTATAGCACTTGAATTAATTTTAAACTAAAAATTTAAAATCAAGGGCTAAGGAATAGGTTTTTTTTTCAACAAATGATTGTATGTTAAACACATTTTTGCTCCCGATGTGACTTGGGCCGGTTTTACCCTGTACTCTTCAATTACTAATGATGTTACTTTTGAAAAATTTAAGCTGAATTGACCGCCTTGTTATTCAGCATGCAAAACGGCTCACCATCAGATACATAATATTCAGTTATATATATTTTTTCAGGTAAAATTAAAGTTAACAACCAGCACTTATCTTCACCAAATATCCCCTCAACGAACGGAGTCATTCACGCCATAGATGCACTGTTATAAATAGAGAAGATCGAATCGACCTCAGAAAAGAGCGTGTCATATTCTTAAGGAGGATCTTTGCTTGTGTAAATAATTTTGAAATTGTTCACAGATTAACCGAAAACATATTTTCGTTAAGAATAAGGAAATAACTTTTGAGCCAAAATAACCTATAACAGATTTTTCCACTGAATTTTTATGTCATGTATATTATTGGCAGTATTGTATTTATATAATAACTATTTTGGATCAAACCCTGGCCAGTAATTTTTATCAATTTTATTATCTTTACGGAAGACCAAATTTTGTTTAAATTAAAAAAAGCAACGAAAAACAGAAAAATAAATAAAACAATTGTAGATGTTAAATATTAATTTATATGGTTAAATAATCTGTTATAAGAATAGGCAAATTGAATGTTGTAACAAAAAGAAAATATAAAAGAGTTTTCTGCAGAGTGCATACAATCTTTGTAAATAAAATTTAACAGTATTTATCGCATTTCTCTAAAAAAATACTAAAATGCATTATATTTAGGCCATACTAAAAACTGATAACTTATAATTTAGGATACTGTTTAAGGCTGATTTATACACCATTTCTATCGTTTTTTTTGTACGTGGCTGCATACAATCTTTTAATAGTATTAAATTATTTGAATTAGCTTTAAGATTTGTAATATATTACTATTTAAGTGTATAGTATATTTTTATAAATAATTTGTAAATGTATTTAATAAATTAATTAAAAAAAACTAGTAAAATATTTTTGTTAATTTTCTGAGATTACTGTTACCTTTGAATATTTACGCTTTTGTAATACTCCATTTGTTTTTTAATTATAATAAATGGAAAGTTAAGTATACTTTTTCTGGTAATTGCGGTAATAAATATTTTTTGTCATTAAATAATTACGAAAGCAGAAAACTTAAAACAGGCACATCAAAGGTCGCCCTCTGTGTCTAAAGAAAAGCGAAGGTAAGTCTTAATTCTGTAATTTTCCAGCCCAGCCATCTCGCGTATTTCACCTACCCGTCAATTAAAATATAAAAACAGAACATATCGATAATGAAAATAACGTTTTATAAAACACCGTATATCTCACTCAGAGATGGGCGTGGAAACAGTGTGTGAAAGGTAACATGTTTCCTTCATTCCTTCCACTTTCATTTTTGCAAAGTAAAAATTTTGTATTTATATTCTGTAAATTGAAGGAAGACTCGTTATATATCCCAAGAACACTACTTAACTTACGACGCTATGCCTTCTCATAGTGGGAAACGCGTACTACTGGAGGTACGTACGTAGCTATATGCGGGAGGTACGCGGTCTTACATAATGACCTCAGAAAGTATATGCGGGCATAAAATCTAAGCCATGTTTAGCTAAAGAAAAAATAAAACCTTTAAGTAGTTTATTTGAGTCACTATAATACTAAAAAAAATGTATTTTGGCTAACATAGTACCAAAGACAGATTATACTACGAAAATACGATCCATCGAATGTAAAAAAATATCCCGCTAAATGTATCCCGAATTTGAACTTTATTCCCCATAGCCCGAGACCTCCTAACAAAAAACTGCAAGAGTTTTGTAATGGCTCATATTTCAATATATTCTAGTATTAAGGGTGTGCAAGGTCAGGTTATGGGACACCTTAGATCTTTCGCTCACCTAAAGCATGACCTGCTAGGTCACTTCGCTAAAGCCTCAATGTCAAAAAACTATCTCAGGAACGCTGCGGCCGATTGGCGCCATACATTTTGAAAATGATTATGATATCATCTTGCGTTCCTGACAAAAACGACAGCTTTGACAAATGACGATTGACAAGTGATTTTTGAAATTACCAGGTGACACGTGACTAGTTAGCGCTTGCTCAGAACTAAATAATGCCCACATGGACAACAAATGCCCGACGTCAGAGATATCGAGGGAAGAACTTCCAAAAATGTGCTTGCTTACCCGCGCGGCTTTATACCTGTACTTCGAGCAACTGTTTGTAATAGAATACAGAATGGTGAAGGTTCCAGGTAGGTCTCTAAACAATATATTTAATATACAAGTTGCTGTAGTCAGTCATGCCCCCGCGTTTATAATGTTTACGTTTCATTAATTCTTAAAAAATATGTCTTAGTTATTTGTGTTGTGTATTCTTATTTCAGAGTTTTACTGCAATTATACCCGCATGCAGTGGCGGCTCTTCCATAGGGTCATTTGGTCAATGATCCCCCAAAAATATTTCAGAAAATAAATTATTCGTTTGACCGTCTTTCCTAATAGTTGTAATAAAACGCGAACCTTGGGAAAAGTTAAATGTGCTACACTATTAGCCGCGCGCGGCGGTTCGAATGGTCTCGTTGCGTTCCTTAGGCATAATAAAATACGCTATACTAAGCTAGGCTGGGAAGTCCGAATTGCTCTGTTTACCTTAAAGCTTGAGGAAAGTACCCGAAGATTTCACAGTTACCGAGCGGCAGCCGAACGTAATAGCAAATGGCATATGAAATCGCAATTTGGGTCATCAGCCGGTCTCTTCTCATAATTCGATCGATCGGACGCGGCATCACGTCAACATGTGGAAGTTCAATTGTTCAGAGGTCGCGCGCTCGATATTATAACTCGATATTGTTTCGGACGTTTTTAATCGATGAAAATTGATTTATATACTGTTTTTTGTAATATATATTTTTTTATTTTTATGATCCATGTGTGAGTTGGAAATATACAGGAAATAAAATGTTGGTAGTGACTAGTACAAAAAAATTAATAACTAAAAAGAGCTTACGAAATTAATTTTACAAAAATAACCAATTTCAAGGTGATCTATGTTTGAGTTGTGAGTACTAACGAACTTAATTTTGAGAAAATAACCGAATTCAAGGTAAGTGGTCGCAATTAGTCAGAACTTAGTATACGCCAAACTAGTAAAGAGAAAAATAAAGAGGTTCATCGAAACTTTCTCAAAAGTATGTACGATTTAGCTATCTGGTTATGTGGTTGGTAATCTCTAACTCATTTTACTATTATGTTTGTTTGTTGTTTTCTAAGGACCCGTCGAACTCATTATGGTGCAAAACCGGTGTTAAAGACTTAAAACACTTAAAAGAAAAAATAAAAAAACATGCGCTTTCTGCAGATCACATGAAATGTTCGGGAACTATGCTACGGTCGGAAGTGTTGATATTCGCACTCAGCTAGACACAGCTTATAGAAAATCCCTTAGAGATTTTTATGAAAATGTATCCAAAAATCGTTATATTTTAAACAAAATTATAGATTGTGTAAAATTTTGTGGGGCATTCGACGGCACTACGTGGCCATGATGAAACGGCTTTGTCTGAACATCCAGGGGTTTTTCGAGGCCTTATAAATTTTGTTGAGGAGTTGGGCCAAGATAGACTATCCGCTTTAGCAACGTTAAGTATCGAGAAATCGTTTATAAAAGGAATGTGCGTGCAATTTTAACGAACGTGTCATTCAGCATTTTTCCAATTCTAAAGAACGAAGAGACCTGAACTTTAAGAGAATTTAAAGATAAGATATTTATTTTTATTTTAGGTATGCCTATTTTAAAATTTGTAATTGACCTCCCAATATAATTCACCACGAGCCGCCACTGCCTGCATGTAGGATGTTCAGAAAATAGTAGTGCGAATGAACTATTTAGATAAATGGGCCTTGTATTTCTTTTTTATATAAAAACCTTCTAACACGGAATGAACACTTGTGGTTCCTGTATAGATACGAAAATTGGTACCTCGTACATACAGGTAACATTTCAATTTATTAGTTTTAACATCCCAAATGGCCCCATTTTGTGGGGCACCCCACCCATTTGGTTCCGTTTAGAAAATCTGGTAAAATAATTAGCTTTATAGTTAATAAAATGTATAAATATTTTAGTGTTCAAAATCACCGTTTTTTGAAGAGGTGCAGCAATTTTTGACCCAAAATGCTCCTTTAGAAGCCCAGAACACCCTGCTTCAAAAAAACGTAAAATGCATTAAAAAGTAAAAAAGGTTTTTTTCTTACTCATAATTATTATATATCAAATTTTAATTTCATACGAAGAGTTTTAGGTGTATAAATTTAATATAAAGCTATAAACAATATAAAAAAATTGTATAAAATGATTTTCGCTGAAACGTATCAACGTATCAGATATATTGGTTTCCCAACTCTGAATGGTTGTTAACCATTCCACAAGTTTCTTTTTTGTCCAAGTTCTGCAGGGTAATTCTTCCGGATACCTGGAATGATAGCTTGCATAAATTCGGTATAAGTTGTGTTTTAAACCATTTATCGAAATTTAAAGCATTCATGCTATTGTGATAATCACCTATCTTTGTTTTACTTTTAAAGATCAAACTCGCGTTTTCGATGAATCATTTATTATTTCCAGCATCCATCCTATACTCCATCACCATCAGGTACAGGATATGTGGGCTATTGGGCACAAAAACTCTTATGTATCTTTTTCTACATACGACATATCGGAACGTGTATCTGAATTCCTTAACCGGTAAATGTTTCTCCCCTAAATCTTCATTAACTCAGCATCTACTTGGCCGCAAATTTTCCCCCTGGCTTCGCAATGATCTTTTTGGGCCTCTAAATATGAAAGAACATTATACGTTTAGTTTGATCGTTCAATCGTTTTACCATTTTCAATTTACAAATTCAAATAATTATAATTAAATTAACTCTCGTATTTTGACACTGATTAATTTGACGATTTAAAACTGATACTTGCATTTTTAAGTAAAGACATTAGGTTTTCTAGTAATTTTTTGTCTCATCTAGTTAAATATAATTAGAGAAAGAGAGAATGTGGTGTATTTAAAGGACTATACATGGTGTCAGGTCGAGAGTCGGATTGAACGAAATTTTGCTTGATTTCGATGGTTTTGTTAGACAAATCTTGGCTTGAAGAAATGCTACTATAACATTGATTTCTTTATTTGGTGGAATTGGTCTCGAAAATTGGTGCTAGTTTTAGCAAATTACAAGAAAAATTATTGAAATAATTTTGAAGTTTGAACGATGGAATCCTATTTTAAGCAACCGGAGCCTTTGAACACAGAAAGTAATTTGTCGCATACTTGGAAAAGATTTAAGCAGATATTTTAACTTTTTATGGCTACTACTGAGCTAGACAAAAAAGGGGAGTCAAAAAAATTGCAGTGTTTCTTAGTTTGATTGATGAAGATGGACTGGAACTGTATAACTCGTTTTCACTAAGTGAAGCTAAATTAAAAAACCTTGAGACAATAATAAGCAATTGTGAGATGAACATGAGGTTCATTAAAGAAGTCTCGTAATTCCCAGCTTAAGACAACAGTCCCAAATATCCATTTTGGTTTAGAACCCGATCAGGTCGCTCAATTTAAAAATAAGCTAGGTTATATTTTTAAGTTAAAAGGGGAGATGTAAAAAAGCCTCTAAACAATATATTTAATATACGATATACCATAAGTTGCCTATACAGTAGGAATTGTGTCGTTACGTCGAATACGTCAGTGAATTTTTAGTCGTTGTGGTAGCTAATCGAGCCAGCGCGTTTATAATGGTTACGTTTCATTCATAATTATTAATAAATGCTTATTAATTATTTGAGTTGTGTATTATTATAATGGTAGTTATTACACTGATGACTGCATCTGTTCAATAACTTTTAAACAAGTGTTGGTCTATTCCATTAGACTAAGGTCTGACTGTTATTTTCTTTAATTATATATAATAATTAAGTAGTCAACACATTTTCAGCCATTTACGAGACTTCTTTAATGACATCATTATCCCGACAACAATAATTTTTAGCCATTTGAACATATTTCAATTTTGATATCGATTATTTCGTATATCATTTAATTTGTCTAATAAAATATTTTTTCGTAACATCGAGATTTTTAACATTGGAAAAGTTAATACTATGTTTTAATATTTTCTTATATTTGTGGGCATACTCATGCACAAATATAATATTTTTTCAATTATATGCGATATACCTACCTAGATGATTTCGCAATGAATTGCAGAATGTATTCGATACATTATACATTGATAATGGTTTTTAATATCGATTGAACGAAGTATTGATTAATCGATTAAGTGACAGATAGAATGTTGTTTAAATACGTATCAAGCAACGAGGTAGATCGTCTAGCAGAGTTATCGAATTATCGAATAATAAAAAATCGATTATACCTACTGCTCCCCCTTTCTGATGGATTGTATGTAGTGTCAAAGAGAAATAAAAGCACACACAAAGAGGGCGGATATCCGAATATGACACAGTTGAATAGGTCTGCGCTAGTGCTTTTCAAACAACACGATTTCCGAGAAAAGGAAGGAATAAATGCATTGTTCTATATAGGATCCCGCACTCCGTTTCAACATTACAGCGGCTAGTAAAACCAACTCTGAATGCAATGAGCAGGGGCTAAAATTTGCACTAGGAGCAGCACTGGGGAAAATAAAAGTTTCCAGATCCGTAATTTTTCAGTAAGCCTAGATTAGATTTTCTAAATATATATTCAAAACAACCAAATGAACCTTCACACTTCAGGTAATCACCGAACAGGACTAGTATGTATATACTGGACTAGTATGTATATACTAGTATGTATGTATGTATGTACTAGTATGTATATACTAGTCCTGTAGGATCCGTATGGATGCTCTAAAATCAAAATTTAGCTTACACTTGAACGATTGGAAATATACTGATCGCCACTCGAAAGGTTCCAAGGAATTTTTAGTGAGACTTTGTATTCATATAACTTTTGAACAGTTGAAGTTATTTATAACATTTTTTTATTCCTTATTTTCAGGGTCCCTAGATGCCGAGAAACATGTTTTCTCAATTCCGTGGGCCTGTCTGTCTATTGGCGGCATAGCTAAAAATCTACTTACCCGATTGACAAACTTTGATCAAAAATTAAGTGTCATATGAGAATGACCTAGTAATATTTTAGTAAAGATTAAATATGGATAAGCAAAATGGCGGCCTAGGGAAATGTTAAAAAAATATTACATCATCAATGATCAAAATACAAGAGATCTAACCACACTACAACACACCTTGTTGCGTTCTAGACCCGCGCTTCGCTAACCAAGTTAGCATCATCAATAGATGATATTAGAGTTTTATCATATAAATGATAAAACTTAGACTAGACTCTGAAACGTAAAGATCTAAAAAAATCTCGATAGTTTATTTTTCCCGATTAGAATACTTCCCTTTTATGAGTGAAGTAAAAAAATGTTATAAATAACTGCAACTGTTCAGAAGTTATAAGAGCACAAAGTCTCACTAAAAATTCCTCCTCAGTATATTTCCAATCGTTCAAGTGTCAGTGGCGGCTATTCAGGTGAAGCGCTACTTCTCCAGGAAAAAAAACAAGCAAACATTTAACTATATTTATTATATATCTATTAAAATTTAAGTTTTTACATTAATTTATTCACCTAATTGGCAAAAAAAAAACTGTACCGCGAATAAATATTTTACTTGACCGTTGGCGGCATGTCTTTTTAAAACTTTCAATCGAACTTTATTACAACAACTATAACAGTGGCGCAAACCGCTTCGACTTTGCTGGAGGTGCTATGTTTAGTTTACGATTTTCCTACTACGTTGCCATGACAACGCGTTCGCCATGACGTGGAACGCATGGAAGATTATGTTAACCAGCGCCATACAACGCTCTCGGTGAATTTCTAACGGAGTACACTACACCCACGTGTCGTTCAGTTTGGGGTGGTTGTTTACTTTTATTTTCGCGAATTTCGCTGCAACCGGTTAGTTCCTTTGCAGTTTACTTGACTGTTTTGTGTTATATTTATTTATAGTGTTGTTACAATTTTATTTCGTGTCGAGTTTATTAATTTACATTACTGATGAATCCGATCACGGATGTGGTTTGCATTTTGTTGGAAACTCTATTTAAATGGAAGGAACAAGATCAGAGTTTTAATCGTCATCCTGGTTTTGGGCGTAAAAATGGTTATGTTGTAGTCAAATACTACAAAAATGGTTTTGCTGGCCTTGTTTAGTAGCTTCCAATAAATATTCAGTGTGGAATAAGGAAGGATTTGCAGGTATGTTAAATATATGAAGGTCTTTACATAAACATGAAGACTCGGCGGAGCGTTTAAAATGCGAACTAATGCTAAAAACATTTGTAAAAAATCAAAGCGCTACAGCTGACACTTTAAAAGAAAATGCTAAACTATATAAAATACATTTTAACGAAAACGTCCGATTAAATAGACTATTATTTATGCACCTGATAATTGACGCAGTTTTGTACCTTGGAAAACAAGAGTTAGTCTTTCGCAGCCATGATGAGAGCAGCGAGTGAATAAATAGGGGGAATTTTAAAAAGCTTTTCGGTTTATTAATATCGAGAAGTAGAACTAAAGATCATCACAAAAAAAAATTAAAAATGTTTTTATTGGTGACTCGAAAACTATTCAAAACGAAATAATTAATTATTAATTGAATTTAATTGCATGCCTTTCTGATTGCTTAAATGATCATGTAAAAAATGAAATAATGAACACACAGTTTTTTTCTGTGCAAGTGGATGACACCACTGATATTACGCAAGCCTCCCAGAGCTCCATAATTTTAAGATACGTTAATTCAGAAGGTTCAGTAGTCGAGATATTCTTAGGATTTTATAATGTCAGATAGATAGATAGAACGTTGGAGAATTTATATTCTCTATTGGATCAAATCTTGGACCAATTTCACTAACATAAATTAATAGGGCAATGTTACGATGGCGCAAATGTAATGTCTGGCCATCTAATGGCATTCAAAAAAAAAAGAAAAAGCGCCGCAGGCTGTATTTGTCCTGATGCAGCAAAGTTTAAAAATATTTCTAAATGTCGAATTTTTTTGCAAGCGCTAGTGGCATTCTCTCATTTTTTCATCACTCAGCCAGACGAACGTATACTCTTACATCTGCATCTACGAGGCGTATACCAACAATTACAGAAACTCGTTGGTCTTCAAATTCGAAGTTAGTAAATGTGTTTGTTCAAGTTGCGTTCTTCAAAAAAAAATCGTTTGACATTCATTTTTCCATATCCAATATAAAACGCTGTCGTGAGGCGCTCTGTAAAAAAAGAAATAAATATTTTTTTAATACCATGTTTGATAAAGCATCACGTGAAGAAATTAGGCCTAAGTATAGAACCCTTTTTTATCAAATATTGGACCATATTTTAATGGAAATGACACTTAGCTTTCAAGACTCTGAAAAACTTACATTTTTATGTTTGGCAGATTCTGCTAAATTTTCCGAATATAGTTTAAATTTTCCGATTGGTCCGTTTGAAAATTTGTTACAGATATATGGGGCAATATTTTCAAAAAGTGAACGACTTAAACATGAGCTTGGTCTTATTTTGGTGAATGACAGTAATTGGAATATATTGCTGCAAGAGCAAGTGAAAAAAATTAATGAAAATAAAGATATCTTAACCAAAGCATATAAAGGGTTTTCACTTATTTTGACAATACCGTCTTCAGTGGAAAGAAGTTTTTCTTGCCTCAAACGTGTAAAAACTTATTTAAGAAATACAATATCTTGAAAAAGACTTACTTCTCTAGGCAATATTTCAATTCAAAAGGAATGTCTGGAGGAGATTAGGGCAACTCGTCCATTTTATGAGGATGTTATAAATAAATTTCCTGCTATGAAGGATAGGAGAATTTATTTAGTATACAAAATTTAGGTAAGTCGTAAAAAATATTCTACCCCTTCCACATATAAAAAAAATTGTGGAAAAAAAATTATTGCGATATTTTCTTGCTTCATTTGCACTTCACTTACTTTTTCACCCGCGAGCCGCCACTGTCATGTGTAAGCTAAATTTTTATTTTAGAGCATCAGTATATACCAGTCCTGTTCGGTGATTACCTGAACTGTGAAGGTTCATTTGGTTGTTTTGAATATATATTTAGAAAATCTAATCTAGGCTTACTGAAAAATTCCGGATCTAAAAACTTTCATTTTCTCCAGTGCTGCTCCTGGTGCAAAATTTTAGTCCCTGCATTCAGAGTTGGTTGCTGTAATCTTGAAACGGAGTGCGGGATCCCATATAGAACAATGCATTTATTTCTTCTGGGGCATTCTCTGGGGAATCGCGTTGTTTGAAAAGTAGTAGCACAGACCTATTCAACTGTGCCTAATTTGAACATCCGCCCTCTTTGTATGTGCTTTTAATTCTACTTAACTCTAATGCTGAAAAGGTTGGGCGTTTTGTAACGCCAATGTTCAATGGACCACATTTTCACTGGGTAAAGTCAATCTTTTTTCGTGTGCATTTCCGGGATCTAAAAGCTATTTTGATTATAAAAGTCTTTACCGTTCTTGGTATATATTAGATCTAAAATAGGTATCGTGAGAAATGGTGAAGTTTCTTTTGGATCTATTCATTTTTCGAAGATACCATTATGCTTCAACAGATCTCTTTTATATATAAGGTTCTCTGGGTTAAAACACGTTTGTTAGAAAGGACCTCATTTGTTGCGGCAGAGGGTCTAGGTATTTCTGCTAGTTGAGATGTTGTCCAGTCTGTGCTACCTTTAAGTACATTGTAATTTTGATGCACTCAATTTGTTTAACACGAACTTCATTAAAAGGCAGAAATGTTCCTTTCTCCTTTGTAAATTTAATACATTATCTTTTTTATTTTTTCATATTTACCTCAAGTTAACGTACATATACGGGAAAGTACCAAAAATCGATTCGACTTTCAAATATACAATCCATCAGAAAGGGGGGGCAGTAGATATAATTGATTTTCGATTATTCAATAATTCGATAACTCTGCTAGACGATCTACCTCGCTGTTTGATACGTATTCAAACAACATCTATCTGTCACTTAATTGTTAAATCAATACTTCGTTCAATCGATATTAAAAACCATTATCAATGTATAATGTATCGAATACATTCTGCAATACATTGCCCAGTCATCTAGGTAGGTAGATTCGCATAATTCTCTTGTATTTTGATCTATCTCAGCACAGGTTCCCGTGTTAGGAAAAAACTGCGTATCAAATTTATCTCAAATTTTGCCCAAAAATCGGGTATTATGTAAAAATCATCTGGTAAAAATTTGGTGTGAATCCAAGACGGCGGAACAAAATAGTGGCTTTATAAAATATTTAAAAATTCAGACTGGAAGAACTATTTAATAGATTGATTTCAAATTGTGTGCCATAACTAAGTGTGGTATAGTAATTATAGCAATTATAGTATCATAAAACTGTAGTACGAATTCAAGATGGCGGAACAAAATGACGGCCAAATAAAAAGTTTTTAATCGTGAAAATAATCACGGTCTCTGGTTTTACAAATATTCACGTTTTAACGTTCCTAGATGCCAAAAAATATTTTTATCAGTTCCGTCGGACCCTCTGTCGGTCTGTCTGTCAGTTCGTAGCATAGCTTACCGGATTGACTTGAAATTTTATTGAAAAATTGAGGGTCATATAGGAATGACCTGATAATATTTTGATAAACATCCATTCCGGAACAAGATGCCTGCCTAGTGAAGTTTCAAAAAAGGATTACTAAAAAATCTAATTATCCAATTTACCTAAAATTTTACACAAAAATTAAGTGTTACATGGATACAGGAATGAACTAGTAATATGATGTTAATCCAAGATAGCAAAACAAAATGGCGGCCTAATAAAACATTTTAAAAATCAGCCTTAAAAAACTAATTATTAAATTAATTTCAAATTTTATGCAACCATTAAGTGTGATATAGAACTAATAAAGTTGTAACACGGGGTAAAGAGAGCGAAACAAAAAGACAGCCAAATAAAATGTTTAAAAAATCAACGTAAAAAAATTCTTATTCAATTGACTTTACATTTTGCAGGAAAATTAAATGTGATATAGGGATAAAAGTGTGGCTTAGTGTGTCATGGGTAAAAACTGGAAAAACATTGGTAAGAATCTAATACGATGGAATAAAATGGTGCCCAATGCCCAATAACAATATTTGAAAAGAGGGTACATTTATATTTAAATTGGGTCAGACTTCACTATTTCTGGTAAAAGGAAAGATTCATAACGAGGGAAGTTCTAGGTAAAGAGAATTTACCGATTTTTAAAGTTGTAGGTCAACTCTCCGACTAACTGCCAACAACGTTGTCAAAATTGGCCTGACCTGAAAGCTCAGTCTACTGAGATTTGCAGGGTGAAGCAATGTAGCATGGTTTTTTTAATATGTTTGAAGTGACGTATAGAATTTTTCAGAAACTGAAGATCATCGAGTCTTTTCCTGTTGTACAATTTGGCATCTTATCTACAATTTGTTTTCTGGTTTGTCTACGGTATATATAATCTGACTTTTGCTCTAAAATTGATTATTTGATTCATTATTTTGCGTTGCCTTAAGCAGCTGAGGTTGCTGAAGAGGTTAAGAAATGTTGTATCGATCATCAGAAACGGAATATTTTTGTTAAAAATAAAACTCATAACAACATAAAAATAAAAATGTATTAGCAATGAATTGAGAGAAAAAACGTTGCAAATTACAAAATTATAAAACACATATAAATATCTAGTTGGCCCACCTCTTTCTTGAATTAACACTTGTATGCGACGTGGCATGCTTGCAATGCAGTTATTATTTTTTTCTTGCTCAATTTGGGCCAGCTTATTAATATTCTGTGGTAGCAGCGCCCCTAGCGTTTTTGCCTCCCTTGAAAAAAAAACAAATTGCCTATACATTTAGAATATATATTATTTAAAATAAAATTCAATGGGTTCTAAATTCAAAAAAACGTATATTTAGAAAAATCATGAAACTTAAAATTATCAAAGTAGTACAAAATTTAAATATTTTTAATTACCTATATCAGAAAAAAGTATTGCACAAAGAAAAAACCTTATATTGTTATTATTAAGGTGCTTCCAATTTTAAAATCCTCTTTTGAAAGGGAATTAGCTGAGTTGTATTTTTTTTGTACTAGCAGTAGCAGACGTACCTTGTAAATATTTTTTCAAAGCACCAGCTTGTTTGTGCCTTTGGGTCTCCTTTTCGTGCCTTCGACTTCTGTACTGCGTCAGACATTCTGGACGGAGATATCTCTCAAATTAAACAATCCAAATAGGTATTTATGTAACTGTATGTTAGGGAGTTTCGTGCCGAGCGAAGCCATGGCCGAAAAAATCAGAACGATGTCAAAAATTTTTACTCATGAATTGCATACAATTTTTTTCTACGTTCGCAATTTAATTTAAAAAACCATGCTGGATTTACTTTTTAAACTTCTCTCACAACATAAGTAGAAAATCTAATTTATTCTGTTAATCATAAACTTAAAACATAATTCTGATTTCTTTGACAGACGTCACAAAAGATTAAAAGCGCGAACAGACGATTTTTTAGTTGTTTAAGCCATTATATGACACCGGCGATATTGAAGGCATAATGAACAAAGTTGAACAACGCTGTAAAAACTCATTTTAGAAATTGTGTACGGGGTGTCCCATTTATATTTTTGAGGGGTAACTTCATAGCCAAAATACCACCCCGGAAAAATGTCCGGATCGTCGGTCCCTAGAGAGGGCGCTGGTGGTAGCCTAGGTCGTTTTTGTAACCGACGTCCAAGCATGTCCCAAACATATTCTATTGGGTTCATATCCGGGGACTTAGCGGGCCTTGCCATTCGTGCAATTTGATTTTCTTCGAAATAATGCATTTGCAATAGCGCAAGACGTGGTCTCGCATTGTGATAAAAAAAAATCAAATTTTGATTTTTTTTTGCTTGAAAAAAGAGAGAACAATAGACTGCAACACACTCTCCAAGTAGTTTCTGTCATCTTCGTTTTCAACAATAAAATATCTTAGTTCTTCCTCCTCTAAAAATTCCACCCCAAACTTATAATGATCCACCCCTATATAGATCACTAGTTACAAAACAATTTTTGTGATATCTCTCACCTACTTTTCTCCACACTCTTATACGACCATCTGTCTCACGAAGTCTGAAAGCAACTGCGTTCCATTCTTGGCACCAATCTCTACGTTCTGCTTCAAAATTTCTTCTATTTATTTTATGTTCAATGGTAAACACTGCAAATTTTGCAGGACTTCCTGATTTAAACCGACCTTTATGCAGACGTGTGTGGTCGTATTTTAAAAGTTGGATATTATGTGCCTGATGCAATCTGGAATTGAAATTAATCTCTGGCGCACTAACGGTTCTTTCTCTTCGGGATGTTATTCTACAATATTTGTCTATCCATTTTGTCTCCATGGATATAATCGATAGAACCAGATGCTCGAAATCGTTTCCACGCGCGGCATATTGTAGGATTAGCGCTTATAAACAAATTCACTATTGATACTTCTGCTTGAATCATACCCACTGCCTGATTTAATTGAGCCCTTTCATTTTTGTACAAAAGAAATTTCCAGGAATACCAGATTATACATAGGAGCGTAACAATACTCAGTTTGAATATATATATATATATATATATATATATATATATATATATATATATATATATATATATAAATATGGTAATAAAACTCAGTACACATTATAGTTTAACAGTTTATTTTATTGTGAAATCCATACAAATATATTGACAATAATGTACATGTTAATTTTTGTTCACCACTTAGCTACATGACTAGTTTTTGACAATTTGACATATATATTTGAGCTCCTAATACCATTTCTAAATCTAAGAACGATTTCCACCTGGCGCTCAAAAAGAATACCCTATAAAATTACATGTGACACGATAGAATAATAAAAAAAAACGAAATGCTAATTTAGGTTTGTAATCTTCATTATACGTTTAGGTATCGACTTCGAGTCGTTAACATCACAATATTTACATACATTTTAAGTGCACATAATTTTTTTTATTCATAGAAAATATTTTTTAAAAAATCCAACGATAAATGGTTTCACTTAATCAACACCTTAAGTGTATTTATGTACGTAATTTAGGTTTTTATTTATTTTTTTGCAGAGAAGTACGTTTTAAACAATTTTAACTATAACCAAATTCTTACAGCCATATTCACTAAAGAGGTTTAAATTTAGAACAGGTCTAACCTGACCTGACAGTTACATGTTTAAGATGGCTCAAGCAAAAGATAACTGGTGAACTAAAGGTTTTATTGGTCATAAAACTAGATCTACACTAACTCTTAAACCTTTTTGGAAAGTATGGGGGCTAATGTCCAGTTAAATAGAAAATGTAATGTATAATGTCTAGTTAAATAGAAAATGTAATAAATGGAATATACAGAATGATTACAAACAACACAACCTATTGGCCTAAATCTAAAAGATGATCACAATGACAATATGTAAAATAATTTTCAGTATAGATATTAAAATAAAGACATATAAACTCCCTGCTCAACTGTTAGTACTAAAGAATACATTTTTATTTGTTTAAATAAACTGATTAGAAAAATCCAGTCAGAATGCATATTCTATACCTGGGCACTAATACAAAAAATTGAAAAAATAATTGAATGATTTACAAAGTATTCAAGATCATATATAATTTTCACTCATATAGTCTAGTAATTCACACCGTGGTAAATCTTAAACAACTAATAATACGTAATTAAAACGTAAGAATCGCTGACTACCGACATTCCTAGTAGGGCAGATATTTTCTTAGAAGAAATGAACAAATAAGCAAAGTGGACGACTCAAAATCTATAGCTATGAACGTTGCCCTAAATTGGGGAACACATAGCAGATACATCTGATCAAAAAGCACATTTTTTTTCGCTCGTTTAAATATTTTGAATAGCCTTTCTTACATCTCTACATTCATGCCGGTAGTGTATATAATAATGTGTTTAAATAACCTTAATACATCAGATCTATTATCAAATAATACAAAACTTACTACTACTTACTTACTTTTTTTTGTTTAAATAATCAATCACAGAAAGAATAACGGAAAGAAAGAGCTAGAAAAAGTGCCAAACCATATTATAACACAGACATATATCATAAGTCGGGCCAATAGATAATTCAAAATGAACACAGGTGCAACAGTGATCAGTTTCCAGCAAATTAAACAAAAACTTAAATATGACAATTGTTTTAGTCAAGACTCAAATTTTAAAACATTCGTGCCTTTTCACATGGAGTTTACGCAGATTTACCTTTTTTTTCCTTGTTTAAATATATCGTTATTGAATAAAAATGAAGCTTTTCTTTATGAGGTAACTACTATATAACTTATATATTACTATTGATTTAGGAATTATTGAAGTGACCATAAAACATAGTACAATCTCGATTATCCGAACTAATTGTTGCAAAAAGTTCTTCGAAAAATGAAAATGTTTAGATGATCCAATAACAAATAACGCTGGCGATTATCTTGCAAAAATAAAACTAGTTACTTCTGTATTCTGAACAAAGCATCTACCCCAATATCATGTTTCACACATTTTGTTATTTTTATTATAATTAAGTTTATTTGGTAAACAAAAGTCGACTGAAATATATTAGATCTTACCAAATTTGGACAGGGCCCGACTTCAATTTCCACCCCTAAAATGATTTGAAGATATTTGCAAATTTCTAAACTCATATAGGATACCTTGAAATGCGAGCTTTCTTTAAAAACGAAAAATTTGTGATTTTTTTCGATTTCTTGACCTCCGGCAAAAAAAAATATCATTTTATATTTTATGGCAGAAATATAGAGCTTTTGACCTGCCGAACCATTTCTGTCCTAAGAGGTACCGATACGCAGATACGAAGGCTCAAAACCAAGCAAACAAATTCGCGCATACATTTCAAACATTTCTCAAAAATCAGCCATAACATCGATCGAGCTGAACTTTGCACCCATCTCTAGGAGAAACACAGATGTTACCTCGGTGTATTTACTTATTTCAAGCGTATTTTAGATGATATAGGGCTGAATGTGAAATAATTGCTTATATTTGGGACACCGTGTATACATATACTATATTTCGTTTAATACCTATCACAACGAATTATTAAAACATTTATATTAATATTTAATAGCAGAAAAACAATTTACTTGTTCCGACTGGTTTTGGTGCATCGTAACGGCTCACCGCTCTATTTTCAATACAGAAATATAGAGTTTCGGGAGTCGGTTTTTTTTAAATTTCATCCCCTTAAAAAAATTTTTTATTTCTCAAATATTAATAGTTTCCGAGTTATTTGCAAAAAACTACACTCTTCTTTTTATCTTAATTTGTTAATAACTTTTGAAATGGTTTATGTGCAGGTTTGAAACTTTTGCACGTTTCTAGACGTCATTTTGAATCCAATGAGCCCTTACTCATATTTTTACTAGCAGTAGCAAAAATTAACACCATTTTGAGTTTGTAAACTAGACTGTCACTAAATAACATTTTTGCCTCAATTCCTGAAAAAGCCTAGCAACTGCTTTGTCAGTGCGATAAGCAGCTATAAAGAAGGGGAAGAAGAAAAAACTTATTTTTATTTAGTTACCGTTGTTTATTTCTGCTACGATGAGGTAAAATTGTAACCAATTAATTTTAATTATTAACTATAAATGGATTATAATACATTCAAAACTGCATAATTTAGCTTCCTCCATTTTTTTATCAGAAACCCAGACATTTTTTACAATACTAACTCTGTAATGGTAACTAACTTTAACTAAACTAAGCTGTCTATACATACATATTTTATCTATAGATGAAGGAAACCTTGAATACCATGTTTCTTTTTAAACTGATGAGTTTTGGAACTTGATACTTTTTGTTCTCTAAAGACACCCCGCACAGAATATGAAGAAATTGGCCCTCGATAGAATTTAATCAAATTTGAATATGTTGTGGGGTTCCGTATTTAACAAAGAATAGGTTGAAATAAATAAATAATACAGTTTAGCCGCGAAAGGGTATCAAAAATACATATAAAGAGTGAATCAGTAGCTTCTAAATCGTATTTTCGTCTTATATAACATGGACGATATATGAGATTGGAATAGGGCTACACTTTAAAATTATTTGGAGATATACAGAGAGAGTCAGAAAAAAGTTATATTTTTTTTTAATGGAATACCCTGCATTTTATCGCATATTTAAATTTTCCAATAGAAGTTGAGCCAACTATTCCTAACTTCTAGGGTTTCTGAATTATTTTATTTATTTTAATTTTTTTTTTAAGAGTGAACCACACAGAAAATATCCGCCAAAACCAACTGAGCAATAAACTGCTAGTTTAAGAGGCTTTGATCTATCAGTATTAAGGTCTCTTGTCATCTAATATTATACGGGATGTACAGGAATCAGTAGTATATTTTTCCAACTTCAATTTTTTATATCATAACTTTGTTATTTTAAATGGGACCTCGGTTTATTTGTTGATCAAGAGAAAGTATATTTAATTCTCTAATAAGCTACATTGGGATTTTCTATATCTGAATGCAATAGTTTTTTTAGTAATTTCAATTTCTCTTAGTGAGTGCAGGATCTATTAAATTACGACTGTATATAATGACTTCGTATAACGTAAAATTTAATAATCTATAAAACTGTACTTGGTTTTTCTATCTTTTTTATTTTAAAGTGTTTATCAACATTCTTAATACTTTATTTCAAATATTAGAGTTTGGATTGATGCCGATAAGTGTCGTTATTTCAAATTGGTACCTAAAGTGTAGAGAGAGAAGTATCTTCTGGAAAACTACATGACCTAGGTCTAGACAAAAGTAATACAGGTTAATAGTTATTTAAATTTTACGTTGTACTAAGTGACCAAATACAAATAAATATTAATGATACCAACAATTTAATAGACGGTACCACAATACATAACAAGAAAAACAAAAAATATTAAAAAAAAACTGTCATTTTGCCATAGGAAACCTTAATGTAGTTTATTAGGGAATTAAATATACTTTCTCTTGATGAGAAATACTTCAAAAATATATGGCTTTTAGGTATAGGAAACCCTAATGTACTTTGTTAGGTAATTAAATACACTTTCGGTTGATGAAAAAATATACCAGAGCCCCTTTTTAAAATAACGGACTAATTAATGACTGAATTTGGAAAAAGTATACCACTGGTTTTTTTACACTGCGTATAATATTGAATGATAGATTTTAATTCTGATGATCAAAGCCTCCTTAGCTACAGATTAACAGTTAGTTATGTTGATCTTTTCGTGTCATTCACTCTTAAAAAACAAAAAGATATTTAAGAAAAAAATATTTTGAATAGGTACCCTAGAAATTAGGTATGGGCAACCCTTAAGAAAGTCAACCCAACTTTTAATGGAGAATTCAAATATGCACCAAAATGCATTAAATTTCAGTAAAAAAAATAACTTGTATCTGACACATATTTTTCACGAAACCTGTATATATCTAAATAGTTTTAAATTGCAGCTGTATCCCTTTCGCATTAACTGTTAGGAAAGTTGACCCAACTTTTAATGGATCATTCATTTCAAAAAATTACTGAAAAAATAGAAACCTCTTATCTGTTACATATTTTTGATGCACCCTGTATATCTCCAAATAATTTTAAATTCTAACTCTATCCTATTTGCATAAATCGTCAACGTTATATTTAACATGAAATTACGGTTTAGCAGCTAGAGACCAAAGAATATGGAGTGGTCCACCCTATATATGTATTTTTTGATGCCTTCTAGCGGCTAAACATACAAGTAAGTTTATATTTCAGATTTTTTTTATTAAATATCAAATCTTACAATATACTCAAATTTCAATAAATTCCACCAAGGGCCAATTTCTATAAATTTTGCGGGGCCCTCTGGTACATTTTAAAACAAATTCTGGCAACCCTATTAATCAGATAGGGGCGAAAATGTATCTATACTCGGATGGGTGGATATTTGGAAAAAAGTGTTCGATTGATCGAGGTTGCACTACATGCCGAAACAATGTTTGACGATAAACCACAAGTAGGCATCTTCACTTTCTTTTTTATACAGCGAAGAAAATTGGTAAATATTTTGGTCTGCCTAGTTCAGATCAACTTATATACCTAATAAGAGATTCTGCAACGCAATAGTGTAGTGGAAATGTTCTAAAACTTTTACTTAAAGCTATTTTTTTTTTCAGAAGTTAGATTAAACTTAAACATGGATATTATTGTATATGTTTGACACGATAGTGATTTTGAGAGAAGTACTATATAAGAACTAATCAATCAACTTTGTAAAACAGAATTATCTCAAATAATATTGTTAGATTTCACGAAACAATATGTTTGCTTTCCGTAATTATATGTCTTTTTTTAATAAACCGTATACTACAATTTGGTAAAAATAAAAAACACCAACACAATGAAAAGAACAATAAATAACTTAATATCACAAACCGTGTCGTTGCTAAACTAAATTATAGGCCAGAATGTTTTAATAAATACTTTTTGTTGCAAGATAAATATTTGGTTTTCGGTTATACAGTACGAATCTTAACATTTTATCATTTACAATATATACGATAATTATAAAAATATTTTGCTTATGTAGAACAAAATTGATATTTCGAGTTGAAATCATGTTATCCTACTACTTCTTGGTTTTATTTCCATTGTCAGGAAAGTGAAACCGAAGGAAGATAATGAAAACTCGAAACATTAACATTATTCAGTTATACACATTATCTACTTTAAAAAAATGCAAGTGTAACCAAAGATAGATTATATTTCGAATAGACAGTCCATCAGATTCAAATAAATTAACCACACAAACTGCTCGTGTCGCAGTTTAATTAGGACGCACGCATCAATACGTGGTTTGGTGTTGCCAAAAACGTCTACTTGTTTAGAAATACAATATAAAAATCATGCTTTTCTAAAAACGAATTTAACCAGCCGATTAGATGTAGTGCATCGCGGACTGGCAACTCTGGGCATTGACTGAGGCAACAGTGCAGCGTCGGCCGCAGGTGTTACGCTATGCGAACATTTCTCGATGGATTCCAACTGTACGGAATACTATAAAAAGTAATTTATATATATTTTATATGTATTTTGTATGGTTAGTCTATTCAAAGTATTATCTGTCCTAATATAACCTAATATTATTTGAATTCAAAATGGATTACTATGCGACTTACAGACACTAAAACAATGACCAATTCAACATGTACACGGTTTTCCCTCATATTTTTTGACACCTACTTACAAAGTTTTTTATTCAAGATAGAAGAAAATGTTGAATATAAAAATTAATGGGTTTTACCTTCAGAATCTGGATACAGGATGTTTTATTTAAAATAACAAAATCGATGTTAAATTTTTGACTTTCCAATTATTTTTTATTTTATTGACTTGTTCTGATGGTTCAGGTAAAACCATAATATTCGATATTTTTCTTCTATCTTGAATAATAAACTCTGGTAAGTGTCAAAATATACGGGAAAACTATGTACTTACGTAAAATGATATTGAAAAAATTTACTCTGAGAGAAAACTTCTTCATTCCTACTTAAAATAAAGCCAGTTTATCAATATTACTAAATTAAGCAATAAAATAATGGAGAGACACGGCAAGGGCTTGGCATAAATGAATCAAGTAAATTTAAAAAGTATTTTAGATTTTTTCTACGTGTACATTGAAAATAACTTATTTTTCTGTGCGGAATACACTTAGGAAAATAATGATTAAGACAAATAATACCGAATATATAAAGATGCGATTAAAACTTAAGTATATTTACAGGTAACATTAGTGTTCATTTGTGATGATTTTCCTTTTTCATTTTAGTTAATTCAGTTGACGTGGTGATCAGTGTGAAAAGTTTACTTTAAAAATACAAGCTCATGGAGTAAAAAGTACAAGGACTAGGAAATATAAATTGGTAATTATAAAAAACATAAATAATACTTACGTTATCAGAATTAGTGCTTAGTAAATGACATTTTTTTTAGAACTGAATAATAAACTTGCCCTTTCTCCAGTATTGTCGACATTACATATCGAAAAATTATCTATAATCTAATAAACAGCTAATAAGTTACAATAAGAAAATAACTTATAAAAAACAAATCGGAAGTTTATAAAATAAAATACTACTTAGTCATGGGCGGCGTTAGAAAATTTTTAAGGGGGGTTCAGGAATGTTCAAAAACAGAAGCGAGATGCGCCTTTAGTTTGTAAGTTTAGTAATTAGTAAATAGTCCAAAATCCGGGAGGAACGGTGACTCGAGTATTACGTCTCTTGTTTGTGGGCAAAAAGTATTTGTGTTGATAAATATTGACGGCTCCTCTGTGGGACCGCGGTGCCACGCGCCCCTCCTGATAAATGTTAATGTAACACAATAACACAATTTCGATTATTATATATATTATAAGAGCTGTGACGTCACTACACTCACTCAAACACTCGCCGTTTTGCTTCATTTCCTTAGCGATAACGATATTTTTATTGATTTATGTTTCTTGAGTATTTTTAACAAAACAAAGCACATCAATTACATGGGTTTTTCAAAAGACACATATAATCTGCACTCTACAGAAATATTTTATAAAACCCATTCTAAAATGAACCACATCACATTAGCGAGCATGAAACATGCCAATACAGGTTTCCATTAGTGTCACGGCGCTAGTAAAATAAAAATGTTAACAAAATCTGAAAACCCACCCTACAGCATGTTGTCTCAAAATTAGTTTTTCAGAGCACTACAACATTAGAGTTTGTATGAAAGATGAGATGAAATTTCTTCATAGTCAATAGCTACTATTTAGGAATAGAAAGAAAATTGGATTCGATTGGATAAGATGACAAATACGTCAACATATTTGCATGTCAAATAGAAATGTCCGACATTTCAGACATGTCCCGGAAAAGTCAGACATATCTCTAAATGTTTCTTTACTTGCCGACATATCAAAGACGTCGGGACACATTTATTTCTACGTATTTCAAATTTCCCGCGAGATCTTTCTAATTAAAAAAAGAAAATTGATTTAGGAAACAAAAAAGAATTTTTTTCTTGAGTTGGTGCAGTTGTAGATATATAATGTCAAAAAAGTGCTTTTGATGTAAAAACATTTAATTATGTGCATTTTATTTTGAGAAATTTAAAAAATTCGGTTTAAACTATTAGTAATCAAAAATACTATTTTTAAAGTTAAATTACTACTTTCTAATATCTTATAAACTATAACTAGATAACTAAAAAAAGAGTAACAAAATTTTAATCAAGTGAATGTTTTTCCTGATTAGCATGATGACAAATAAAATTACTTTACTCTCCAACGTTTTTAGCACAACTGCTTGCTTTTTGGCCGCCCCGTACTTTAAATTGATAAAAGGAAAAAGGTTCTTGATTTATGGAGAAACTAAAGCGTTTTAATCAAAGGGTCCATGAATTTAAAATTTGGATATTGAAGTTTCTTTCCATATATACAGTATGTCTGAACTCAATAACATGACCGACATATCCATCTGACATGTCAACATGTCTAATGTCCTCTTTTACTATTTAGAAGCACATCTCTTTCTTTGGATATCTATGTCAAATATAAACACTGAAAATAAACCACTTCACTTTGAAAGAAAATCATTTTAGTAATTATTAAGAGAAAGAAAAGCTTGGAGACGGAAAAAAATTATTGGAGAAGAAATGCGCGTTAGCTAGATCCTCCAGTATCTCATGGGAGAAATCCTTGAAAATCGGAACTTAAATATTTCAAGAACTGGAAGATTTTAAGACGCTATTTTTAAGTTTCTAAAAGCACTAGATAAGATAATGCCTATATTTTTATACTTAAAAAAAACAACGCCATATATTACGTTTCAAAATTTTGGTTGGTAGAAAATTTTTTTAATGACACTACGTTGGTTTTCTTTTAACTACTTTGGTTGAAGAGACGCTGTTGAGCCGTAAAGAAATTTGAATTTGTTGGTTGTCAGTAAAACCTTTCTCCCACAATTGCGACCTATTGAGGTGCACTTCCAAATGTTCGAGCAATGGCATTTCCAGATACTCGGCACTAAATGTAGCAGATTATTGGGCACCGGCGATAAGTAAAATGGAACAAGTATCTGCTTTTATTTACATTCCATCCCGAATTCTGGACTTTCTAGACACGCTTGTACTTGACTCTTGGAAAATACAGTAAAATTGGTACTTCAATTTTACAAAATATTATTAAAGTACCGAGTTAAACGTCATGTCTGCAGCACGAGATCAGTATTTATTCAACAGCAACCACAAACATTACTTTAAAACCTTAGTGAAGTGGACTTGTTTAATGTTGGAACAGGGAAGAGCAAAACAGAATCATGAAAAGCTACCATTGTAGTTGATGATTACTAGGAAACATGAAGGCCTATATCAGCTCTTCATTCATATTTTGTATGATAGGATGCGACAACAGGTAAGGCAATGTTATATATCTATTTCTATTAATCTATTTGAAAGTGAATAAAACTCTCACAAAATTTAAGTGCCTAATGTACTTTTACTAGGACCAAAATTTACGGTAGAAAAATAGCAGATCACCTCTAAATGACAAGCTGTAAAACATCGTACATGAAAGTACAAAACACATAGAATTACGACATGAGTCTCACAAGTCTTCCACCAAATTCAGCTGCACAATGCCGGCATAGCCTTCGAGTGTACCACAAAGTTAGAGCGTGTCTAGTAAATCATAAGCATGTAGAAATTTGTTAAAGAACACAATTCAAAAATTCTTAAACTTAAACAGCGTCTTGTTCCTCACACGAATTTTGGGCAATTTTTTCAAGAGGTACAACAGAAACCAAGGACCATATTTAAATAAAAACAGGCTTTCCAAAAAATTTCGAAGTCAAATTTTGTTCTTGATGTAACTTAAATCTCTGTTGTGTGTATGTTTTGGGAACAGCTTTTTTTGGAATTGTATGTGTTACAATAAATAAAAGAAGTATTTTATGGATCTTACTGCTACATGGATAATTCTAATCAATATAACAGCCTCTCCATAACTTAGAAGTAACTTCGATCGCAACTTAATACAAATAATTCTTAACTTCAGAGTAACGCACTAAAGGTACTAACACTAACAAGGAAATAAATACTAATGTTCTAGTAGGAACTTAAATGATCAAAATAAAAAAGGTATACTAATTAATTATTATCATTCGAAAACGCTGAGAAAATTACGGAAGGAATATATTATTAATGTAATATATGTATAGTAAGACCAAAAACATTGCATAAACTGAATCAATGAGATGATTTTCTGAAAATCTCTAGAATCCAATCTCTAAACTCCTTATAACACATACATGGTGCGGCGCTATGAACAAAGTTTGTGAGAATTACCTACACTTAAAATTATTAGAGTCCATATTTCGACCCTTGTTATTTTTTATTTTTGTAAATGACATGCCATACCACCCGCCAGTTAAAACAACACTATTGGTAAATCATTTACAATTTAATATTACTTAAGATCCTCGCTGTACCATTTGTAGAAAAAATAGACATCTATTTACACACACACACACACACATATATATATATATATATATATATATATATATATATATATATATAATTCGACTTCTTTCTTGGGTATAGGTATATTTGCAAAATCAAACAACGGGATTAACTTGACGTTTCGCCTATCATAGTAGGCTTTCTCAAAAATTGCTCATTCCTTTATTTTTTTTTTTTGGTATATATGGCTTTCCTTACCTATCTACAATTAATTTAAAAAACATTTAGTGGTCTAATTATAAAATGACATTTTCAATTTTTCTAAAACTGATTTAAAATTTTATACTATTGATAATACTACTAATAATTATTACAAAATTAATAAAATAAGGTTACATACCTCGAAAAATACATGTTGATTATTTATTTATATTTGAATGATGGGTAGCAAGTTAGTGGTTTGCCAGGCAACTCATGGCACAGTTTAGGTAAAAAGGTGTTCTTATCGTAGTACGTTTTTTTTGAGAATTCCTCAAGAAGTCCAATTAATATATACCGGGTTTAAGAAACAAATGAAATAATATATATATATATATATATATATATATATATATATATATATATATATATATATAAGTATATATCACTATCACTGGCCAATAAGACTGCGATCACTTAAATTTATTATTATATTAACAAAAAGAATGAAACATTTACATTAAACCCTACTACGCTATTATTGAAAATTTAAATGATAATTTGTAGGTTATTCTATATAGTACGTACTCTCTTTTTAAAACCTTTTTTACTTACTAGGTTTTTAGTAAATGTGACACCAGAAATAAATCATTCTATCTATTCAGGTACTTACCATTCTATACACAACCTTACTTTGTTTATTAATTGTTCATGAACTGGAAAATGACCAGATGCTTAAAAAGACCGAAGTGTGTTAGATGTCAGTCAGTACTGGTTACAAAATAAAATTAGTGGTAGGTAGTATGGCAGCCAGGCTGGCAGTAATATCAGCGAATGTTAAATATTCATCAGTAAAGCATGTCGCAGTTCCTATGCAGCGCAATATTTAGGATGAAATAATAATTAGATATATATCTGCACATAAAAATACCAATATTTTACAGCAAATAGAGGCAGTTTAACTAAAATACTATTACTAGATAAATAGTTTAACCAACAACCAAGAATACGACCTTCTGACAATGAATCCTCCTGTTTGTATAGAGATATATTTCAAATATTACTTTATATTTAAAGTGTATACTGTTTTTGGATTTAATTTAATGATAATGGTGGCATAATTAAACAAAAAATACCAGTCAAAATTCCCCTCCGAACACTAACCTATCAGGTACCATCTTTAACCTAATTTTACTGGGTATTCCTAAATAAGTAAACAAATAAATAGCGAATAAATAAGCAGACTTGGTTCCACCTCAATATTTGTACTACTTTTGAAATATAAAAGATTAGAAGTTTTATACTCTCGCCTTTCTAAATAACATCCAAGCAGTTTCGGACAAAAAATGAGAAGTTAATTACTAGTGCAATCACTATACGTTAAAAGTGAATTTGCTTGTCAAAATTAGTTCCCTTTACATCATCACTTTTATCACGAACTTTTACGGACACTAAAACAGTTATAATAACAACTTTTTGTCCGCTAGCGTATTAAATTGAAAACTAAACAATATAAGTCTAAGGATAGCTGCCTCAAATCAATATCTGCATTTAATATCTAAAAATTTCACTACTGGCTGTACATAGAGATTCTACTGTATCTGGCCCAAGAATTGAGATTCTAATCATCAATGGTACATTGGCAAACTAAAAACGTTTTAGTTTGCCAATATGCCTTGAAGAAGTAATAAAGAGAAATCTCAAAGCTTTGAGGTAACACAATAAACAAGTTATATGCAAAACCAACAAAATTTCGGATACTAAATTCTTTAACTTTTAAAATACGCTTACATTTAGAGTATTAATTCAGAAATTAAAAAAATTACACTGGGTAACATTTAACAAGAAGTTTCGTTTTTGGACGAATGTTTTAAATAAAATGTTATTCCTTGAAGATATTTTTCTGGGTTTCGTTCAGCTCTTGGCTGAACTGGGACCGGGCTGGGGTTCACTGGGACTCGAAGAACCTCTTGAATCTTTTGTACTTAAAGCCTGCAGTCGAGACGGAAGGTCTGATGAAGTCACTATGGCGTGTTGTCCTACATTGATAAAATCACTATAAATATGATAATCAAATATATCGGACTGGATGATTAAGATTTAGGTAAAGCTATATTAAATAAAAACTAGAAATATCGAATCTACGTGATCCTTGAATGCTAAGTTTTAACCATATATAAACTCTACAGGGCGAGTCAACGATTGAAAAAATTAAATTTGCACCGAAGGGGTAAAATTTGAAAAAAAAAACTGTATCTGCTATGGTATACATATGTGAAATGTGAACATTTAAAAAATATTTTGAATTATACAGGGTGCGTCCAAAAAGAACGGAACCTAAAATTTGTATAACATGTTATATGGCTAAAGTTGGCAGTTTTTAAATATTTGGTTTTAAAAAAATAGTCAAATTTGATGCACATCTGTAATTAGCAGTATAACGCATATTTGTGCACCTAAAAATACGTTTTCTTACTCATACGCATAATAAGCATGGTATAAAAGATTACATTCGTAATACTGGAGATCACATGGAGGGTATCCAAATTTAAATACCCAACTTTAGCATATTTAAACTAACTTATTTTAGTTATTTATTCTTGTAGTGCATACAAAATCTACAAATTTTATTAAACACATTATATACCTATCCTCAATAGTTTTCGAAATATTTTAAAATTTCCCTTTTTTTACTCGATCAAAGTGGCCATAAAAAAAGAGACTATAGCAAATGGCGACTCAAACTATGAAATGACAAAAACGTGTTGTTATTCTATTGTATTTCTTTCTAATCTATTTCAAAATGAATTTATTCCAGAATGAATATATATTTGGAATTACACCAAGAGTTGATGAAGATTTTAAAAGGCGTGTTAACTTTTCACGGGCAACTTAATTATAAGGCGAATAGAGGCATATCTGGACTTTTTGGCTAATAACATATTTTCGGATGAAAAGACATTTAAAAGCAATGGAGCCGTAAACAGGCATAATATGCAATATTATGCGATAACAAAATCCATTGGGTAAGAGAGGTACAACATCAAAACCATTGGTCATGTTTGGTGTGGAATCATTGGAAGCCATATAAGAGGTCCGTATTTTTTTAACGAACAACTTAATGGACAAAGATATTTAAATTTTCTGAATGTTGAGCTGTCTATTCTTCTGACACTACTCAGCATAGAAGAACGAAGTGTCAAGTGGCTACCGCAAGACGGTGAAACTGCTCATTACCATGGGGTGAATGGGGTTCGTGAATTTTTGGACGCCAATTTTCAACAAAAATGGATTGGTCGCAGTGGTCTTAGATCTTGCGATATAATTCCATTAGATTTTTTCTTGTGGGATTATAGTAACGATTGTGTTGTCCACCTACAATAAAGGGGGACATGCAAAACCGAATCAGGGATGTATGCGCCACCATATCACCAGACATGTTTCTTAGAATTAGGTAAAATATAAATATTATTAAAAAAGTTCAACATGTGTATTCGTGTGGGAGGTCATTTATTTCAGCATCTATTAAACTATAACAATAAAAACATTTGATTAACCTTTAAAAATAGTTTCCTTAGTCTGGTAAGTGTTTTTTCAAAATAACTTTAAAACTTAATATTAATATAATTAATATTAACTTTTGTAATTGAATTGTATTCTTATGATTAGTTAGTTCATTTATTTAGTTATTTGCAAAATAAACGGGTAGACCCCATTTTAAACACAATTTTCAAATTTTTATATTATATATGCCTGTTCACGGCTCCTTTGCTTCGAAATGTATGTTCATCCCAAGACATAATATTCTCTAAAAAATTCGGAAATGGCCCTATTTTCCTATCGCAATTCAGTTTCAAAACTTAATACGCTTTTCAAAATCTTCAGTATGTAACTCTTGGTTTAAAGTAATATGAGATGGATGATATTTATATTTTCTTCTGGTTTTGCTTACTGTAGATTATGTTAAAATCTTAAGTCTATATCGTTTCATTTGTAGTAATTTTGTTAACAAATTTAGATGTATTTTGTTTTATTATCTACCTTTTTTTGGATTAATTTTAAATAAAAAAAACTATTGCTTTCATATTAAATAGTTTGTTAGTCGAAAACAATTGAGGAGAGGTATACAACGTGTTTAATAAAAGTTGTAGATTTTTATGCCCTACAAGAATAAATAAAAATATATAGGTGCGCTATTAAAAAACTAAAACAATTTAGTTTAGAAACTTTATACTTGAATTGCCAGTTTTCTTTCCAAAAGAAGTATTTCTGTAGTGACTGACGGACATTCATCAAACTTTATACTTCGCAAATCAGACCGTGCCTTGAGTATTGCTCGCATATGGAGAGCAGCATCTCCTTCAATTGTTAATATCCTTGACTTTGTCCAAAGAAGAGCTATTCGCCTGATTGATGATCCAAACCCAAATATCACAAGGACACTTGCATTACTAGAGCATCATCGAATTGTGGTCGATCTGTCTCTGTTTTACAGATACTAACATGGATTCTGTTTTGAAAAATTATCATCTATTATGCCCTCTCTAATCATTCCTGCCAGGGGACACGAGCATTGAGCCACATGCATCCCTTCACCGTCCAACTGCAAATACCAAGAACCTCCCACTTTATTCCGAGAATGTCCCGATTATGGAATGTGTTACAAGCAAATTCCTTTCCTTCTTCTCCTAATCTGCAAGTCTTGAAATCCCGCATCAATAAACTTTCCCTGTCTTTGTTTAAAGCAACCACGGTACCTAGTACTTAGGCCTTCGGTCTTCGTGGTCTGCTCATAGATAAAAAAACTGATATCTTCAATATTACGAAATCAATTCTGTTTGTTCTGTGCAGAAGCAAAATACTTTATTTCTAGTTGTGTGAATGTGATTGAAATTTTATAATTTTTTTTAAAAGCAAACATTTAAAAAACTTTAGCCATATAAGATGTTATACAAAAAATATTACAATTTTAAGTAGAATTTAAAAATCAAGTCAAATACGGGGTGCAACATTTAAGAAAATACAATTTTTAGTTGCCCTACTTTTTGACGCACCCTGTATAATTTAAAATATGTTTAAAATGTGCGCGACTTACATATGTATACCACAGCAGATACAGTTTGTTTCCAAATTTTACTTATTCGGTGTAAATTTACTCTTGTCAATCGTTGACTCAGTCAACCTGTACTGCTCTGAGTATTTATCGAATTGGGAACCTGATATTTGGCAATATATAGGCCAGTTCACAGGGACAGAAAAATTACACAATTAGAAATAGAGAAATATGTGGATTAATTACTTCATTTAATTGTAAATTAACAGAATCTCTCGCACTGACGAATTCAGAGGTGTTAAATAATCTATAAAAGTTCATTTTTCACTTTTCGCACAATATCTTCAAAACTATTACAGTATTATTTCACTTACCAAGCTTCATCCTAACCACTAAAGCATGTTTTTATTCAAAATATTCTTTTGTCATTTTGGCGTTCGAAAATGCCCTAACAAAGCACTTTCAGACTGAGGGAAGTTAACCTAAACTCCCCTATTTTCGCCTCAAAAATACCTAGTGGCATTTTTTCAGAGTTTACGCCCTGTATATATGTATTCTTTCTTTCCTAGCACGTCAATTGCACCGTAGGAACTTGGGTGCAGAAGTAGAGTTGCTTTTTTATTTAAGGTAAGTAGCATGCCTATACCAACATATTTTCAAAATTTTGGGCTGGTCCAGCCCCCAGGACCCCCTCTGGCTACGTGTCTGATCGAGTTTTGCCTCCATCCAATTTCTGAATTATTAAATAAAGAAAAGTACTGTACAACTTTGACCAATTTTTGTAGTCTTGGAGATATAGTGCAAAAAGAGAATTATTTAACAGTATTCCTCTCTGAATTAGTATATGTATTTCTAGAATATGTCAGTTCACACCTAAATATGCCCATTAATCCATAAATCTCTATTTCTAATTGTGTAACGTTTATGTTAATTTTTTGTCTTTGAGAGCTGATGTAGAGTCAAGTTGGTGGATGTGTCAATTTGGCGGATTATTTTACCGATAAACAGTTTCGAAAAAAGCTGACTAAAATTATTGACTTATAGTTCTTGAATTTTTATTTTATCAAGCATTATTTTTCATTATTTCTTGGAGAGATTAGAGTTCTTAGTGCTTTCGGCTCTTTCATTGCTAATTCCGTATATTAACTTGTTTTTTATGAACCTACCGTTTACTATATAAGGTATAAATGTATGTTTTATTATGTCACCCTTCTTATTTGCAAATAAATGTAAATAAATATTTTGGTTTTGAGAAAATCCATTTTTCTCGAAGAGGAATAAGAAATAACAAAAATAGTTCTCCACTGTTAAGCCTTCAAAGCTCCGAAGGCTGAAAATATTAACCTCCCTACCAGGCGCCTATTTAAGAAAAATGCGAGGTTAATCACAATTTAACTATTTTCTTTTTGATTTAAAAATGTTTTTATTGATGTGTATCGCCATTGCCAAACCATTGTATACAAATTAGTCTACATGTGCCTCATATCTTATTAAATCACTTTTCATTTATTATCTATTTATATATTTAGTTAGGGCTAATGTTTGTTTGAATGGTTGCTAAAATGATAATGCTTATTTCAAGTTGCAAATATTTATTATTCCAAAAATAATTGGGGACAGGCCAAACTGACGTGGGATGAAACATAACTTCATGAAAAAGCAAATGTCCTAAGGATAACTTATCACATCTCAAAAAAACGAATATTCTCTATTATCAGGCTGGTGAACCAATATTTTTAGGTTAAGTTTAAAATTATAGGTTTGATCTTGAGTCTATATCAGAAAAAATTACGTATTTAGCTCATTTGTCCTACCTGAAGTAGTTCTGACAAATACATTTTAAATTTATATAATTTCGCTAAATACTATCTGAGCAGATAAGAGATATTCAATAATACTATTACTATACTTTTTAATTACGGAAAAAATGTCTTAAAAGCAATGCCGCCTAAAAATATTTTCAACATTGGCAGTAAAATCTGATAAGAGCAGTATTTTTTAAATCTATATTTTAGTACATTAAAGTTATGTTGAAAATCAATCATCTTGTCAAAACTGAATATCCAGCTTCATGTTTCATTTCCGTTTATTACATTGAAACAAGGTTATTTTCTGCGTCTCATTTTTCTAATGTGTAACTGGTAATCGTGCCAAATTGTAATTAGTATTGACGTACAATAAACGTGGTCAATTACCTTTAACTAAAAAACTAATTATAGGCTGTATTGGGGGCAAAATTCGTCTAACAATTTCCTGTTGCGTTTATTATAAATGACAAGTCATATTGTTGTGAAAGGATCTGCATGCGCATAGAATTGCTAGAACAATACGGGTCATTAAACCAAGATGAACAAGCAGAAGCAAACTCTGCACCATGTGAGATTCCTGTAGTCAGATAAGTAATAACCAATCAGAAAGAGTTGGATACGAAAAGAAACATGCAACAGGCAATCAAAACACAGGGTTTTGAAGTAAATTTTACCTGTTTAAAAAAATTAGACGTTCTGCGCACTGTTTATTATTGCATTAATGAGACACGGAGAGAAGAATCTTTGTCTGAAATATTTGGAGAAAGAAACCTTAATGCCTTTCAGTAGTGGCTTTAAAGATATCTTAAGACATCTCAAGTTTATTATTCCTATGACTGAAAAGGAGACTTTTGTACTGTCAAGTCAATTAAGTCAAGTTAATATTGGTGAAACGGAGAAGAGGGATTAAACTGGAAATAAGGGCGGTTTTGCGAAATGCTAGTCTAACTTTGACTTTAAACAGAGAAGTTAATTATCAAACGATTTTCAAAATTTAAGTTCTGTTTGAAAACTAAAAGTGTCTAATCTGAACTATACTTAATGAAGTATATTTATATTTTATATACTGGGAAAACAACTATACTTTATTTTTTCAACCTTTATATGCAGCTCAGTAATGTAAGTTTTTATTTTATCAAACTTGTGGATAAACGAATGCAAATTAAACGAGCAATACATGCAGAATTTGTCGGATTTTTTTAAAAATATTAAAACATTAGCAACAAAGGCAATAAAAGCGAAACAGCCTCTAACAATAATAAGTAAAGTAAATATTAGACAAATGTTAAAAAATCTAAAGCTTTAGTACAAGGTTGTTCTTTTTCTTGTTTTTTATGATTTTTTTGACAGATTTTTGGCACGGCATCTAGAACATTTCTTTTTTTTATTTGCAACTCATTCTTCCATAAGTTAGATCTTCTAGGGTTTATTGGAGTGAAGCCACATGGACATTCATTCAGTTTTCCAATAACGCTAAAAACAAGAAAAAAACACTAGAGGCTCTGTAATGAAATTAAGCTCACCCCCGAATGCAAAACTTAATTGCTGTTTAGAATATTTAATCGAGCTTTCGGATTTGACAAGTTGCTTACAAAAATCTAGGAACTTTCTGTCAAATTTGACATTCCGTTAAACATCATAACTTTAATTGGGCTTTCACGTCACACTCATCTGACTTCAATCCCATACAGGACTTATATTTTCTAGGTCAAAGAATGCTAAAAGCACGCGTTGCCACAGAAAAAGTGGAAAACTCTCTTAATGTTCTTTTGAAAGAATAAAATACAATAATATAACAAACTTAATAATTACCAAACCAGCATGTGGCAAGGCACGCTATTAACTTTTAATTAGATATGTTTTAAAACTTCTGCTTTTATTCCTTTTGCGATTAATATTTCAAATAAAACCTAAATACAATTTTTCAAAAAATTAAAATAAAAAGTTTAATTGTTTGATCAATGGCTTAATAAATAATACATACCAATTAATTTGTTTTATTTTTTTATATCTGTTCAACTAAATGAGATATTAAAATAATTTCTTTAAAAAAGTACCCCAAAACTAATTTTTTGATTTCTTGGACTTATATCCCAAAAGCGGGTGAAATAAGGATTTACGTTTTATAACATATTTCTTTAACTAAATGAGATTTTAAAATTATTTTTTTATCAAAGGCTTTTAAAAGTAATTATCTAAAAACGAATTTCTAGACTGCCCTTTAAGAGGGTTAAATGTTTTAAATTTTATTACAAAATTTTTACAAAATTCTCTTCAACTAAACCAGATTTTAATGTAATTCTCTCGTCAACGGATTTCAGAAATAATTATTAAAAAATCAGTTTCTGGATTTGTAGGAATTTCATACTTAAGGCAACCAGAAGGAGTATAATATGTTATGACGTTTTGTAAAAGATATTTTGCACTAAATAATTCTAACTAGAATTACCATTATTAGAACCATTTATAAATTAACTGTCAAAATCTCGACGATAGTCGGACGAAGTAGAGCCCTGGTATGTTTGTTTTTGAAACAAACAACTTCTATAAGGGATATAAAGTTGAAATGTGATAAAGACCGAGACACCCGTCAGCGCTTAAAAGTTTAGTTTTAAACTTTAAAATTAAAGGGCAAAGTTTATCCATTGTCCATTACTGGAGTAATTGATGTACGGACTCTTGTTTTTTAACATCGTCATGTTGTCCCTTCCAAAGTTACGAAAAGAGAAGCAATCTAACCTATTTATTAATGTGCATACCATATATTAAATACTCTAAAATGGTACTAATGGTGAGCAATTTTTATGAGCCCAAATCTAGAGGGTTAAGTTTGAGGCAACTAAGTGATCATCAATGAGAGTATTATCTCTCAATCTCATATTTTTAATCACACTCTGCTAAAAGAGCATGAATCGGAGAAGAACTGTTGTAATCAATGACAATAAAGACCACTCGTACGAAATATAATTTTATTTGTAAATATGCAAATCGTAATTATAACATGAACAATAAGAACTAAATCTATTTAAAACTTATTTTCTTATCTGAAAGGTATGATATACGATATATGCCGAAATATATGCTTGCTCGGTTGAAAGCTGAAGCCGGACTAACTTGCGGTGCTGTATTGCCAAGTAATCACTTCCTTGAAAATAATCAAATAACAACCGTCTCAGATAAACTCAAATATAAGGCCTGTGCATTTTTTCAATAAATAAATAACAAAAGAAGATTATATTTAAAAATATAAAAGTAAATCTATTAATTAATTATTATCATTATTGTTGTTTTATCCAACACCCCTCCTCAACCATAATAATAATTAAACTTTTACTAATTAGTTAACTGGCCCACATTTTTCTGTTAAATAATTTAACTTAACCCTATTCAATGGTTTCGTCAGCATATCCGCGATCATATTTTCGGTTGAACACTAACTAAACTCAATAACTTTATTTTCAGCAACATCCTTAACAAAATGATATTTTGTATCAATGTGTTTGGTACGATTATTAAATCTGCGATTTAATATTTGTTTTAAACAACTCTGATTATCTTCAAAAATTAGTGTATCTGGTTCTTTGCCAAAGAATTCTTTTATTAATTGTTTTAACCAAATTGCCTCTTGACACGCCTCTGCTAAAGCAATATATTCTGCTTTTGTCAAGGATAGCGAGACACATGTTTGTTTTCTGCATATTCAGCTGATAGGCGCTCCATATAGTTTAAATAAATAACCGCTGTTTGATTTTCGGTCTTGCTTGTTTTCTGCCCAATCAGCATCAGCATATCCTTGTAATATAAACTTATTATCGAACTCTCAAAGCATAATAAGTTTTTTGTTTTTAGATCCCTTTAGATATCTCAGAATTCGTTTCGCTTCGTTCGAATCATTTTCTGTAGGTTTCTGATTATGCTGACAATATAGTCACACTTGCCATAATATCTGGCCTTGTATTAACCGCTAAGTATAATAAAGCTCCTATCAGTTGTTGATATTTTACATTATTTTTCATAACAGATTTTAGCCGTTCTAATTTTAAATAGCCAGGATCAAGCGGTATCATTGAGTTTTTAGCGTCTTTCCGAACCGATATAATAATTTATCGATATATTGCGCTGGATTAAGACTAAATATTCCATTATTATTCCTTTCACTATTAATGCTTAAATAATTTTTTAATAAACCTAAATCTGAAATTTTAAAAAATGTTTTTAACAACTTTTCCGTGAAATTAATTGCATTTATATCCTTCGCTGTAATTAAAAAATCATCGACATAAACTACAAGATAAAGTTTTTCATTTTTAAAATATTTTACATATAAACATGGATCTGCTTCGCTTTTATGAAAATCGTGATTTTGTAGAACTTCGTTAACTTTTTCATTCCATGTTTTTGCTGATTGTTTTAATCAATAAATGCTTTTGTTTAATTTACAAACAAAATTTTCTTTACCTTGAATTATGAAGCTTTCTGGTTGTTCCATATAATTTCTTCCTTCAGTTCTCCGTTAAGAAATCTTTGCGTCGAAATGTTTTACTATCATTTTTTCTTTACTAGCTATTGCTAATAATGTTCTTAATGTAGTGTGTCGTACTAAGGGTGCGAAAACTTCGTCATAATCGACTCCATATTTTTCTACAAATCCTCTTGCAACAAGCCGTGCCTTATATATATTTTGTAAATAATTTGCGCATGTCTTTAATTTGAATACCCATTTACATGGCACAATTTTTCTGTCCTTAGGCATAGGAACCAAAGTCCAGGTGTTATTTTTCTTCATTGATTCAATTTCCTCTTCCATAAATTACTGTCTGTTCTAGCATAAATGTCCTGTATATTTTTTGGTTCCATTTTTTGTAAATTTGTTAATTTTGCTGTTGCAATGTAACGATCGGGTGGTACTCCTTTATTTTTTCTTTCTGAATGTCTATATCCTGGTTGGATTTCATCCTCATCAGAGTCACTGTTACTTGTACAAGGTCGGTAACTAGAGTCACTATCCGATATTTCTTCTGCATTTGGCACAACCACAACATTTTCTTGTTCATCCGTATCTTCTATATTATCCTGGTCTTTTTCAAACAAAATTGTTGCTTCCTTATTTTTTGCTTGTAATTTTTCTGTTAATATTTCCTCCTTTAGAAATACTACATCTCGACTAATTTTTATCCGCCCTGTATTTATATCTAACAGTCGATAAGCTTTCGATTCCTCTGAATACCCCATAAATATTAATTTTTGTGCCTTTTCAGCAAATTTATTATTACGCTGTTCTTTTGGAATATGGCTATAAACCGTAGAACCAAAAATATGCAAATTTGAAACATTCGGAACTTTATTAAACCTTAATTCAAAAGGTGTTTTTGATTTCGCTTTAGTAGGTAAACGATTTTGTAAATAATTTGCTGTTATAATCGCTTCCCCCCAATATTTATTCTGTAAATTTGCATCTAAAAGCATACATCGAGCCATTTGAACTAAAGATCTGTTTTTTTTTTCAGCAATCCCATTTTGGTCAGGAGAATACCCCGCTGTATATTGAATTTTTATTCCCTTACTCTTTAAATAATTTCTTAAAGAAATATTTACATATTCCCCTCCCCAATCTGACCTAATTATTTTTGGGACTTTATTAAACTGAGTATTCATTAATTCGATGAATTCCCTAATACATTTGTCAGTATCATTTTCCTTACTCATTAAATAAACAACAGTATATCGCGAAAAATCATCAATTAATGTAAGAATATATTTTTTATTTCCAGGTGTTACAGTTTGCATAGGACCGTAAACATCAGAATGAAATAGGTCGAAAATTGAAAATGGGTTGCTATTTGATTGTTTTGGAAAACTTTTTCGAGTAATTTTACCTTTTATACAGCATTCGCAAGTCTTCCGTATCCCCCAATCTGTAATTTTTATCCCGATTGCCAAGTCCTTTTCTGCCAAGCGCTTGATAGCCTCGATACCCCGATATTCAAATCGTCGATGCCACTGCTGCTGACAACTTTTACTATGGTTTTCACTAACTTTTAGTACTTGTTCAAACGTTTCCAGTTCCGGTGAGATTTTTGCAGTCGCCACAATTTTTCCGTGTTTGAAAATGTCACATTCGTTATTGTTAAAACGGATTTTATATCCCGTACTCGTCAGTTTTTTAACCGATATTAAGTTACAGTCCAGTTGTGGAACAAATAGTACGTCATTTATTCCCACACTTGTCACTTCCATACCAATTGAACACTTAATATCGCCCGAACCTATTCCTTGAACTTTGGAATATTGTCCTTTTTCCGCCAGCCGCACGACACCCTTTCTACTCTCGTCAAATTCCGTAAAAAATTCTTTAAAATTCACCATATGACTCATCGCGCCCGACCATGTCCATGGACGTCCCTTAAGCTCAAACATGATTCATCAACCATGAAACATGCATCTTTTTCTTCATTGTTTCCTTCGGTGACTATATTTGCCTTTTCCTTGCTATTTTTCAGTGCTTTATATTTAAAGCAATCCCTTTTGAAGTGTCCCTTCTTTTTACAAAAATAGCAATGTTTCGACATATCTCCTGCCGAAGACGATTTGTCACCTTTGTATCCTGTTTTCATTACCGATTTTTCATGTACCTTAGCAGCTCCTTGACGTCTCCTGTATTCATCTATTAACTTACTCTTAACAAATTCCGAGTAAACTCGTTGGTTGGTCGGCTTTCTAACGCAGTAATCAGAAAGCTATATGAATCCGGTAAGCTTCCCAATAATAACCCAGCAGCAAATCCGTCCTTTAGTTCTTCTCCCAAGGCAGAAAGTTTGTTTAACAAATCTAGGAATAAACTAATATGCGCTTCCATGTTACCATCTTCTTCCAAAGATAATCTGCAAAGTTGTTTCAGTAAAAATACCATACTTGATAGGCTTGATTTTTGATGGAATTCCTTAAGAGATTCCCATGCTTCATGTGCAAAATTTTTATTCCTTACATGCACAAGTTGGTTGGTCTCAACAAGCAAGACTATTGTTGATAATGTCTTATCATTTCTCTTTTTCCCAGCATTTTCCCGATCTGCTTCGGAGGGCAAATTTTCTGACACAACACTCCATAGATCTGCGTTGATTAGTAGCATCTTTACTAAATAACTCCATGACTGATTTTCTCCGTTTAATTTTGCAACACGAAATGTTCCACTCTCGGTCATTGTCGTCATTTAAAAAATGTCTTAATGTCACTAGGCATACACGACGACGCCTGAGCACATAACCTGTTGTAATCAATGACAATAAAGAACACTCGTACGAAGTATAATTTTATTTGTAAATATGCAAATCGTAATTATAACATGAACAATAAGAACTAAATTTATTTAAAACTTATTTTCTTATCTGAAAGATATGATATACGATATTTGCCGAAATATACGCTTGTTCGGTTGAAAGCTGGAGCCGGACTAACTTGCGGTGCTGTATTGCCAAGTAATCACTTCCTTGAAAATAATCAAATAACAACCGTCTCAGATAAACTCAAATATAAGGCCTGTGCATTTTTTCAATGAATAACAAAAGAATATTATATTTAAAAATATAAAAGTAAACCTATTAATTAATTATTATTATTATTATAGTTGTTTTATCCAACAAGAACGTATTGCTGCCAATATAGGTCTAAGTGCTTTAAACTGCACACAATGAACTTTTTTGAGACGCGACTTAAGACCCGATTTAGTCGCAAACCTACAAAATGTAGCGTTGATTCTGAAAGGACTATGTGCCAAACTCACTAAGGTATTGAAATTAAACCGTACAGTTAAAATTAACCGTTTTTAATTTAAACAAGAATTTTATTCTTCAAATGAAATAACATACAGAGAAGTATATTGTGGAAGTACCAAACGTTAATAAAATAAATGTATGGTTAAACTACTGCAAAAAGTGCCTTGAGACGTTTATATCGAAAAGGTCTATTTAACATTATATTCAAAAGGATCTTAAGAATCGGTTGTTTAGGTGATACTATCGATAGGTAGCCGACAACATCGTCATTCTAGGATAAACGGTTTACTTACAAAGATGAAGACTTTTTTCTCATTTTTGGCTCCTATCGATGGGTACTAGGAAATACCTATGATTAGCAATGAACTATCGATAGGCAGGAATACCTATCGATGAATCGATAACTATCGCCATATCAATAAATAAAATATATCGATAGGTGATGTGCCTAATTCGAAAGAAGCGTAGGCAGTGAAGATGAGGTGAAACACAGACAGTCTAACATGCACCGTAATCAAACAAAATAATATATATTCAGTTTAATGAATTATTCTAAATAATATTCACAGGAACCGTCATTCGCATTGCGATTCGTTTATAGCCTGTTTAAGTTTATCGTCAATAAAGTACGTCATAAATTCCGCAATTGTCGAACTTTGAACAGGTTATTTGAAACTCAAATCTCGCTGACACGTAGTATACTTGCCCACAAAACAAAACCGGAAGTTTACTATTACTTTTCATGTTCGGGCACTCCATACAATCCTATTACATATTACAGTATAAGTAAAAGAGAAGTATTGTAATCGTGAAAATGAATCACCCTCGCAGGTTTTTACAGATCTTCACGATTTAGGATCCCTAGATGCCAATTCCGTCGGTCTGTCTGTCCGCGGCACGGCATAGCTCAAGAACTATTTATCCAATTGACTTGAAATTTTGTTCAAAAACCAAGGGTCATAAAGGGATAAAATGGTTATATTTTGGTAAAAATCAAATATGACGGAACAAAAAGCCGGCCTAGTGAAACGTTAAAAAAATTATAACTAAAAAACTACCTATCCAATTTACCTAAAACTTTGCACAATACGAATGCAAGATGGAGAAAAAATGGTGAATCGGTAAAATATTTAAAAAAATCAGCATGAAAAATCTACTTATTAGATTGATTTCAAATTTTGTGCCAGAATTGTGTGGGATATAGAGATTAACTGGTAAAATTGTGGTACGAATTCAAAATGACGGCCAAATAAAATGTTTAATAAAATTAAAGGTCTTATGGACTGGTAACAATTGGCAAAATATCCGATATAGTGGAACAAACTGATCACTAAAAACTAATTATCCAAATTATCTCAAATTTGGCACAAAAACCAAGTGTTACATAGAGATGAACTGGTAACATTTCGGTATGAATTCAAGAAGGCGGCCTAATAAAATAGTTACAAAATTAGTCTGAAAAACTATGTATTAGATTAAATACAAACATTTTATAAGCATTAAGTGTGATATAGATATGAACTAGCAAAATTGTGATACGAATTTAAAATGGAGGAACAAAATGTTTAAAAAAGCAACGTAAAACAATTTTCTTATTAAACTGACTTCAAACTTTTCACAAAAACTAAATGTGATATAGAAATAAAATATAATATAGAAATAAACTGATACGAATTCAACATGATGGTTCAAAATGACGTTTTAAAAAAACCTACTTATTCAACTTATTTTAAAGTAGGTCCAAAAATCAAATGTGGCGTATGAGAAACTGGTAAAATATTGGTACGAATCCAATATGGTGGAATAAAATGACGCCCAATAAAAATATCTGGAAAGACAATATATGTGTATGTGTTAAAAAATGACTATGTGAGGAAATAAACAGTATTCCTAAGAAAAGAAAAGATTCATAATGAGGGAAGTTCCGGGTAAACGAAATTTACCGATTTTTTAAATCTTATTCTTACAAGGTATCAGTTTCAAACGACTCTCTTTTAACACACAAAATAATATAATAACCGTAAATTGTTATTTTAATTGGTGCATTATTTAATCTTTATAAGTGGTTATCTACGGCCTAATATTTTTCTTACCAAGTATATCGGGCAACGCGTTTCTACGTCCCGTCCGACCGGAACTAAGAAATTCTTGAATGGGTGGCTCATTAGAAGAAGGGGAACTCCCTGCTGCACTGGATGGGCCTGCGCCCTGCGATCCTGCCTCCATCACGGCCAGCATTTTTAGCACTAATTCAAAAAAAAAATCCAAATAAAAAAGAATACTCAAGTATATTATTTAGTATTTTTATCTTGCTACTCACTACCACAAAGTTTCTAATTTTAACTAACTATTCATGTGATATAAATAGTGTCACTAAATAATAAGGGTCCCAAATTTCCAAATCTTTGTTTGAGCTGAGAAAAAAATAGTCAGATAAACTCTGGCCCTCAAATACTTCTTTTTCCCTGAGTAAAAAAAATATTTTGTATTTTTTTTTAATTCCTCAAAATTATTGCAAATGCAGGCATTAGTATAATAGTGACAGATATTATTGAGCGTAAAAATGGTCTACCTTCACCAGAATATACTTTTCTTTTAATTTTAAAGTAAAACTACACGAAAATTTTACATGCATTTCTTTGATATAGTTGAAACGTTTTGAAGAACAAACAAAAACCGCGTTAAACAACAATTTTCATTTATTTTGATTACGGTTAAATTTCATTCCGATAATAATAAAACCAGATTGAATTTATCTTTTTGTGCCTTTTTTATTTTCACTTGATAGTTGTAAAAAATCATATCGGTTAAAAAACAGCGTTTTATCCTATTTTTCCTAAGACTTGCTGACACGAACACTTTTTTGCCAAATAATGAATTTTTGAGATAAAAACAGTTTTTAACACCCTGACTGTTGAAAGGGATACTTATTTGGTGATTTTTGCATGAAAATAGTTTATCAAAGCCATATTGTGTAAACCAATTGGGGAAACAGATTAGTCTAAAATTTTAAGTAGTTTCAGTATACCTATATTATTTAATTTCGAGGGTGGGAAGTAAATTTGTAGGGGAAAAATGCATTTCTGGGATCCAAATGTTCTGATTTAACTACTCCACTCGTAATTAACTTAACGTAAAGTATATTTTACAGTTATACAATTAGTTAATTAGTACCCTTAAAAATTATGTAGAGGCTTTTTTATATATAAAAAATATCCAATCTCGTTACAATCCACTAAAAATTCATTTTTTTAAAATACAAAATTTTTTTTAACTGATTCTCACGTGGAGTTGCTAATTCAACGAGTGATAAAGAAAGCATACCGTAATTAGATGGACAATGCAACAGAGTGCAATCACATACCCAAAACAAAAACCATGATAATAGATTTTTTCCTATAATTAACTTAGTAGCAAAAATTTTATCAGATTTTTAAAAAATACTAAAAATTTTCTCCACTAGCAGGTTTACTGCATGCAATATAGTTCAGAAGAACATGTATTAATTTTTGTTAATTAACTTGTAACAATACTTGATCTTTTCAAGCACTTGACGAACATTAATTATACACAATTAAAAATCATATAATTTCAACAAGTTTTTCTGATCACTGATGAGGTTAAAAAAACTTTTTATCTTGCCAGCGTTGTTTTATTATTTATATTTACTTTGTTATTAATGTTATGTAATATTTATTGAAAATTAAATCTCGCCGGTTTGTCATTTTTTGCAAAACTAATTTGTATTTGCCTGGGTCCCCTTAAGGAGATTCTGGATCCGCCTCTGCCTGTCAGATTAGCCCTAGAAAATTTACCGCTATACTCATTGAAAAGTAAGATAAATAAATGACTATTAAACATTCTTCAGATAATATTTGAACTATTTTGTTGCTAGTTCTTAATAATGCTTTGTTAAATTTAATAAAGATTAATATGACTCGGTATAAATTGTATTGACGAAAATGTTATGCTTTTCAATATCAATGGGGCAGGTGGCTTAATCCACAAAGGATTCTGGTAAATGTTATTATTAAAGTTTAAAAAGGGATCAATGAAATATCTAAAATAATATCATTTTTCTTATTAGATTCTAAAAACCCTTAATTAATAAATTATTATTTATATTTACTTTAAGAGTTTTTTATGATAATTAGTTGCAAGATTTACATTATTATAATATTCTCAAATGTTATTTACTATTTATTGAAAAATAAATGTTCCGGTTTGTCATTTTTGTTGATTTTTTTTTGCAATACTAATTTGTAATGACTATGACTATGGCCATTCTTCAGATAATAGTTGGACTATTTTGTTACTAGTTCTTAATAATGATTTGTTAAATTTAGCAAAGATTAATATATCACTGCATAAATTTTATTGATTTAAATGTTATGCCTTTCACTTTCAATGGTGCAAGGGGTGCAACGCGTCTGGTAAATGTTATTATTAGTTTAAAAAGTGATCAACGAAATATCTGGCTCTGCACACAAGTGCATAATATCTAACTTAATAAAATATAATAAAACTTATTTGTACAACATAATATGTTATTTTTCAAATTTCATGTATGTTGCTTGCAACAATTACAAAAACAAAAATACACTGTTTAAAATAATAATTATTATATTAAAATAAAAGAAATTATTACTAGTTTTGATAATTTGGAGAATCAAATATTGTTATTTCTTCCATCTATAGTTATGCTTGTTTTAAAGTAAAAAAATTGATAGTTATACTGTTTAAATGGTAAATTCTTATAATTTTAAGGGTAAGTCAAAGTGTTACAGAAAACAAAAAGTAAGCTATTATAGCTTAAAATTGTACTTATTATTATCACTAATTGATTTTGACTGAAAGAACCGCCTGTAATATATACAAAAATGTTTGATGTACACTAAAACCTAGTGTGTTACGGTCTACAATTCAAATTTGGTTTAACTGTTCAGTTTCTGTTTTCTACACCAAGGAGATTAAAAGAGGATACTTGAGTAAATTTAAATTCACGATTCTACTACGACACATAAACCACTTGACATATGCAGTGTGGCAATTCGATGTAGATCACCAACAGAAACACCATTAGTCTAGCGAACCAGCCAAATACAAAATATAGCTGTTGGCCTTAAAAAACGCGTAGTCGTTTAGTAAAAAAACCTTTACTTTTTTGAAAAAAAAAAATAAAAGTCTACAAATTCTCCAATAAAAAAAGATAGTTTTTTGAAACAGAAAAAATTAAATATGAAAAAATTCCGACTTTTCGATACTCTGGATTTTTTTTTCGTTGGTTAATAAGACGTTTAAAAATCGACGGGGGTCTACGCTTACCAGCGCTGTTAATAAGTGCCTTCTTACTCTCGACACTTACCATAAGTGAGGTTCCTTAATACCCCCCTCTCTTTACTTTTTGCACCAGTCAAGATATATATTATTGAATTTGGCACATTTCAATAGAACTACTTTTTTCATATATTTCGTTTTTTTTTGTCAAAAGCCATTTTGAAATTAAGCAATTGAAACAGAACATAAAAAAGTTGAGATCAACATTCTTGAAAATTTACGAAACTCAAGTATTTGATTCCTGAAGTGACTTAAGTAAGATAATTAGAATGTTCTACGAATACAGAGGATAAGCATTGTATTTTTCTAGTTACCTGCCGTTTTATAAAGAAATACAAATTTCAATTTTATTTAAAATTAGAACAACCTGTAAATAAAATATACCGTGACGAAAAGGCTGGAATAAATTCATTTAAAAATTAGGTATTTTTTTCTTGAGAAAACGCTCGGACCCTTCGATTTTTAACTTTAATTGCCGTTTTTTTTATTATAATTTCATGTATACCAGGTGACCCAAAAGCAAGGTTTGACAGTTATCTTAAATTTTTAAATGGAGTGTCCTATTTTTTATTTTATTTTCGGATTCTAGGGAAAATGTTGATCAAATTTCATGTATCATAATCTACATGTCTAAATTAAGTTGTATAAAAAATCAATTTTATTAAAAAAGGCTTAACTTTTAATAATAAACCTGTATTCACTAAAAAGGTTTAAGAGTTAGACCAGGTCTAGTTGCCATGGTACTGAAAACTCTTAGTTCGTCACTTATGTTTCGCTTATGTCACAGTCATTTTGTAATTGTGACATTTAGAAAAATTATGTTGAAATGAAAAAACTGTTAAAAATGTCACTTTAAATAAACCTGTAACTGTCAAATTAGATCTGGTTTAAATTTAAACTTCTTTAGTGAATAAGGGTGTAAATGTCTAAATGACAAAATTATGTAATATTAATTAAAAAATTGTTAAAATTAACAACCAGCAACATCCTGAGAATATCCTAGGCGATCTTCAAATTCTTGCAAAACATTGTGCACTACTTGAGCTTTTATAAATCTAATTTCCTGTCTTATTCGGTATTTAAGGTCACCAATATTGTTGGGTCTGTTAACATACACTGTAAAATTTAGGTAACCTTACAAATAATAATCTAACGGGGTCAAATCAGGGGATCTGGCAGGCCATTCTATCGGAACCCGTCTACCAATCTACTTACCTGGGAAAACAGTATCTAAATATTCACGAACGTAAACTATGTAACAGGTAATACTATTATTAATGTTAACGCATTCAGTAGATTTAAGTTTTAAGTTTAAGTAAAAAATATTTAAGAAAGCGCAAAAATAGATGCTATTTAAACAAAATCCTAAGAATATGTAATAAAAATTAATTTAATGTTTGTTTAACTACGAAATAGTAATATGAAGAAATAAAAAGTTCCAGTTGCACCAATTTCCCCTGCTACGCTTTCCTTCTCACTCAAATCTACTAAAAGCGTTAACATTAATAACATTGTTACCTGTTACATATTTTACGTAATGTTGACGCTGATTCACTGTCAAAAGTAAACATTTGTTCCATTAAAAGTAATTTTTTAAAACTGGGAAATGGTACGATTAAGTGAAAGAGAACGCATAGAAATATTAATGACGATTTGCTATGGAGATAGAATGCGAATTTTATTGTTAAACAATTCAAAACGAAGTTTGTGAATTATTTAAGAATAAATACCCAAACAGAGTGCCTACATCTCGATCAACTGTAAGTAAAATTGAAAAAAATATAGAACTTTGGGGCATGCGAGAGATTATTATGAAAACGGCCGGACCAGTATCTCAGAAGATGGCAGTTAAATGTGTTACTAGCAGTTTAAAAGAACAGCCATAAAGCTAGTCGCACTATTGCTACCCAAAACAATATTAGTAAGGGATCTGTACTGAAATATTTACATAAAAATAAATGGCATCTTTATAAAGTTCAGTTAGTTCACGAACTTAACGAGGACGACCCGGATAAAAGAATGCAATTTTGTGACATAATGATGGAGAGATGTGAAAGAATTTTTTTTGCCTAAACGGAAGTGTCAATAGACGAAATTGTTGATATTGGGCTACAGGAAACCCGCACTGGATAATGAACTGCCACACACAATACCCCCAAGAAGTAAATATATGGGCTTGAATTATTGGAAACATAATTTTGGGTCCCTTCTTCATGAAGAGACTTCTGAACTGGAGACAGATATCTAGAATTTTTAACATTCGATATGATCCCTGCGCTTGTATCCAAATCCAGTAGAACCCAATATTCCCAATGATACTTTATGGTATCAACAGGATGGAGCACCAGCCCATTATACTCGCCCGGTTCGTGAATATTTAGATACTGTTTTCCCTGGTAGGTGGATTGGTAGCCGGGGTCCTATAGAATGGCATGGCAGATCCCCTGATTTGATCCCGTCAGATTATCTGTGGGATTGCACAATGTTTTACAAGAATTTGAAGATCGCCTAGGATATTCTTAGGATGGTGATCAATTTCAACCATTTTTAAACTAGTATTGTCATACCTGCTTTTGAGTCACCCTGTGTACATGAAATTATAATAAAAACCGCAATTCAAATTAAAAATCGACGGGTCTGTGCGTTTTCTCGAGAAAAAAATACCTAATTTTTAAATGAATTTATTTCAACCTTTTCGCCCTCACTGTATGTCAGTCAAATAGGTCTTTTCTTGCTGATTACAAATATACTAGGTTATATACACCCAGCATATTTATAATCAGCAAGAAAAGGCCAATCTGATGGACATATATTATACAGGGTGTTCCATTTAAAATAACAAATCCTGGCGGATCAGAAAAAAAATCCTAAAACTTCTATATTCAACAGTTTTAGATATCTTAAAATATAAAGCGTGTAGACCCCGTTTAAAATATAACCGAATACCCTCTACAATACAATACAATAGTCCTCACGCTCATAAGAACATTTGAATTAAGAAGCATGTGACGAATAAAATACTTAGCATTGTAAGGTTTCAAGAATTTATACTTTCATTTTTTTTAGGTTGTCACATTACGAACTGGCCCCTCCATTGTAAAAACACTTTGCAAAATCCTTTAGAAATTTTATCTTGTTAAAAATAAAAAAAGAAGACAATAATATAGCCGGGCACATCATTTTTTTTATGATGTATGTTATTCAACATTTGATCGTTGCAATAATTATGAATGCTTAACAATAATTTACAATTGTGTCTGTTGTCGGTGAAGCCATATAGAGGAATCTCGGAAGTCGTTATATTATTCAACCTGCTCCACTGTTCTCCAACAACTTTTAATAAAAGTTTACCTTGCAGACACATATTATAATTGACATTTTGTGGATTGCGGAATCAATAAAAACACTCAAACATACAAAAAGTTATAGGTCTTTAGTAGTTATAAAGCTCACTTTAAATGAAAATGAAAAAAAATATGGACACGTGAGGCTCATTGGGCGATAATTCTATCATGTCCAAGTATGAAAGTTTCGTATGTTTTTAAGGCAGGTCATTAAGGAAAATCTTAACACCATTATATAGTAATCTTTTTGAGTGCCTCTTATAGATACAAAATTCATTTTTGGATTTTATTTACAGTAGATCAGATAAAATTATTAGTGCCAGTATGTAAATATGTTTATTGTATGTTACGTCCGTGGAGACATTTTTTAAGTATCTTTACTTATTGCTTTTAACTAAATTCAATCAGATCTTTTGAACGGTTGAGATATAATTTATATTAGTTTATGTACTTTCGATAATATTGTCACTGATATCTACGTTACGTCAATATAATTTAAACATTTTATTAATTTTACATTATATTTGCTATTTCGATCATATTTGGGTAAACAATTTTTTTGTAAAGATCTAGTGTTCAATTAATCATTCCCACTAAAAATATTTTATCACAAATTTTTCTAAAATCAATTTTTCCATCATATTTCTTATAATTTGACGATACATTTTTTAATTAATTCTTAGCAGTCACTCGGTTTTCGTAAAATAAGATTATTTTATATTCTGTCCCGAGGTTGTAATAAAATGATAAATGATAAAAATCTAAGCGACGCTCCACAAGAAGTATCTTCATAATATAAAATCTTCAGTTCAAAAATGTTACGGTTATAGGATAAAATGTAAAAAAGTCATATTGATCAAATTCTCTGGGGCCAATTTAAATTTTTGCAAGAAATACACATTTTCCTTCAACACCCTCTATATGAAAATTAAGGACATTAAATAATGATGTTGGTATTAAAACTATTCTGTCTACAATTTATTATGCTAAAAACAGCATTGTGCGTCAATAAAATCTTGCAATTTAATTAAATTTCAGGTAATTACTTGGGACAAAAAAAATAAAAAACGTAAAAAAATTGATTAAATTGCTCTTAACACTAGTTTTAAGGATACTTGATTATTGTTTTAATTCTGATATCGATGGTAGTTTTTTATATGGAATACCCCCATATACTATCCCTACGTATACCTAGTAAGTGTAACTGTTTTAGATATTTTGACAATTGAAAATTGAGATTTTGGGAGGATGTACTATTTATCTTAGTTTTTATGGTTTTTCTAATGCTGTCACCGAAGGTGTCATTTTCCAATTAAACATGTTAAGTTTCAATTGTGAAACTTAGGTTTATAGTATGTTACCTGAAAAACATTTTCCCTACGATCACTTACGAAACTGACAAAAAAACACTGTTAACTTGAAAGGGCATGATATCATATTGGTGCCGAAAACGATCATTTTTCCACGAGTAATGTGTAGAACAAAACATTGGAACAGTTTTTGGTTTTTCTTTTATTATTGAAAATGATTTCGTCATATAGCTTTAACTTTTGCCCTTGCCTCAGAATGAGTAGTAGTACTAAAAATGTCGGTACTTAATAATTTTTGTTTACCCAGGCAATAAACGTTCCAAAGTACAACACAGTCATGTACCTTGGAACAGACCACAGCGTATCTTGGAACCAACCACACTATTAAAGTATTAACATTTTTTTTATTTTTATAAAGGCATGTTAATCAAACATCAAACATATACAAAATGAAAAGAACCTGAACTCAAATAAAAACATTTAACATTCTTAAAAAACAGAGAAAAATTAAAAAACTCGATGACAGAATAAAGGTGGATCTATCCCATCAGGCGTTGAAATTTCCTCGGAAAACGGAAATGACGTGTTTCCGCAGGAACATTTTTGCATTTTTTATACAGAAAAATGTTTAGAATGCAAGGTAAAACAAAGTTTCCATGTTCGGCTATCCTAAAGTCTGGAAAATTGAAATAATTTTTCTAGGAAAATTTTTATTTTTCTCTAGTAGGAGAAGCTTCTAGAACGCGAAAAAAAATGCTTTTTATATAACTGTTTCCAGCTAAAAGAAAGTTGAAGAAAATATTTATCATTTTATATTAGAAAAAAATAAATGTATTAATACAAGACAATCGAAAGACTGATTTTCGGAAAATTTTGATCCCTCTAACTTCTTGCAAACTAACTATAGGGAGGGAGGAAAAATTATAGTCCTGACACTTTTTTTCCTCCGACAAACAGGAAATGGGATAAATCGAATCAACTTTTTTTTCAAGATGGCGCCAACTTGGGAGGTTTACCTTTTTGACTACCCGATATAAGATAATACAAATTCAGCTTTTTTTTAATCTGTATCCTAATTATAGGATAGATTGACTTTAGTACCTATATATATTAAGAATTTTAAAAGATCAAAGGCAGGCAGACTTTTTTTTGAAAGAGTTAAATCGATTTTCCAGTTACTACTCAAATTAATATTAGAAAATATCTTTTTTTTTCTTCTTCCGTTCATAATGTTAGCGACCACCAGTCCTTAAATATAGTCATAAACCTTAAATTATTGAGCCTCCTTCTGAATGGCGCCCGTTTCCCAAATACTTTTGTTTGTAATGTGAGTTGAGGTAACCTGTATATTGACGTTTGTTTGGCATATATGGCCGAAATAATCCAGTCTCTTCAATCATCCTTTCAAAGACGATTTTATTAGTTACATGGTCCGCTTATGATATTTTGAAAATGTCCAGAACTCCGCCCCATACAGAAGGACGAAAAACCCGTAGCATATTATTATTTATTGTAGGTCCTGCCAAGATATGTATATGCCGACTCCACGTCGACCTAGAAGTCGACTTTCACAATCAGTTCATGACACAGACAAAGTTGCCTTCGTTCGGGTGCTATGATCATAAATATCAGTTTACCATATTTAATGAAGCCTATTTAATGCTTTTTTGCTTACTTTTATTTTGTGTTAAAATTTTAAATAATTAGCTGTGAAAACAAAACCAAAGTCAAATAAACTTATAAAGATGATGTATAATAAAAATATATATTAAACATTGTCATTGTTTATATATCCTTCGTGAAAAAGAACCAAGGGTCATGTAGACGAGTAGAGAATCTGCGTAGAATACATACTACGCCACAACCCAGTGCGCTGCAGAGATACAACCAATCTTTAAGATGCTATTCGAAAAAAAAAAGCACTTTTCGGTGAAAAAAAAAACAAATAATTTTTCATCCTAAATTGAAGGAAGAATCGAATGGAGATAAGAGATGCTTTACAATAGTAAGTGGCGCAATTTTAAAAATTAAGGAGGGTTTATTTTTATCTAAACTTAAAATATAATATTTGTAGGAATATATGCCCCGGTATGCTACCCCCTAAAAATATAATCTTTATATTTTAAAACGTTTAGAAGAAATTAAAAAAATATTTTAAACATTCCAAAATCAATGATTTGCGGACTCCTGTTAATAAAATGTTTTTTTTTTTGTTATTTTTATGAGATCAATCTTCTTTAAGAATGGTTGACATCATTTAATTAACACTTTATATTAGAATCTATTCTTGTTATGGCTAATTAACTACGAATAGTTTAAATCCAATCCAGTTACTCCTAAATACATAACGCGGTTTACAATTCATAAATATATTTCCGTGTAGATACTTGAGACTAAATATATTGAGGACATTTACGACCATTACACCGTAATTACAAGTAAGGAAATGAGAGCAAAGAAGATCAATAAATACACAAAAAAAAGCCCGCAAATAATCAACATTCTGTATATGAACAGCATGAATATGGATAATAATTTTACCTAGACAATCTACGAGTTTCATTATGTACAAACATTTTGTATAGTGATTTAACTGTTCGCTCTACATTGCGTTAATTTTAGAACGAACTATTTTTATTTGTAAGAATCTTAGCAACACCTAAATTGCCTCTTTTTTAGCTCGAAAACTGACCACTCAACTTCCCCGTTTTGCAAAAATAAATTAAGGGTACCATATGTACTCAAAACCGTTTTTCGCTGTAATTAGGGCTCTGGTCCATTTAAATATACTAGCATTTAGAAATACGATTTTATATTATAAAATCATAACATAACTATCTATATATATATATATATATATATATATATATATATATATATATATATATATATATATATATATATATATATATATATATATATATATATATATGTGTTGATTTTTACTCCTTCACGGATGGAAAAATACAATGTGTTTTCATTCCGGGTGTACATCCGTTCACTACTGTCGTTCCGAAAAGAACAGTTTTGCTGACGTTTCGCCAAAATCACATTTGGCATTTTCGAAGCTTTCTTTCTCGCGTCCGAATAGAGACTGTCTGACTGAGAGACAGTCTCTATTCGGACGCGAGAAAGAAAGCTTCGAAAATGCCAAATGTGATTTTGGCGAAACGTCAGCAAAACTGTTCTTTACAGAACGACAGTAGTGAACGGATGTACACCCGGAATGAAAACACACATATATATATATATATATATATATATCCATTTTAAGAAGAAAACTTCATATAAACATATGTCCTAAACGGTGTAAATTTTGAGATACAGGGTGTTAAACTTTCAATAATTTCATAATTTTTCGATAATATCTCGAATACCACTCTAGATATTATAGTAAAATTTGGTATAGAGGTACTATGCATCTAGTGGAATTTTTTGATGTAGCACATATTTTTTTATTTCCACCAGTGGCGTCCGTACGGAATCCGACCTGCATATTTTCCCAGACATTGATGGTACGCTACTGATTTTTTTTTAAATAAAAATTATTTTTGAGATTCCCATTCATTTTTGAGCAAGTTTGATCTCTTGGTAATTTTGAGTTGAACGCACGGTTTTCGTTTTAAAAAATAAAAACCGTTTCTCTGCAGAGTTTTAACAATATCGCTAATATGACAACACCAATCGCCAAGGCATGTAAGGAAATTTTTTTTTTGACTGAAATTCAAGAAATCAAATTTGCTTATGAATAACTAATACCCAAAGATTTCAAAATTATTATTTGAGCTTATAATTTTTTAACACGAAACTATAAAATACTATTAGTTCATCAATAAAGAAAGATAACTAATAATAATTATTATTGTAGTAGGCTTTGGCTGTCAGAATTAATACTTCTCTTGTAACTTAATTTGACAGTTCAGCTTTCGGATTCAGTCGGGTTTAATTAATTTTGTGTTCTAAATATCGGATATATCTGAGAAAAGAAATGGTTGAGTTTACCAATGAAGAGTTGGCAGACATGCATTACATGTATGGTTTGGCTGATGGCAGTTCACCGGAAGCTAGGCGATTATATCAAGAGCGCTTTCCTGGTAGAGTCATACCATATAGGCGAATATCTGCAAATGTGCATATAAGGTTGACTGAAACAGGTACATTCAAGCCAAATAATCAATTAAAAGGGGCCCATGGGACTGTAAGAACTCCAGAAATTTAAGAGGCAGTATTAAATTCCATAGATGAAAATCCTGAACTGAGTACTAGGAAAATTGGAATTAACCTAAATATTTCGCACATCCTAGTTTGGAGAATTCTACATGATTTTTTTTTATACCCATATCACATTCAACGAGTGCAAGCCTTACTTCCCCGAGATCTTCCTTTCCGAGTTAATTTTTGTGAATGGTTTTTGGAAAAAATTGCGCGTAATCCCTTATTTGATCGCGAAATAATGTTCACAGATGAAGCGAACTTCTCCAGGAACGCTATCAGAAACTTCTACAATAATAATATCTGGGCCGACGAGAACCCCCATGCCATTGTAGAACATATCAAGAGCAATTCTCTGTAAATGTTTGGCTGGCATTATCGAAAATCACCTAATCGGACCTTTTTTCCTCCCAGAGACTAAATGGCCATAATTATCGCCGGTTTCTTGATACCGATTTGCCGATATTGTTAGAAGATATACCAATTCTGATTAGAAACAGAATGTGGTTCATGCACGATGGCGCGCCCGCTCACTTTAGTATTGAAGCCAGAAAATATTTGAACCGCACATTTAACAACAGATGGGTAGGTCGTGGCGGACCCCAACCATGCCCCCTAGTCCCCAGACCTAAATAGTTTGGATTTTTTTCTATGGGGACATCTTAAATCTTTAGTTTACCGCACCCCAGTAAACACTGTAGAGGAGCTGAAGGATCGTATAAGAGATTCTTGCGATATTATCAGAAACACCGAGGGTATCCTTCAAAGAGTTCGCGACAACATGAGGAAAAGGGCTGAAGCGTGTATTCTCCAAGGTGGCATTTTCAACAACTTATCTAATTTTTTTCTTCTATTTTGTTTCACAAAGTGTGCTGTCAATTTGTTAAAAAGTAATTATTTTTGTTGAAATTATTAATTATGTACCTAGTTGTATTAGTATAGTTTTGTAAATAACTTATTATTGTTGAAGAATGTCATATTATTTTATAAAAAGTATTTATGAAGGAACAGACTTCTGAAAAACATTGACATGGTGGTCCTAGATTGGTGGCTGAAGACTACGTACTACTCTCACTAAGATAAAGCGATTTCTGATTTTAATAAGAATGGACATAGTAATTACTTTCACGCCATTGATTTTTCTAAAATAAAGCATTTTAATTGATTCATTTGTTTGTTTTTGAAAACTTTTAGTATTTATTTTCGACAAGATTTGATTTCTCGAGTTTAATACAATAATATTCCTCTGCATGCATGGTAATATCCGTCTTATGACCAGGATTTTTTTAAAACGAAAACCGTGCGTCCAACACAAAATTACCAAGGGATCAAACTTGCTCAAAAATAATTTTTATTTAAAAAAAAATCAGTGGCGTACCATCAATGTCTGGGGAAAATATGCAGGTCGGATTCCGTACGGACGCCACTGGTGGAAATAAAAAAAATGTTCTACATCAAAAAATTCCACTAGATGCATAGTACCTCTATACCAAATTTCATTACAATATCTAGAGTGGTATTCGAGATATTATCGAAAAATTATGAAATTATTTACTTATTAACCATTCATGTTACTTTTTGTCCTTTTTCAAGATGCATTAGTTTAATTCAGATAAAAATAGTTATTTAAATTAAATTTTTAATACTTTATTTAGTTCATCTCATTTCGACATCATGGCCGACATAACTGGTCTCCAACTTTTCGTAAAACATAACCTCTACTAATAAATTATTATTTTTACTGTGGCAGGAATAAGAAACTATTAAAAATTGTTTTATTGTTTGCACTGTTGCCAAATTTTGCACCACATATTACAGTTTTGCATGGGTTTTTGTTATCTAACACACTTGGCGTCATTTAGGTACTTCCTAAGTCTCATTCTGATTAAATTCAATTGGGTAACTTAAATTATTCACAATATCTCGGTCAGTGATGAATCTCCGATAGTTATGCAGTGCAAACTGTTTACAGCTGATAACGATCAAATTTTAAATAATTTAATCTAAAGTCCTGCAAGTGCATTTTAATCAGAATGTTCAATCGTCAACACCTTTCAGACACGTTTAGTTGCAGTATATATTTACTAAATGAAGTTAGCTACACTGTAAATAAGTTGACGAAACTAGGTCACTTACATCAAGTATTATATAGTAAAGCTGAATGTACCTATAATCTTGAGTTTTGCATCGCGAATTATGCGCTTTAAAATGTATAGCGATGTAGAGGAATTTACCCACCATAAAGCTAATCACTTTTTCTTAAGTATAATAACTTGTAAAATTATGTAATACATAGTACTAACGTATGTTTGTAGAAGTTAATTTAGATCTGGCAACACTGCACCTCCAGATTTCCTTCACCAGTCCCTAGCAGGGGCGCTGCTAGAACTTGGTGCGCCCGCGTGCAACCATTTAATAAAATAAAATAAATAATAAAATTTCTATTATTTTTGAAAGAAGCTACGGAGCATTTTTAAATAACATATAGTTTTATTAAGTACACAATGTACAACACAGATAGTAAAAAAAATGTATCAAAAACTAAAGGGTATAATAAATGACAAAAAATAATAATGTATCCTTATTGTATACAAAAAAAAACAATTACGATGTCTATTAAAATTATACAAACTGAACTTTTCTTGCTTTAAGTGCTGCAAATTCTGATATGGTATCGTGCATTTTTAAACTATCCAGTATTTCTTGCTCAATTGAAATAAAAGCTAAATTTGAAAGTCTTTGTTGGACCATTGTTGATCTTAAATAATTTTTTATAATTTTTAACTTGCTAAAAGACCTCTCACCAGAGGCAACTGAAACTGGTAGGGTAAGTAGGATTCTTAAAGCTATAGAAATATTGGGAAATGTTGATATGAGATCGTTTTCAAAAATATATTGCAAAATAGTTTGCGGTTCACTTAATGAGTTTGTTATTGTAGAATGTAAACGCAAAGCTAATATTTCATTAAATAAATCTATTCCGTCAATGTCTGACTCTTCACGTGACTGATCTTGCAATTTTAGGTGTAGATCTTTGCAAAATTTGATTAAGTCTTCCTCCGAGTAATCTCCTATGTTGGTCAGAAAACCAAAAACGTTGTTAAATGTTTGAAGCTCCTCAAACCTGCCGCGAAGAGATGATAATGTTTGATCTAAAATACGATAAAATAATTCGATTTTAAAATTTTCTTTGGGATCCAAAACAACATCATCTCTTTTCTCGTAATCAAACATTTTTGGCTTTCTTCGCGGACGTAATGTTTGAGGAAGAGGGAAAGATGGTTCAGTATCCAATTCTAAGGCAATCTCATTAGCCTCGACAAGAATTTTATTAAAACCTTCATCTGAACGAATTTCCATAAAATAATTTATTAATTTGTTGAGATAATCTAAACATACTTTTACATTTATTGTTGAACTTTTTGCATTATTTTGCTTACTGTATTTATTTTAAATAAAATATTATGCCAAATAATTATTGAAACTAAAAATTTATAATTTTGAATTTTGAGGGCTAATGAGTTTGCCTTATGGGAAATGTTTAAATCCAAAGACGAATCGGTAGCTATTTCTAGAAGGGCATCAAATATTTTACACAAATTGTAACGTAATGGTTTAATCGCATCTATTCTGCTCGACCATCTGGTATCACTTAAAGGTTTTAATTTTAAATCTGGTACTTGCTTCTCAAAAATGGCCCACCTTTTTGTTGAAGCGGAAAAAAATACATAGAACTCTTGAATAATGTCAAAAAAATTAATAGTTTCATGTGAAATTTTTGCTGCATCATTAACGACCAGGTTTAAACTGTGGGCTGCACATGGTATAAAAAAAGCACGACTATTTATTTCCAAAATTCTTTTTTGCATTCCGCTATGCTTACCACGCATATTGGCGCCATTGTCATACCCTTGGCCGCGCAAATTATAAATATTTAAATTTAATTTTAAAAGCAAATCCACCAAAAATTGGCATAAACCTTCCCCTGTTGAGTCTGTGATTGGGCAGAACCCAATAAAGTGTTCACGCACTTCAACCTTTTTAGAGTCATTGTTCATCAATACAAATCTAATAATAATGGTTATTTGTTCTTTATGACTTACATCAGGGGTACAGTCAAGGATAATGGAAAAATATTTTGATTTTCTTATCATATTAAGAATATTTGTTTTTATTGCTGAACCCAATAAATCAATAATTTCATTTTGGATTTGATCTCCCAAATAATGAGCAATTGACTTATGTTTTATTTGAACCTGTTGGATTCGACGCACATGTTCACGCATTACAGGATCAAATTTTGAAAGCATTTCTACAGCTTTTAAAAAGTTTCCGTTATTATACTCAAATAATTTATTAGAACGGCCCCTTAATGCCAGACATTGACGAGATAGATATTGTATAATTGCAATTATTCTTTCAATAACCTCATACCAATGTTTTTTTTCTACATCTAAGAGTCGAAGCTGGCTCTGATTAATAGCAGTATTTGTCTTTAATGTACTATTCAAATTTATCCATAATTTGATATTTTCACTGTGGCTTACACTTGCTTCATGCCTTTTAAGTGTTAAAGACAAATGCCGCCAATCAGAAAAGCCATTTAAGTCAGATAAGCTAGTATGAGATTTTCCAAAAATTTTACAACAAAAACAGAAAACAGAGTCTTTAGAAACAGAATATAGCAACCAATCTCTTTTAATTTCTTCTCCATTGGCAAGTTGACGGTTATAATATTTTTCGGAGAATTTACGTCCATCAGCATTACTTGGATAATCAAAATAAATAGGATTTACCTTTATAGGGCCTCGTTCTACCAGTATTTTTGCAACATAACTTGTAATAGCTTCTGGCCACATACCTGGGTCATTTGGTATTAGGGTACTTGTATCGGTACTTGTACTACTTAGACCTGGAATATTTTCCAAATTTTCGTCTAAATCGGAATTTGAACTATCGGAAGACTCCTTCGTTATGCTTTTTTTTTCACTCCCTTCACCTCCTTCCATAGATACGACAGCTGTTATAGGCTGAGATATATTAGTATCTAAAACTTCATTTTCTGTTAATGTTATTTCTGCATTTTCCTTTCTAAAAAATTTCTGGAGAGAGCCAGCTAATTTTCTTCTTTCTTCTAATTTTTGTTCTCTTTTGTAACGAAATTGTGCCCCAGACAATTTTTTCCTTTTCGGATCCTACAAAGTTAAGAAACACTTTTAATAAAGATTAATTGTCGACCAAGGCAACTACGCAACGGAGCGTCCTTTAAAAATTACCACTTTGGGTTTTTTATTATGGTAAATAATAAATAATACTTACCATTGCAAGCAAAAGCAAAACGAATTACAATCAAATTACAAAAGTAAAACAATTGTATATTGTATCTAGGTTAACAAACAAAATAATAAAAAACGCTATTTCGATGAAACAAAATCATAAATAATAGACACTTAAAGCACAGTTTACTAGTAAGCGAAGGGCACAGAAAAACGCGCTACATCGGGGAAGTCCCCTATAACCTAACCTAACCTAACCTAACCTAACCTATTATTTCTTCAGCTTCTTCTTCTTCTTCTTTTTTAGTTACAATGGCCTCTTGCTTTTACAGCCTACAGAAAATTTCCCCAACCTATTATTTCTGCATGTTCGCATGTCGCTTTGGTTTAAGGATGTGATATAAAATCGTCGCGTCGCGTCGTCGATATCGAATAAAAAATATCGAGAAAAATTATAACTTCAAAAACAATAACAATGAAACAATGATTTTCTTAAACATCATTCAAGAAAATAATAATTACATAATATAATTATTTACTTGTTTGTTTATTGTGATTAGATATGTAATGTAAAATTAATTGGTTATTCTGAAATTATTTTTTTCTGGACGAAAAAACTTGTAAAACCTTTATAGGATAATATAATAATGATTCTTCTTATTAAATAATAATTACAGTATTTTTATTAATTATATTATAATAATTATATAGACAAAACTACAACACCGCTATAAACTTTAAAAAAGGATTTTTGGTTTTATAATTATAACAAGAAACGCGTAAAGGTGGTATCAAAGGTCAATGGAAATTTAGTAAAACCTCGGACGGGCGCGCGGCGCCCCTTGAGAAGTGCGCCCGCGTGCCTTGCACGCCCGCTTGCAGCGCCCCTGGTCCCTAGTTCCAGATAGTGGAACAAGGTAGCATGACAACAAATTAATTCAGACTAATCGCCAGAATAATAAATCGCTAATAAAGTAAAGGTATCCTGTATTTTACAGGAAATTATAAAAATATTATTAACATTTTAGCTGTTAGTGTCACATATACCATTATAATACACTTATTATATAATAACAAAACTATTTTATGATAGTGGGCATTTTCCATGTTTATAGATGTCTTATGAGGGTTTACAACGTATTTTTAAACTATTTCAGTTATATTACAAATTTATATTCCCGTTATTTGTGCTACTTACTACTACTAATCGGACATCTAAATGCTAGTATATTTAAATGGATCAGAGCACTAATTACAATGAAAAACGGTTTTGAGAACATATGGTACCCTTAACATATTTTTGCAAAATAGGCAGGGAAGTTTGGTGGGTAGATTTCAAGCAATGTCGGAAAATGGAGGCAATTTAGGTGTTGCTAAGAATCTTACAAATAAAAATGGTTCATTCTAAAATCAACGTACATTAGAGCGAACAGTTTTTGTTATACTGGATTCCGTAAACCGTTACTATTTTATAAGAAATTATAAAAAATGATAATATAGGATAAACGGTCTAGCCGCAAATAAAACTTTTAAGTCTCACATTAAAATGACGAATTTCTGCTTCTTGGATATTAACAAAGATACCATTCTTTAAGAATCGTTTCGCATCATAAATACAGCCACAAACATGTGTTTGAAGATTGACGGGCTTACTTGAACTACTATTTTGCACAATATTAATTTAATTTTTTGAAATGTTATATATAGGAAAACCATCAATATTTATAGTCATGTGATATTAAACTTCGAGAAAAAAATCATAAGTTCTTCATTGTTTATTTACTTCGACATTTTTACCGATTTCAGTTAATTATCATGTCATGTTATGGGCTTCCACATCATTCAATTCCACATGGGTAGAATATTGTCAACACTGATTGAATTCATTACCATAACTTGCAGATTTACAATTTCATTCAAATGTCCATATTGTTAGAGTCGTCTATTTGCTGTCCAATAATTATTGTGCTTAAACTAAGAGCAGTTTTGTCTAAAGTCGTGTGTTATCCTATGTAATTTAAAATTCTTGATAATTAGAATTAATCGTTTTTTAAAACAGCCACTTTATTTCATTAGATTTAGTTTGTTAACAAATATAAAATACTTTTATAAATCAATTCCCATCACTGCTATATAAACTACAAAAAAAAATTTTATAAAACCAAAATGTAAATTTTTAACCATCACATCCAATATAATACGTATTTTGCTTAACCAAATTGGTTGTCTAAAAATTCATAGGAAAGCTGCTTACTGTTCCTATAAAGATGTTTCATTAATTAGTGTTGAAAATAAGCATATAATAAAGCAATGAAACATTTGTCTCAAAAACAATTTTGTTTATGGCGAATCATAACTAATAAATTAGCGCTATCAAAAGACGCAATAAATCAAATATATAACCCTTTGGTTTAATAATAATTTGTTTGTGCTACTTGGGAATAATAAATGACGTTAAAACATCTTTTTTGATAACAAGAAGGTACAGGAACTTGTGTGTGTGCATAAAGTTTAAAAATAAGAAACACATTCTGATTGTTATAAGTGAACAAATAGCCAAAGAAATACCAATATGCGTCAAGAAGCTTATGAGGTATTTAAATAATGTTATGAAGAGGTAAAACACCATTTGTGTTTGCCTAAAAGTTGTAACACTATTTCATCATATTACATTATTTTTTCGAATAACGCTATCATTATCGCCAAGATCAACAAATACCTATCGGGCAGAGTAAATATTAATAAAAATAAACATCACTACAATAAACTATGGTAGTTTTCATTCATTTCCATTTGAAAACAGGTCTCTTTCAAGGAATATTTTTTTCAAAAAATCTGCAATTTGATCGTTGCGGGAATATATATTTTCGAAATTAGTTTTTTTTGTCTATCTGAACAAGGACCTTTTTCAGTCAGACCGCATTTTACATAACTACAATACCAGAAATAAAGAATTGTTATTGCCTTATTCTCATAAGACTTTTCTAAAAAATAAAATATATAGAGCCTATAATAGATATATTTTTATACGGGCAATCATAAAATACGCTGCAACTGTAAGAATTTTTAAAGGCAAACTGAAAAGTTTTTTTATTAAAGAGAATTGTTATACCGTGCAAGAATTTGTGGGTTAAGTGGTTTATGTGAGCTCTTATATTATTTTGTAATCTTAATATTGTTTGTCATTATTTTTTTATTATTTGCCGTGTAGATATTTCGTTATACAAATTAACGTAATAATTGTTAGTTTGACGTTTTCTATATATACTAATACATTTTGTATGTACACTATTAAATTGAGGAAATAAAATTCATTCATTACTCACAATTTTTTCGACGCTTTTTTAACAGTAGATACAGTTTTATCCTTAATGGCTTCCTTTGTATCAGACACATATTTTTGGGTAATCGTTTTGCAATCAAGTACATATTGATTTACAGGAAAACTAGTCACTTCACAAGCACAAAGTCTTAAAATGATTTTAATAAACCTCGTATCATTAAATATTAATTCTACCGATTTCAGGCCCGTATTTAATTTGAAAGTGGACGGAATATTTTTTCAATACGAACTTTTTTGTTTAGTTTTACAACATGTGTTTTAAACGTATAGAAAAAGATGTCCGCATCGGAATTAATATTACTTCTAAAATTAGATGAAAATGCATGGTCTCTGGCTGAGCCATAAATTATTTGCTTAATGTAGAGGATTATAATGGGAAGAGGGCAGGCAAAAAAAACCACTATGGTAATTTATATCCCAACGTTTCGTGGTCAATCACCTTTTTCTCAAGGGCCTATAATAAAGAAAAAGAAGAAGACATATTACATTTGGTCGTACTATGATAAATCTATCTAATTGGAATGTCAGAAATTGTACTTAACCCTATTTAAAAAATGACGAGCAACAATAAATTGAACACATTAAGACAAGAATACATAAAGCTTTATGAGATAACTGCTTTGTAATTTACGTACACTAAAATGATTTATAAAGGCATCCAGACCGCGTCAGGTATTGGTAAGTTAAACAATGTTATTTATTCTTGTCTTAATGTGTTCAATTTATTGTTGCTCGTCATTTTTTAAATATTGTTAAGTACAATTTCTGACATTCCAATTAGATAGATTTATCATAGTACGACCAAATGTAATATGTCTTCTTCTTTTTCTTTATTATAGGCCCTTGAGAAAGTGGTGATTGACCACGAAACGTTGGGATATAAATTACCATAGTGGTTTTATTTGCCTGCCCTCTTCCCACTATAATCCTCTACATTGAACGATTTAAAGGGTGCTATACGAATTCCATATTTGCTTAATGTTTTCATATACCGCTTATGCTTATAAAGTAAAATGGTTATCACAATATAAAAATTATTAAACCGACTTCAAAAAAGAAATACTGAAAGTAGAAAAAAAACATTACATACCTAATTACTAAGTATATTACCAAATAGATATTTAGTATTGAGTGTATTACGTCTAAAACTCCACGTGACGTCTATTTTTTTTTGACGTTGGTCACAAAAACTACATTTTAATTTTTATATACATGTCCCCTTAGTGTTTTGATGATAGGAAAAACCTTTTTACTCGTGGGCTTACGAAAAAATTTTTTGTTTATTTTGAAATTTACTAAAATTACTTTTTTTGTAATTTAACCTACAGAATGTTCAAAATTTCCAAAAATCTTAAAAAAGATTTTAGAATGTCACATTTTGAGTAGTGAGCAATGATTTCATATTTAGACATAAAAATTAATTCTACACAACTTTTCTTACTCACTTTTCACGTGTCTTTAAAAATGAAAGTATTTTACCCTTCGCTTTTTTAAAATTTTGTATACCTTGCCTATATTGGAAAAATTCATTTTTGAAGCTTCGTGTATTGGATGTCGCTACGAAAGTACTCATTTTTCAGGGCCATTGTACAGGGCGATCGTAAGTCAAAGAATTTTAGAAAATGTCAAATTTTAAATTTGAGTAAGCTATGATTTCATATTTAGATTAAAAAATTAATTCTAAACCTTTTCTTATATTATTAGATTTCTTTGAGTTGTGAAAAAGTCCACATTTAATAAATTTTGTGTTAATAAAATCATATCAGGTTTTAAAAAACATTTTGAATATTGTGCTATGATTTCATATTTACACAAAAACATAATTCCTAAAAACTTTTCTTAATTACTTTTATGCGTATCTCTAAAAATCATGATAATTTACTGTTGACTTTTTGAAACTATGACTGATCACCATATCTCTGAAACCTTTAAAGATAAAGCGCACGTTTCTTATGGGAAATGGCTTTCAGTGAATTTTTCTAAAAATTTATATGTTGTAGTTTTCGACCTCCTGATCAAAAGCTCTCATGAGTCTCATGGTCACAATTTAATCCTGCGGCTAGTTTTTGACTTGAAACTTTGCGTTTTTCATATTTTGTACTTACGTAAATTTGTACTCTTTTGACTTCAAATAGGTAAACGTATTAAAATAAGTCAGTCGATTAGATGTTTTTAAATTAGGAGCTAATGTACATATTCGTAATAATAAACTTAGACAGGGTATAGTTGTATTCCGGAATTCACTTTTGTTTAATATTCGACTGCACATTAAACACTAACCCCTGTTTTCACAAAAAAGGATTAAGAGTTAGATCCGATCTAGCTGCCATGGAAATTAACCCCCGTATTCACTAAAAAGGTTTAAGAGTTAGACCAGGTCTAGTTGCCATGGTACTTAAAACTCTTAGTTCGCTACTTATGTTTCGCTTATGTCACTGTGATTTTGTAATTGTGACATTTAGAAAAATTATTTGTTCAGCTGTTAAAAATGTCATCTTAAACCTATAACTGTCAAGTTAGATCTGGTCTAAAATTAAACCTCTTTAGTAAATACGGGTGTAAGAGTTTTAAATCACCAGTTATGTTTTGATTATGTCATTGTCATTTTGTAATGGTGAGATTTAGAAAAATTATTTATTCAATTGTTGCACATGTCATCTTTAACGTATAACTGTCATTTATTGTTTTATAAGTTTGGTTTGTCTAAATATACACCTCTTACTGAATACCGGTGTTCAATTCCAAGTTTTATTAAAAGCTCTGTTACGCTATAACAAAGATTTAGATTTTGCCAAATTTGTGATAATATGCTCATCAAAATTTAATGCTTATTAAAGAATTGTATAGAAAATTGTTGTAAATAACTGCCACTACAGAGGCCATGAATTTTAATACACAAATCTTGTGCATATCTGTTGCCATATCTGAATAAATCTAGATTTAACTGGATTCTTGCTGGGATATTCAAGTAGCCAATACAATTGACACATTTTACTTATCAAATACATATTATCATTAAATACAGATTTATTATTATATAAAATAAAACGGGGTGTCTCATAAAATTCTAGACAGACAGTCTAGGGGATTACCGCTACATCAGATTCACCAGGTTTTTCATAACAATTTGTTAACGTGTAATATAGTTCTAGTAAGATGATATTAATATATAGGGTGTTTATAGATAGATGCCTTTTTGTTCTAATAACTTCAGTATTATCAGTATCAAAACTAAAATTAAGATGGATTTGAAGAAAAAAGCTAAACAGGGGGGTATATTATTTTGGAAGGTTTTTTTAATTAATTCATCTCAAAAATATGGGGTGATTAAAGTTACCCAGTTCTAAATGGCGGTCATTTATAAATGTGACACAACGTAAAAAAAATGTAAAGCAAACATTCTTGAAAACCTACAAAACACAAGCAATTAGAATAAAAAAAAGTCAACTATTTATTAGATCCCTTGTATATGAACATACTATAACCAAAATTGTATCACTCTGAGGAATTATTATAAAAAAACAGGCGAATCTGATAATCACATAGCCTGTCCAGAATATTATGAGAACCTGTATTAATTTATTTTCAATTATATTATTAAAACTGTATTTACTGAAGATACTCATTCAAAAACTAAAGCGTGTCAATTTTACTGGCTACTTAAATGTCCCAGCAATATACTTACGTTACAAAACTTGTGTATTAAAATACATAGCCCTTGTAATGTCAATTATTTACAAAAGTTATCGATACAATTACTTAATTTTCAATTAATTTTGATAAACATATCACAAATTTAGCAAAATCTGACTTTTAGTGTAATAAAACTTTTAATAAAAATTGGAATTTTAGTGTTTTAGGTACAGCCAAATAAAAAACAAAAATGACCGCATTCTGGAATACAACTACAGTTTGTTTTTACTAGTACAAACATAAGCTGTAAAAATCTTGCATAAAAACACAAAATTTTAAATTTTGAAATTCATGTCAAAAACTAGCCGCAGGATTATGTTGTGACCATGAGAGTTTTCGATCAGGACGTCGAGTACTACAATACAGGAAAAATTGAGTGAAAGCCGCACCCATTAAAAATTGTGCGGGATCTTTTAGCGTGACCCTTCTTTGAGTGATATAAGAAGAGATAAGAAAATATTTTCTAGCCTAGCCCTCGCCCCTAGGGGAGTAAAAAGGGATAAACTGCGTTTTTACTTTTTTCTGCAGTATCTATCTCTTCAACTAAATAAGATTTTTTTTAAACCAATCTTTTCTTAATGACTTTAAAATATGATAATCTAAAAATCAATTTTTTAATTTTTTGAAATTCCCCCTTTAAGAGGGTGAAAAGTGTTTTTTTCCTTATTTTTTAATACCCCTTCAACTAAATGAGTTTTAAAAACAATTATTTTGTCAATGGCTTTCAGAAGTAATTATCCGATTCTTTTTTTAATATCTCTTCAACTAAATAGGATTTTAGGAAGATTCTTTGACCAACAGTTTTTAAAAATAAAAATCTTAAAAATGAATTTCCGGATTTCTCGACATTCCACTTTTGTGGGGGTGAATAGGGGTAAAATGCATTTTTAAATGTTTTACCATATATATTTAATCAACGGATTTTAAAAACAATACCCTAAATACCAATGTCTGTGTCTTTTGACATCTTGTCCTTAAGTGTGGAACACAATGAAAGTTACGTCATTAGTTTCCGTCCATCAAACCACAAATGTATACTTCCTTTTTATGTTTCGTTTATGCAGGTTAGTTTTTGCGATAAACATTTACGTACGATTCATCCCAAGCGTAGAGAGTGAAATGGGTTTTTACTTTTTTAAGAATATCTCTTCAATTACCTACGAGTTTTTACATCAATAACTTTGAAAAATAATTAAGCAAAAATTATTTTCTGGCTCAACTAGTTTTTAATGAATACTCTTCCACCTCATGGAATATTAATTAATATAAATAGCAAGCTTAACCAGATAATCCGTCTCTGTTTTTACACATCATCAACATACGTCCTACTTTACGTATATCAGCGGCTTCTGCCAGCACTTGAAAAAAGTTACGTTTCTATGACGCAGTCTAGGAAGCGAAATGTGCAAACAAGTCAATTCATAATAACGATATTTGCAGCCGCCGTGGCTGCCAAATAACGCCGATTCAAATATTTGTCTACTAAGGCCATGGGTAAATAAACCGAGGCTATTGTTACGACCGGTATAGAAGTTTATTGCTTTCTGATAACAAAGAAAAGCAAATTCCATGTAATATGATACTTGTTATAAATGGAAATTTATAAAACGGTAGCTTTTATTATTATACTGTGAACAGTAGTAAAGGCTGTTTCATAGGGTTAATTGGTTAATGACCCTTTAAACACTCAAGGTATTAATTTAATTAAAAAGCTAATAATTTAAAAAATTATTTGTTGATTTTCTATAACATCGCATTTTAATAACAATATAATTACATAACTGAACATTTTTAATATCTTCTTAGTCAATCAAAATCAAGGCGCAAACTTGCAAAGTATGGCGAGGAGCCTCAGCTGTATTTCGAATTTCTTTAAATTAACCCAGAGGCGCAATTGAAAGTCCGTAGGAGTCAGAGAAGAACCACTTGTCCCCACCAACAGGACATTAAAAGAGAAATGAACAAATCTCTTTTCAACATCAACCGCCCAGCAATCTGGTTAACTCTATACCACATTGAGGTAAATACTGGGTAAATATGATTTACTTGCAGCCCGACTTTGCTTTATAGTATACAGAGTAAATTAATTTCGACGAGAAGCTAATTCGCTCAGGACTCGCGCGGTGTTTCAATTTTTTCTACCCGACTGCGCATGCATTCGTCATTATGTATGTATGTATGTAACATTGTTAGCACCTACAGACTTAACGCCTGGATCGATTTCATTAGAAGATTCTGTAGCAAGCGTGTTCTTAGCTAGGTTTGCATTAAGAAATCAAAATGTCGGAAGTAGTCTGCCATTTTCTCTAACATAAAAAAATAAATATTGTATAATTCATCATGATAGATATCAAACTAAGACGAATCTAAATATATACAGTGCGTTCACTTTAGCTTGTCCGAGTTTTAAATGCATTATTATTTGACTTACCGAAATGAACCAAAAAATAAATTGTAGGAATACTGCCCAACTTTTTTTTATCGCAATGAAATTCATAATATACCTACACTTGGCGAAAGTTATGCACCCAACTTGTATTTTCTTAAATGGAAAACCCTGTATATTATTATCTACAATGAAAGGATTAATTCTCGGGACTCCAAAAATATATGGGTTGTTGATATTTGGTTCACTAATTTTCAATTTATTAATGATTTATTATCATAAATAGCAATATATATATATTACTATTATTTATAGTTATAACATAACAACAACATTAAGAATTAAACAACATTAACTAAAATTGCATAAATCCTGCTAAACCTGGGGCCGATTATTTTCCACACTTTTGTAACACAGTAATCGTATGATTAAATGACTAATAAAATTTCCGGTGACTGCCTTAAATCTTCCCTCGCGAGGGTGATTCTAATTTTTCATTCTCCGATATTGTAACAGGTCTTATGAACTAAACGTTCGACATGTCCCCAAAAAAGAAATCCATTACTGTAAGATCCTGACTATTTGCCGGCTACAATATGGTCCCTCCATTGCCAATCTATCTTTGAGGATATTCTAAATTTAAATATTTTCTCACTGGCACAGCGTTATGTGGAGGGGATCCATTTGCTGCCATATTAAGCGCTTCACTACATCAATTTGGAAAATGACAATTTAGTCAACTCAACGTTTTGGAGAAACTGTAAATATCGATCACCTTTTAATTTTCCATTTATGAAGATAGGTCCTAAAATATATCTGGGGGTAATTCCAGACCCAACGTTAAGTGACTAGTAAACCTGCTGTTTAATTTATTTTATTTGGCGGGCATTATTTGTAAACTAAAAACGTGAATTTTGACGGTTACGTCCTTTTTTTAATTGTAAATCGGTCCATAATATATTTGTTAGGAACGCATTATTTTTCATTACAAATACAAGTTTTTGAACATTTTTAAACTTGAAGGCTTTGTAGTTATACATTTTTAAACCTTTATCGACGAGAAATGCCAGTTTCTTCAACTACACAGCTAATTGAAGTTAAAGGGTTTGCTTCAAAATATGTCAGAATATTACTTTGACTAGTTTGTGTTAGCCCTGGAACATTAATATCTTCTTTTTTGATATTTTGTAAACTTCCTTTTTCTAAGACTTTCTGTTTGAGTCTCCGAAATATTTGGCTAGAATGAATGCGCCGGTCCCGATAACGTCGCATGCATGTATTCTTTATTCTCTGCGCTACATTTGGGCTTTTATTTGTCAACAGATATATTTCAAGCATAATGCTTTTTTTCTTAAATACTATATTGACCATCTTTAAATATAAATATTAATATAATTCAAAAACTAAATTTCAACAATATGTCACTTGGCCGTAATACTGTTATTATACGTTAAAAAATTGAAAATTAATGAACCAAATATCAACAATCGATATATTTTTGGAGTCAGGAGAATGAAGCCTTTCGTTGTAGATAATAATATATAGGGTGTTACCTAAAAGCTCGAGCACTGTACCTAAAATTTGTTTTTCACTCCATTTCGATGGGTCAAATAACAAAAAGAGCTATATGCATGTAAAATGGTGACAAGCTAAAATGAACGCACTGTACATAATATATACTATTATAGAATAGATGGTACCTCAAATATAAGCAATTATTTAAGAGAATAAGGGTTAAACGGAGTTTAATGAGTGGGGGGTCAAAAGATCGCATTATTTTCGCCACTATTTTGCAATTTTGTGCAGTTTGCAAAAATATTTTGTCCAACTCCATTATTATGGCTATCAAATTAAAGAGATCGTTAAGACGATTTGAAATTTATATACATATGTATATATGATATATAGGTTGTGCGAAATACATATGATTAATTAAAAATATACTGTGTCCCCAATTGGTAGAGATGGAGATCTCGGAAACCATAAGAGATAGAAAAACAGTTAAATGGAGAAATTTTAGACAATGTTCTTATCAACTTAGAACCATCTGCGGAATGGTTTTTGAACATTTTGAAAAAAACTAAAACAAAAATGCCGCGGCCGTTTGTTACCTGAGCTCTTACGTTCCGCGACGAAAATCTGGTGTGTGTCGATGTCGTGTCATTTCGGAAAACCGTGTTTTTCGACCTTTCGGCGGGCACATTTCCGAAACTACTAGAGATAGGGCCTTGAATTTAACATTTTAGAGGAGGCGTAGAACTACGATATTAAATTTGCTTGAAAACATGTTCTGTATCATTTTTGATACCGGAGATATGATACCGCAAAGTTGACCAAAAAAGTCAACTTCGATGTAACAGCTATCGCAATTTTTATTTTTTTTTTTACGTAAGAACCCTATTGTTTTTGGCTGGGTTTCGAACACGTTTGACGATTTTACGAAATTTTTTCGTTTGCGCTTAAGGCACGAACTGTGTGCGTCCTAGAGTTTTCATAGAAAATTTAGAAGAGAATAAAAACCTAAATGAATTTCTGTCGAAAAAATTGAAATTTTTGAGAAAAACTGAAATTTTTTGAAAAATTCGATTTCTCTCACTTTCTTTTTTATAAACGCAGGAAAGTGCTCAAAATAAAAATTTCATAAAATCGACTGTTTAGGAAGGGTCCTAGAATATATACAGGGAGGTGCAATTATGAAGTGAATTTTGCACAAATTTCCCAAAAATGAGTACATTTTTCACATTATCCTTTATTACCAAGAAACTAATACATCTATGCCCGTAGGGTATTTTTATACGAAACTAGATATATTTGGGTACACCGTGCCTAAATTTCGATTTTTTAACTTTGACGGTTAAATTACTGCAATTTTTCAAATTTGCCACTTTGTCCAACTTTAACCTCACTTTGCCGCTTACTGCGAATAGTGATCGCAATTATAGACCCACGGATGGAGCATTTATTTGTTTATTATAGCAAAAAGGGCACATTTTTGGTAAAAATATCGATCGATATAAAACGAAAGATGATAGGCGGCTTTTTTTCAAATTTGCCACTTTGTCCAACTTTAACCTCACTTTGCCGCTTACTGCGAATAGTGATCGCAATTATAGACCCACGGATGGAGCATTTATTTGTTTATTATAGCAAAAAGGGCACATTTTTGGTAAAAATATCGATCGATATAAAACGAAAGATGATAGGAGGCTTTGCTAAATAAAATTTACCGTAACCGTGGACATCACAGATATCTGACTTGTCAGTTTCGGACGATAACGCGTCCGTCCTTTCGTTGGTTTTAAGAAAATATTTCGGAAAATCAACTTGGAAACCGTAAGTACGGTACCAAATCGGAAAATACAGGGTTTTCCGCAGATCCTGCCAAAAATATACGGGAGTGCAGGTCGGTTTTCTATCCGAATTTTCCGTTGAAAAATGCCGTGTTTGCATCGAAAATATTTCTCGTATGTTTCGTATACGGTCGGGTATTTCCGCTCGATAGCTGATATGGGCGGATATTTACCCGGCTCATCGTTTCAAATTATAAATTCGAAATAAGTAGTTATAATATGGGAGCGCCTCCTCCTCCTCCTCTTCCTCTCTCTCATGTCCCTCATTCTTAACTTCCTCCCCTTTTATTCTCATTCGCATCATATTTTTAATTTTTTCTCTTTGTTCTCCCACATTTGATTTTGCATTCTTAAGTCTTATAAATAGGTGCATCAAGATCATTTTAGTATGTTAAGGTACGAGTGACTGTTAAAAGAAAAAAATCTGTTGAATAAATCTATTAATAATAATATTAAAATAAAATGAGTGAATCAGTTGGAGAAAGAAATCGATCCATTCCGCTTCAGAGCCTCGAAGAAATTATACCAGGAGTTCAAGAAGAAAATATACCATTAGTTCGAGAAGAAAATAATGGGATTGTTTTAAAAAATTTGAACAAAACTGAGAGTGAAGAGAAAAAAGTGTTTTGTGCTATTTGTTTTGAAATAATCGAATATTATGATTCATGTAGACCAAATACATGTTCCCACATTTTTTGTTTAAAATGTATTTTAAGATGGAATGATGAAAATTGTTGTTCTATAATGGTAAACAATTGTCCTGTATGTCGCACTAGATATTACTATTTGGTACAAATCTTCAAAGATGTAATTAGACATCATTTTGTTGTAATTTTAAAAAGAGGATAATATTTTTTTTATAATTTGTGTTTGTGAAAACTCTGGTAACAAATAATTTTGTAAAAAAAGTAAATGTAAATATATATATAATAATTGACACACATTTTTTCCTTTTCCTATATTGAAACGACAACAATGATCTAACAAGTTTTTTAATACATACTAATTTTCACATTACATAACAAAAACAATTGTTATGGGTTGACACAAAAAGTGCCACGCCCTAAAATGGCACCACTTTTGCAGATCGAATCTTAAATTTTCTTATGGGAATTTACATGTAAAAATGACGGTTTTGATTGTCGGGCCGGCATAGCCTAATCTACTACTTTTTAATTATACTAATAATATTAATATAATTTGCATCAAGTAAGAGAAAACTCAATTGAATACAGAAACAAGCGTTAACAAAATGTTATGCTAATATATGAGTGCTTCTAGTGGCAGTAGACATAATCGACACTTTTTTTACATATGATTAACTATTTCATTTACAAATACAGTGTCAGATGTTAGAATAAAAAGAAGTATTTTGCATATAGCACTGAAAATATATAACCGCTTATAGTAACATTTGACATTTTTAAATTAATATTCTTGACGTATTCTTATTATCTTTACAATTTAAGTTTAAAATTAATATTTTTGACATTATCTATCCATTACGTTTATAACCTATATTTAAAATTAATATTGTTAAACTAATCTACCCATCACATTTACAAACTATGTTTAATATTAAACCTAACCTAACCTAACCTAACCTATATTTAAAATTAATATTGTTAAACTAATCTACCCATCACATTTACAAACTATGTTTAATATTAATATTTAACAATATAATTTTCTATTTCTTTTTTTTCATTTTTGTTGCAGTAAAAGCAAGCATGTTCAGGAATTAGTATAAAAAGATGTATCCTACAAATAGCACAATGTAAATCAGAAGCACTAACAACATAGGCTCTTTTGTAGTGGCAGCTCACGTGATCGGATTCCCCTCTCCGTAAATATCTCATGTGAATTGCACTACAAGGAAGGCAAATAGCAAATGTTCCTAGTCTTCGACTTTCAATTTTAGAGTAGCTTTGTATAACACATACATCTTTTTCTTCAAAATTATTAAATAATTCACTAGCCCTAAACTTGCTTACTTTTACGTCACCCTCGGTTCCTAAATTTAGTAATTGTCCATCCATATCCACTCCTTCGTCAATTTCCTGATCATCTTCCTCCATCTCTTCCTCTTCCTCCTCTTCAATATAATTAATATCGATGTTACATAAGAATGATCTTCTAACAAGCCTAGATGACTTGTCCAAAAATGAATGTTTATAAGTGATGGAATCGCCTTCCAAGTTATTAAAAATCTCTTCTCTTTCTTCAATTTGAGCGGCGATCTCCATATTATTTTCTTCAATTTGGACAGCGTTTCCATTCATATTTTCTGCCATTGTTAGGAACTTTGGATTTAGATCGATTTATTTGATAAAAAATTTGGTTATACGTTAAAATAATAGCGACAACTGATATTACAGCGAATGTTACTGTATGATCGTCGAGTGGATGTTCTTAAGTATATATCCCATCAACCACCACTTTTACTACCTGCAATACTTAAGTTTTTTTTTTTTTTTTTTTTTTTTTTTTTTTTTTTTATTCACTGTCCCTTTCCCTGTCAGTTGCCTCGGGGGGGGGGGGGGGGGGGGCCAAGGGGGGCTTCGCCCCCCTCCCCGCTCCGCCAACCCCCCTAAGGGGGCTTCGCCCCCCTTAAACCCCCCTCACCCTCACCTTATCTTCTTTCTCTCCCTTCCTTCTTTCTCTTTTTTATATGTTTCTCCGTTTTCCTTCCTTCTCCTTTTTCCTTCCTTCTCCTTTTTCCTTCCTTCTTCTTTTTCTTTCCTTCTCCTTTTTTCTTTTCTTCTTTTTTAATCTAACCTAACCTAACCTAACCTAACCTAACCTAACCTAACCTAACCTAACATAACCTAACCTAACTTAACTTAACCTGAAGAGGGTAGCCCGAAATTGGGGAGCCGGGATTTGAGTCTCGGAAATTAAGGGGTCCGGGGGAAGGGGGGTAAGGTAGTTGATCGGCTTGGGAAAGTGGTTTTTAGAGATTGTCGTTCAACTTTAAGTAGGACACATGTGATTAACTTTTGCATATAAAATCGCCTCAGCGAAGAGACGAATGCAATTGATTTCTGCATTCACACTGTGCAGAGCTCGCGAGTTTTCTGGTGTTTACATTGTGTTTATTTGGTAATTTTTCAATTTTTATTTTTATTTCTAACATTTTCATTTGGCAAGATTTAATTCTTATATATATTGGTGACATTTTTATGTACATTTGTGGCATTTTATTTGTTATTACGATTTTTTTTCATAATGGACAATTTTTTGGCATCGAGTAGCAAAATTATTGACAATGACTTTGACTTATACACATGTACTCAAATGCAGAATTTTGCAAACCAACAAAACAATGAAACAGACGTATTTACAACTAGTCAACAACAAACTATTCAGGACTTGAATGAAATTATTTATAATAGCCAAGTTCAAAATAATGCCAACAAACAGAACAACGAAAAATATTTATTTACAGCTAGTCAACAAGAAACTCTTGACGATCTTAATGACATTATTGACAACAAATCGGACTTAATTACAACAAAAACTAAACAAACTCTTGAAGAACTGAATGACATTGACGAAACTCAAAATTCTAGCGATGAGGATATTGTTTGTTTTCAAAAATCTAATACAAATTATTTAACATTAAAATCGCCAATTAATTCTCCGAGACCAATTTGCTCTCCCTTTTTGTTTAGTGAAAATTCTGATTCGGAAGAAGAACAAATTGATCAAAATTTAAGTTTGGCTATTTGTCCTACTAATTCACCATATGATATTGTAAATTCTGATTCGCAAGAAAAACAAATTGATCAAAATTTAAGTTCGGCTATATCTTCTATTAATTCACCATTTGCTATTGTAAATTCTGATCCGCAAGAAAAACAAATTGATGCAAATTTAACTTCGGATATTTCTCCTAATAATTCACCAGTTGAACAAAATTCAATTTCGAAACCATCATTTATCATTAAAAAAAATTTTAAAATTAATAAAAAAAATAAAAAACAAATAGCAAACCTTAAGTGTCTGGGTTTCGCTATTCAAAATTTAACTAATTTGATCACAATTAAAAAGGGAGACGAAAGTACGGTGAATTATGTTAAACAGGCCTTTGACAAATTAGTTGACTCATTTGAAGAAATGGATTCATAAAGTCAATTAATTTCTATTGCTTTTTTCAAAATTTGACTATAACTAAATAAAAATGCACAATATTAATTTTATTATTATACAAAGAACTTCAAAAATGCAATTGCTTTTTTCAAAATTTGACTATAACTAAATAGAAATGCACAATATTAATTTTATTATTATTATTATCCAGAAAACTTCAGAAATGCATAAGTGTGTAACATGTAATAAAGTCTTCACTAGAAAGGATAATTTATTGCGACATAATAAAAAACATGTTAACGGAAATTCCACAAAACTCAACAGTTGGTTGAAAAAACCAAAGCTTGTTAAAGGTAAGAACATTTTATTTTTCATGTTATATTTTGTAAAATATTTTTTTCTTAATTTATAGATTCTACAAATATTGTAAAATATTGTAAAGAATGCAAGAAAAATATAAACCAAAGTCTATGGGGTGGACATCTTCGATCTAGTGTGCACAAGAACAATTCCAAAATAGGCTTGGAGGAAGGTGTTGAAATTATCAAGTCAGCATTCAGGGAACGAATAATATCTTATAGGATTTCCTCACACCAAAACTTCATAAATGTGAAAGAGTATTTTCAACATTTGGAATACAAAATTGCACATCTAATAGATCAAGAACTGCAGAAACATAAATGTATCAAGCTAAATATGGAACTGTTCGGTTTCTATTTTAACCCCAGCAGCGACAGCTATGATGTCAAATCTTTTAATGCGCCGTTCCAAGTCATTTGCCAGGGATATCAGAAAAAAGAACTGTTAGAGCAAATCTGCACCATTATTGACCAGAAAGCTGACGAATTTGCAGAAAGAGATTCAGGTAAAGAATTTATTTTCGATTTTACAACAGCAACAAAAAAAGTAATTTTTTAATTTTTACGTTGCAGGATGGGCTTTGATGAATTTACTTCATTTGGAAATTAATGTTAACAAGCACAATCCGCTGAGAGCCTCATCTTTTATCGAACTTCCTCAAGAGATCAAGAGACGTCAAGCTGTGATCAACATTAGGAATGATGACAACTTTTGCTTCGCCTGGGCAGTTGTGTCTGCTCTTCACCAACCAAGCGGATTAGATTTTGAAACTTCATCCTACCCACACTACTCTTCTGTTTTGGATATGTCAGGTATAGAATTTCCAATGTTGCTAAAGAACATTAAGATTTTTGAAGAAAAAAATAACATTTCTATTAATGTATATGGATTAGAAATTATAAATCCTAAAAAGGGGTATGAAGTAATTGGTCCACTTTATTATTCATCGAATAAAAAAAATCAACATGTCAATTTATTGTTAATAAGTGATGATGATGAAAAAACTTTTCATTATTGCTATATTAAAGATTTATCAAAACTAGTTTCTGCACAAATTTCTAAACATCACGGAAAAAAATATATTTGCGATGGTTGTTTACAATATTTCCCTACAGAAGAAAATTTATTACAACACAATAGCTATGATTGTGATCATTTACGAATTAACCTACCTTCTAAAGAATTAATAAAAGATAAGTTTGGAAACTATTCATATGATAATATTTTGAAATTTGTAAATTATCATAAACAAATGAAAGTTCCTTTCGTGGTGTATGCAGATTTTGAATGCATTTTAAAGCCTTTAAATAATGACAATGTTGATAAAAATCCTAATACTTCATACACCTTAAAACAATATGAACATATTCCACATTCATTTGCCTATTACATTAAATGTTCATTCGACGATAATTATTCTAAATTTGAAAAATATAGAGGTCAAAATTGTGATACATTATTTATAAATTCTTTAGAAAGAGATGTGTATAACATATACAATAAATATTTAAAGACTCCTAAAAAGATGATTCCTTTGAACGAACTGGACAAAATTTATCATAACTATGAAACAGTTTGTCATATTTGTAATAAACCTCTTTTAAATGACAGGGTTGCAGATCATTGTCATATAACCGGTCTTTATAGAGGTCCAGCTCATTCACTCTGCAACATAAATTACAGTATACCTAACTTTATTCCAGTTATATTGCATAATTTGCGTAATTATGATTCTCATCTATTTCTTAAAAAATTATGCTTAAACAAAGAACAACTAACAGTTATCGCACAAAACAAGGAAAAATATATTTCATTTGAAAAGCTTATTCATGTGGATAACTATTTTGATAAAAAGACACAAAAGGCTAAGAAAAAAAATATATCATTAAGGTTTATTGATTCTTTTCAATTTCTATCCCATTCTTTATCAAAACTCTCTGAAAGCTTAAAAGATGAACAATGTAAGGAAATAAAAAAAATTTTCAATGATGAAGAAAGATTTAAACTTATTCGGCAAAAAGGTGTATTTCCTTACAATTATATTGATGATTATTTAAAATTAGAAGAAACAACTTTACCTCAAAAAGACCAATTTTATAATACTTTAACGGATGAGCACATCAGTGATGCAGAATACCAAAGAGCTGTAAAGGTTTGGCAATTGTTTAAATGTGAATCTCTTGGTCAATACTCCGACGTTTACTTACTCTCTGATACTTTACTTTTGGCAGATATTTTTGAAAATTTTAGAAGCACTTGTTTATCCACATATAAGCTCGATCCAGCTCATTTTTACACTTTTCCAGGTTTATCTTGGGAGGCGTGTTTGCGTTATACTGGAATAGAGTTATAATTGTTAACTGATCCAGATATGATACACTTTTTCAAAAAAAGCGTTCGCGGTGGTGTGAGCTCTTGCATTTGTAGAAAATCTGAAGCTAATAATCCATTTCTTTTAAATTTTGATCCTTTAAAGCCAACTAAATACATAATTTATTATGATGCAACAAATTTGTATGGTTATGCAATGTCACAGCACATTCCAACGGGAGATTTTGTTTGGTTAACAGATAAAGAAATCAATGATTTAAATATTATGAATATTTCTAAAAAATCTAATAAGGGATATGTTTTAGAAGTTGATTTAGAATATCCTACAAGTCTACATTCCTATCATAACGATTTTCCGTTTTGTCCAGAAAACTTTAAACCGCCAAATTCTAAATGCATAAAATTAATACCCAATTTAAATGATAAATCAAAATATGTTATTCACTATCAATTATTAAAACAATGTTTGGAACATGGACTCAAGTTAACTAAAGTTCATAGAGTTTTACAGTTTTCTCAATCTGATTGGTTGAAAAAATATATAGACTTGAATTCAAGATTAAGAAATGATTCAAAGAATGAATTTGATCGTAATACTTACAAGTTGGCAAATAATAGTATTTATGGCAAGACTATGGAAAATGTTGATAGGAGAATTGACGTAAGACTTGTTACAGAGTGGGAAAAAAATAGAAGAAAAGATGGTGCTGAGAATTTAATTGCAAAACCATATTTCAAGGACTTAACAATATTTTCTGAAAACTTGGTAGCTATTCAAATGCAAAAGATTCAAGTTACTTACAATAAACCAATATATGTAGGCTTCTCAATATTAGATATATCTAAAACTGTCATGTATGATTTCTTTTATAATTTTTTAAAACCTCTTTATCAGGAAAATATTTCACTTTTATACACCGATACCGATTCGTTCATTTTAGAAGTCACAACTCCAAATATTTATTCTGACATGATAAAAAATATTCACAAATTTGACACATCTAATTATGAATTTAATAATATTCATGAAATGCCTATTACAAAGTCAGTTATAGGAAAATTCAAAGATGAATATGCTGGTGAACCCATTACTACTTTCTTTGGTACTGGAGCAAAAGCATATTGTATTAAAACGGAAAACAGTTTAACAAAAAAAGCAAAAGGTGTTAAAAAAAGTGCAATTAAAAAGCAGTTGGATTTTATTCATTATAAAGATGTTGTTGAAAATCATTCTAAAACCTTTTGTTCAATGTATGTTTTTCGATCTAGACAACATACAATTTTTACAGAGTTAATTAATAAATTGGCTTTGAGTTCCGAAGATGATAAGCGGTATAAAATTCCCTATAGTTTTAATACATTAGCTTGGGGACACCAAGATATTGCTTTGTATCAATGGAATGCAGAACATGAAGATTTAGATATATTTATGTAGATATTATAAGGTATTTAAATTTGTTGTTTTTGAAACCAAAGTTAGTCTTCATAAGTCTTTCACAAAATGTGCTTAGAAACTTTTGACAAAGAAATTGATAACAGTTATTTTAAAACATATGAAAAACGACTTTCCACTTTTAAAAAATGGAAAGGAAAATTGAGACCAGAAGTGTTAGCTGGAGCTGGCTTTTACTATACTTCAATCAATGATATTTGTAAATGTTTTTATTGTGGTATTGAAATTTTTGATTGGTTAAGTTATGATGATCCTATTGTGGAGCATAAGAAATTTGCTAGGAATTGTGATTTAAATAACTGTTTATGGAAAAATAGGAATCGAATAATTGTAACCATTCAAAATAAGTCTTCAAGCTACACATTTTATATAGTATTATTAATATCCTTATTTATGAACTTTTACATATATTTAAATTAAGTATTTTATTGTTATTTTTTTACAACTGCTTTTGCTTTCGTGGTGAAAGTATCTGCTTAATGTTAATAAATTTGGAATATTATTATTAATTTGTTTTAATGACTATCAGTAGATCTCAATTTATTCTTCTTTATTTTATTTTCCAAAATGTTTTTTATGTTCATCATCCCCCTGGCGTAACACAGTGTGAAATATGTTTTTCTAATAAAACAGACGTCACTCTAAGTAAATATTGTAAATTTATGAAAATTGGATTAATTAACAATAGTACAATTAGTTGGATGGAACGAATAAATGGAAATGAAAATGCAAGTAAATTTTTTAAAATTTTGTATCATTATCCAAATCGATCTATTTTTGATACAAATTGGATAGAAAGGTTAGAGTTTAAAAATAATCAGTTACAAATTTTAACCCCCAACTGTACCAATTATTATGACGGATTCAAAAATTATTACTTTTCCATCATTAGTGTTACATTAAACTTTGCATTATTTTTATACATTACCATTTTAATTATTTATCTTTATTATAAATTTCAAACTGGAAATCTATTTTTTCATTAATCCATTTTAAACGAAACTTTAAAGAAAGTGGGGATGAGAATATTTAAGTACAAGAATAACACAATATGTTTCAGTCTCGTTTAGTCATTATGAACAACGCCGTGGTTCATAAACCTTTGGAAACGCTTCTTAATTCAAAAATTTATTTTTTAAATAATTCTTTGTCAAAATTTGTTCTTGTTGGCATTAGTTTAAATGATTTTTCTCCAAAAATTGTAATTGGTGGAAAAACTGGATTTTCAATCGCACTAACCGAAGAAAATTGGAAAGACATTTGTGTTCATCAAGGAATTATTGTAAACAATTTCTACTTTCCTCAAGTTGATCAAACCAGTGTGAATATAAACAACATTCATCTGCAGGTTCAGAAAATAAATGATACCCCTGTTCTACAAATTACAAAAGGCCCACACTTCATATACTTAGGACAAGAGTCTTTGGACAATTTGTGGCGATTAAAGGAAATTATTGATTATAGATTATCTATACTTAAAAGGCAAGAATTCAATACATATTTCAAAATATTTCAAAATAATATTTCATCTGATTGTGGCGACTTGTGTACGCAAGTAACAAGTAAAAACAAAGTAAAAACTTATAAAAAGAAAAAGCCTAAACAACAGTTCAGTATCAAATCCAACACCAACAAGTTAAGACGAGATAATCGTAAATTTCTCACATCCTTGGGTTTCACTGTTTTAAAATAATGAACATATTAAACGTAAACGAAAAGCTTTATGTAGACAATTCCATCGTCAGTTCTGAGCTTCACACATATCAACCATATATTTCTTCAAAATTCGATTACAATGATGAAATAAGGATCCCAATTCAAGAACTCGATGCTTACACTCTACCATCAGATAGTTTACTTTATATCGAAGGAAAATTAACTAATACAGAAGGTAAATATAAGAAAGAATTGCTATTTATTAACAATGGTATAGCCTTTTTGTTCAGAGAAATCCGCTATGAACTAAACGGAATTACTATAGATTCAATAAGAAATGTTGGATTAGCATCAACCTTAAAAAGCTACCTTTCTCACAATACCAACGAAAGTTTAAAACTGGAAAATGCAGGTTGGTTTCCACATCGGAAAGAAGGTGATACAATTTTAGTTGATAATGATGGAAAATTCTCCGTATCCATACCACTAAAAATGCTTTTAGGATTTTTTGAAGATTACAGAAAAATTATTATGAATATGAAACAGGAATTGGTTCTTATTAGATCAACTGATGATTTAGATGGTGTTATTTTCAAAGAAGATCCGGCACACCTTGTTACTGCTCCTGACACTCCATTGGTTACTTTCGATAAAATTTATTGGAAAGTTCCTCACATTCTAGTTGATATGCCACAACAACTTGCTCTATCAAAAATATTAGAATCAAATAAAGATATATTGATAGGATTCAGGAGTTGGGAACTTGTTGAATATTCTTCTCTAACCGAAACAACCCGTCACACATGGCCGGTAAAAACAACTAGTAAACTAGAAGCTCCTCGTCATGTTGTGATTGGCTTTCAAGAAAACAGAAAAGGGAAAATTGTTAAAGATATGAGTAAATTTGACAATATTACCTTGTCAAATATTAGAGTATATTTAAATTCTGAAAGATATCCTTATCACGATTTGTACTTAAATTTCGAAGAAAACAAATTTTCTGCTTTATACGAAATGTTTGCCAACTTTAGACAGTCTTATTATGGTGTTCCAAATGAACCTATTTTTAATCCTGAACAATTCAAAAACATTAGTCCTATTACACATATTGATTGCTCCCATCAAAAAGAAACAATTCAAACGGGATCCGTAGTAATGAGAATTGAATTTGAGACACACAATGCAATTAAAAAAGATACTTCTGCTTATTGTCTTATTTTACATGACAAATTATTTAGCTACAACCCTCTTACTAAAATTGTGAAACAATTATAAACTTTATCCCCACTATTTTCATATTTCGATTTAATTTAAAGAAATTTTCAAAAGCTTTTAGTTTTAATCATGACATCAAAACTACAACTACAAATTGAAAAATTTATTTTTAAAATTAATCAACTGAAAGAAGAAATTGCAAATTATTCAAGTAAAAAAAGTCTCATTAAAAAATTTGCTGCTTTGAAAATATGAGATTGGTTATAGATATTCAAGGATTCAAAGATGAAAAAAATAAATTTATACCGAAAGAGCTTGCAGCTTTTGATGGTTATGAAATGACTCATTACATTTTTAAAAAGCCTTTTCCAATGGAGTTTCTTTCACCTGATTGTCACAAGCAGGCGGTATGGTTAACGAAAAATTATCATTGTATACATTGGAATAATGGATTTACTCCATTACATCATTTCCCAAAAATAATTGAAACACTTACGAAGAAAGCAGATTTTGTTTTTGTAAAAGGAAGCGAAAAAAAGGATTTTATACAGAAATATTCTAAAAAGCATGTGATTGAAATAGATGAACAACCAGCTCTAAAGCTAATGGAACCAAAATGCTTCTATCATTCAAAATCACCTTGTATGTGTGCTTTGACAAATGTGTTATTTTTATATGACAATTGTTTTATGAATGAATAAAAATATAAAAAAAAAACTTAATTACCTTTTTATTTTGCATTAACCAACCATGATTGAATACAATTAATATGATACCTTAAATCTAATTTTCTAAATTCATTTAAAAGTTCATACTCATTTTTATATTTTAAATAATCATTACAAAATTTAGCGGCTAATTTACATTGTTTCATTCGATCTATATTATTAACATATGCTGACAAATCTTGTGCTTCTGCGTCTTCTTCGCCTACAATTGATAAATATTGGAAGTATGCTGCAGATATAATAAACTCTTCATACATTTCAGTAACCATTTGCTCCATTGTAAATATTATTAAATTTATTCTTCCTTTTCAATTTCTTGAAGAATAGTATCCTCGTCAATAAATTGCTTCAAGTCTTTTAAATAGTAACCAAAGCCAATATCTTTTAGATCTTGAATAAGTTGAAAAAAATTTAATGTTTCAATGTATTTGTTGCAACAGAGGGCAGCCTTTACGAATTCCTCAGATTGATTACAATAAAAGTCTATCCACTCCGGACCACTTGCCATACAATATGAGAAATAGGTTTTTGAAAGATTACTAAATTTCTCCTCTAATAATTTAACTGCAATAAGCAACTCAGCCATTTCATTTATTTAACATAATATTTTAAATATGTAGGGGGACGTCTCTTGCGAATAGGATTAACTTTCTTTGATAATACCTGTTTTTTATCTTCGTATAATTGAAACCTCTTTTGGGTTGCAATAATAGCAGGTATAAATTGGCAATCTTCTCCTATAAATTCTATTAGGTGGCTTAATTCTCCTACAAAGTATGATTTCCCAAATGTATTGAAAAACGTAGTAAGGCTTATAATTCCTTCTAAATAATCATCACAACAGTCAATTGCTTCCAAATAATCTCGTTTCAGTGGATAAAACAGCTTGGTGTATTCATCTTTCGAAATCACTTCAAAGAAATTGAGATATTTAACTTTTAACTGTCTGATAGTTGTAGTTAATTTTTCGCGATTACACATAATTCACTTATTACTTGACACATTTTTTCTTTTTGTTTTATACAAAATTGGTGGAAAAATTCAAAAATAACTTTTTACGCAACTCGAGCACAGCTTAGTAAATGTGTCTCGGCATACTAAAATGATCATGATGCACCTATTTATAAGACTTAAGAATGCAAAATCAAATGTGGGAGAACAAAGAGAAAAAATTAAAAATATGATGCGAATGAGAATAAAAGGGGAGGAAGTTAAGAATGAGGGACATGAGAGAGAGGAAGAGGAGGAGGAGGAGGCGCTCCCATATTATAACTACTGAAATAGTTTAGCGAATATAGAAATTAGAAAACTCTATTGTGAGACGGGTTAGCGAGAATTTGCCTGAGTTAGTTAAAAATCAAGGAAAATGTAAAACGTTCCGGAGCATCTGCACAGACAGTTTCTGAGAAGTGACCACCATCTTGGTTTTATAATGTTAGTGTTTATCCTAGTATTCTATTTTCCATATATTTGATAACGGCGTTGTTTTTTTAACAATATGATGATTATTTATTGTGTTTTAAGTCGTTTTTATTTGATTAATAGGTCCAAGTTTGAAAAAGATCTTCTGAAGAGGTTATCGACTTCTTAAATTCTCTTACAGATTTAGTCAATGTTTGAACTGTCCCATTAAATTTTGTGGACTCATTATAGGGATCGATAGTTTCCCGAACTTTTTGATCATTTTATTTTCAATTTTGTACCTACTTTTACCGATTATTTCTGCAAAATCTTAAATTGTGCATGTGTTATGAGGAGTACACATAATTAGTTTTTCAGAGCATTTTTTATGATATCTGATCAGATGCGTAAATATAACCATGACATAGGATAAATTAGACGGCATCAAAGAATATAACAAGAACAGACATATATATATATATATAATTTGAAACAAAAACAATATAATGGGCTTTTTGTGCCAGACCATTAACAGGGGAGGTTGTGTCTAAATTGCCGATACGAATTTATCGACATTAACTTAAATTCACTACCCTTGCACACACCCTCTATATTATATTTAAACGGCTGGCTAATAAGAGAGTAAAGACATGTCAGTTGAAATGAATAAAGTTGAAAAACTCTGTCAGTCGAATGATTTTGGGTAAGTTCAGGATAGGTAACTAAAAAATTAATAAATCCTCAAAAAAATAACTGAGATATAAGGAAAGCGCCAAAACAGTTTTTCTTTAGAAACCCCTAATCATTTTAGTAATTCGACAAACGAATTAATTCAATCTGAAACGTTCCTAAAAACTTCTCAATCAATATTTAAAAATAAGACTAAAACGTAATAAATAGTTTAAAACTAACTTTTACTTATATTAAATTCATACAATTAACACAAAAATGTACTTTTATTCTGTTTTGAAAGACAATATACAAAGTGGTCAAAGTTAAATAGCCTGAATTTTTTAATATCATATTCCTAAACTTTTACAAATAACGGTACTACTATGGATTTAAATTTAAAGACAAATATTTTCGTACTACTTAAATTACTTCTTCAAAGTATTATACAGTAGGATTAGTCATATTAAATACTATTTTAAAAAAATTCAAATCATTTTGCGAACTTTAAATTACAATAATTATTATCAAAATTTGGGTATAAATTGACTATTTTACCATATTAAATAGATATTAAAACATTTAGTTGATGCGACACACATTCAAATTTGTGATTTAGGAAATAATGTAAGAGATGGTCCAAATTACTTTTACCAGTAACTCTTTATAGTTTTAAAATGGCTAAAATTAATGTGATACCTTTTGAATTATTTCTTCAAGCTATTATATTGGGTTGTTATTATTAATAATTAATTACGGTCTAAAAGTAAAATTGAAGCCATTCTATGTATTTTAAATTACAATTATTAAATATCAAAATGTGGGAAAAAATGTATTCTTTTTACATATTAAATTCACTTATTAAAACACTTTTTGTTGAACTACAAATTACAGAGAGAGATGCAATTAAAATACGTCTTAGGACGGTAGACATATAATTTCGTTTAATCTTGAACCAATTTGCAAAGGACTTAATTAACAACAAACCCTGCATTAAAAAGACTTTCTTTTTAATAACTAAAAACTACGTAATACGATGTTCATTTCTATGTAGATAAAACTTTCTGCAACTAACAAAAACTTACATAACATTTGCATTAAATGCAAGTAAAACTTACATTGTAATCTATTTAATTTGATCTCTATTTTTAAATCTCTAAATATTCTAATGTAAGAAAAGGAAAACCTGGTACATCTTGATACTGCAAGTTAATAATCAATTATTATTATTTTCAGCCGGTCCATCTCTGCCTGCCTTTTAAAGAAAAGCCTCTGCAAGTTAAACGTTCCCCTCTGGCATCAATATGGGTTCGTGGTATCTATTAACTATCATATATTATAAAAGTTACAGTGCATTGCATAATACATAGAAATATTTTCGGCGAAACACGCTTTAATAATCTAGCGTGTTCTGGCGCATGACATTAGAAGCGTTATAGTGTCTCGGCAACCTCTATCTACCTTAAATATATTGTCACATGAAACCACTTCTTGATACTTTGACGCATTCAAGTTCATTTCTTAGTCAGTCTCTTTATCAAAATATAAGTATTTTCAAAATATAAGTATATGGGGGCCACAATCAAGGCTGATTATCTTCCTTGTGCAAGCTTGTGTAACACGTAACACTTTATTTAATATAACATTTAGGTACTAATATAATATTAAATAATGTAAAATTGTAATCAAATCTACAGACGATTTAATGAAGTATAGAAATAGAAATATAGTTCTTTATATTTACTATTAATTGAAAGATAATCACCCTGTATAACTGAGTGCATATTTTAAAAGTCCCATTTCTATATTGTTGGTTTAAAAAGAACCTGTACAAGTTATGTAAAATTAAACTTCGTCATATGTGTTTTGCTTAATGCAAACATATTTAGCAAGAATCCGTTTTTCTGAGAAATTCATAACAAAAAAATATTTCCCATACAGAGGCCGGAACAGTGAAATATCAGTTTAGGTTAGATTTGGCAATCCTTCTTAATATCGGTGAATTATTTTCTGTATTACGACCCAGATGTAGTTAATCAAATATAACACATTTTCCTGTAGCGGATATTTGTTTGCTAAAACACAAAAAATCTGACAACGCCAGTGCGCAAGGTTTAAGCTTGTTAAAATACGCAAACGCTAAAATTTAACATAAATATACAACTAAATAATTATTCCTTCAGCTAATTGATATGAGCCACCTCCAGAGCACTCTTGTATAATATTACCTAATAAATAAGGTAATTGTTTAATATTAAGACCTTCCCTTAGCCATATTTAGTTTTGGACTATATAAGGTGTTAGTCAATTCTTCACAATCACAAACAATGCTTTTTTACTTCAACCAACTTGTATATTATTGTAAGCGTAACTTGAATTCGTGGGTTATGGGACTGCAATAAGATCTAAAGTGAAACCACTATTTTCAAATGCAACGTTTCGTGTTACATTAACACTTTTTTCAAGCTCTTGAGTTAGTTAGCTCTTGAAAAAGTGTTAATGTAACACGAAACGTTGCAATTGAAAATAGTGGTTTCACTTTAGATCTTATTGCAGTCCCATAACCCACGAATTCAAGTTACACTTATTCATTAGGGACACGAAATGCCTATCCTTGTATATTATTTTTCAAGTCAGCGTAAAACTAGCTTTTAATGTTTTTTTTATATCAAATAAGTATAAATGGAAGCTAATTTTAAACTGTTTGTCACGATTCAGTAACAAATACTAGAATGTTGATAAGTACTTTTATTCACGATGCCACGCCTATGAACTGCTATAGCTATAAACTACAAGTTGGCGACTACGATGTATAAAAAATTATTAGTATCCACCGAAACTGTTTTTCAAATTATTGTGTGCGTGGTTTCAAAAATTCAGGAAATATATAAAAATTATGAAACTTCTAACCTCGCTTTAGCCGTGTATTAAAAAATGCATGAGAACTTTCAGATTTCTTTGAAATTTTCAGTGTTCCTTTCACATGCGACTAAATGAATGTTATAACTATTAGGTTAACAAATCAAGTAACAAAACATACATTCTTCCACGATACAACTGGTATTTTAAATACAATATATTAAAATTATACACGATCGTTCTCATCCTCAGACAATGACATTAAATGAATTGAATGACATGAATTTTTTTTTAATTATATATAAATTTCTGTTTATTGTCATTACCGCTACTAGAGCTGCTAGGCTTAGGGTCTTATTCATCCCTTGAAATTTGATTATTTTCTAAAATATTAACGACATTAAGGTTTATATTATTAAAAAAAAAAATATTTCGTTAAACTTAAAATACACCGTGACCGGCAGAAAGTTTGCAACATTATGATGAAAGGGGAAAAAGAGGAACCTCCATCAAATTAGAAAAGAGAAGCCAAAGACCTAAGATCATATATCCAAGAATTAGTTCTCGCAGATGACAAATGAGCCCAGAAAATCGCCGAAGAAGCGTTCAGAAAACAACTTCAAGAACAAATTCAAGAAAAGGACAAACAAATCAATAAACTCTCAGAGACAGTCAACAAATTGACAGACGAATTACGCAGGTATCAAAACTTAGTTTCTTATTTACAATCTTCTAATTTTCCACCCAAATCTATCAACCTCAGTGAATCCTTAGCCGACGAAAAATGGAGGAAGATGTCGAATTCCGATTCCAATCTCTCTTTGCAACCCAACCCCATAAAAAGATCTAAACAAATTTCCCAGCTATGTCTACTGATTTTATAAGCTCTCAAGCCTTTTCATCATCTCGTTTTTCACAAATACCAACAGATCATAATATTAATTCCCAAAATTTAACCCAGTCAGCAAAACTACCCACGGTTCCCCCTATTATTCATAGGGACATATCAAAATATAACAACAGTATAGCTTATTTCCGCCAACACGGTATTAATAACAGCAACCCTTCCAATCAAACTGAGGACATCAGATTCTTAACTCCAACACCTAATGATTATCGAAAAATAACGAAATTTTTAGAACAGCAAAATATACTCTTTCCCTTAGATACCTTAAGACTTCCTATTATCGAACATTTCATGCAAATATGGCCTACGGCATTTGGACTTGGGGGCATTCTACCCATGTTAAAAAAATTTCACCTTACAACGGCGTTGTGTTAGAATAATTATGGGGCTTGGCTACCGTGACGATTGTAAGTATGCTTTCAAAGAACAAGGAATTTTAGGGTTACCTTCCATTTGCTGCCTCGAATGCTTAACTTTTTATAGAGCAAATTTAAATTTGTATAAAAACCATACTAACACGCATCAATATAATACCAGAAATTGTCAAAATAATACACACGAATATCTACGACTAAACCGATCCCGTAACGCGACATCTCACTATGGCATCAAATTCTTCAATATGTTGCTTTATTCAATTAAGGTTTTGTGTCCTACAAATTTTAAGTGTAGACTTATAGCTTATCTTCAACAAAATGCCTTTTATTCGCTAGATGAAATATATACAAGCAATTTTGCACACTACAAAATCAAACTGTACATGTGCTTATTGTGTTACTATTTTTTATATTTATATATATGCTTGCGTTTGATTTTATTTGTAATGTTTTATATTACTATTGGTTACCTGATTATTTATATCTATTATATCATTTTATTGTACCTAAATTACTTCTATTTGATAATTACTTTTTGTCGTTTCTATGTTATTTTAGGTTTGTGCTGTGTAAAGGTCTTACTGATTCTCTATTTTGTATTATGAATAATGCTAAGAGAAACATTATTTGTAATTGTTATTATTTAAATTATTGACTTGTATAAGTGCACAATAATTGCGCAATGACACTAATAAATATTTGATTGAGTGATACCCTTTCATTACTTTTGTTTCGATGAAGAAAAGTGACAGATGTACGGCCATTCTTAGACAAAATGTTAAGCTTTACCTAAAGGTTTAAAATATGCTGAATGGCATCTAACACACGAGTGTGTACCTAGAAAAAGACTCAAAATGCAAATGTGCCAACTGCGGGAGTGACACTGCGAACTATCAAGGAAGTTTAAAATATCCCAAAAATCTAACTATAACCTCAAGAATCCCCCCCCCCCTAACTTTCAAATGAGGAATCGATAATAGCAACATAAAATCTAAAAATAAAATTAATTCCAATGCCAGTGACGTTGAAGCCCTGTCGTACTCCAACTCCAGTATTTCATGAAAAACTTTATGGATACTATGCAGGTCCAGCTCCAGAACCACCTACCACTTTTAAATACCAATCCTAATTCAAAATCATAATGAGCATTTCACAAAAATGGAATGCTTGGGCAGTTTTGCCAATAGGTTGAATTCTAATTATTATATTAGAGCTGACATTTATTAGAGAAATATATAACCTAATTCTAAAAATCATTACGTTTTCTCAAACCCCAGAAATAAATATAAAAAAACCAAAGGATTACTTACTACCCGCCTAATTCCACCCCTCTCCTTCTATTGATCAAACCACCTCCCTTGTAAATCTGAACAATCGAAGAATCTAGAGTCATAATAGCTACTGTGCTGACGAAGCAGACACCAAAGAAAGACACTACGAACGCGATTGTAGCTTTTAGTTTTTTAGCAAACAAATCCGCTACAGAAATATGTGATATATTTGATTAATCATAACATTTAAAAAACAGCAAATCTAACATAATAATAACTAAACATATTTCCTTGTACGGAAATTTTTTGTTGTATGCATTTCTAAGATAAACGTATTCTTGCTAAAATTTTTTGCCTAAAGCAAAACACACATGACTAATTCTAATTTTACGTAAGTTGTACTTCTTTAACCAACAATATTAATACTGACTTAAAAAAAATCTTTTCTGAGAAATATTTATTTCGTGGCGTTATTATTTTTGATGAAACAAAAAAAAATAGAGCTATATACATACAAATAGACTATGCAAATACGCATAACATGAAGTTGACAATGTAAAATCAAGGTCCTGAGTTCCATCGCAAGTGGCACAAATATATGAAAACGACCTCTTAAATATTTCCTATTTATGAGAAGTAATTAATATTTTACAAGTATATAAAAATGACCTCTTAAATATTTTCTATTTATGAGAAGTAATTAATATTTTACTTTTGACATAAGCAATGCCGATGAGGGAAAAGGGAATATGACTTTTAAAGACGAATATGCGCTTTTAAGTAATGCATTAAATTACCGATAAATCTTAGTTTGTAATCTATAATTAATCAGCCGTAGCGATTTGCAACTGTCAATAAATTTAATAACTTGACCATCCAAAATTATATTTAAATTATCCAATTATTCCAAGTACAATGCAAATTCATTTATTGGGTTTTAATCTGAGTGGCTTTGAAATGTTTTTAAGATTGTAGGTGGGTTAGTTAGCAGTTAGTTAGTTAGTTGCAGACTGTATTTCAGGAATATTAAGTGGTATCATCGGCATATACAAGTTTGGAATAAAAATTGGACATATATAATGTATACAATAGAGGCCCCAGTCTACTACCTGTGATACACCTTGCGTAATACGTAGGGTGTGGATGTGATGCCGCTGAGTTTGACTTAGGGGGTTGTACCCGTGAGATATGACAATACAACTTACACCGTCAGCATTATATCATCATTCAACAGATCAAAAGCCTTGGAATAATTCAATTTTATTAAAACACACCATCTTCTGGTTATCTAGTGAACATAAAATTTCATCTTTTAGGCATATTAGTGCGATGGCGCAGGAATGATCCTTTAAAAAACCTAACTGTTTGTAAAGAAGTATTTTATTCACGTGTAACCTAATTAAATTATCCATCACTGAGTGAAAGTGATTGAGGTGGATTGTCTTAAAGAGAAAATTTTTATTACTTGACATTTTGAGTAGGCAATTTTTATAATAGTCCCAGTGCATTTGTTGTCTGGTTTTCTTAAATTTATGGCTTGTCATGCAATATTTGCATATCTTTGATGTCCAGTGTTATCCGCAGCAATTACCTGTGGTTTTCATGCATGCAAGTCAAAATAACTCTAAAATATTGCTTATGAGAAAAAGTACCTTACAGTCAATATCATCAAAACCGTAAATTTTATTTCTAATACCTTTAAAAACTGTTAAGTTAATTTTTTTAATGATTCTATACAAATACATAACTGATTTCTTTTTTAAATTTGTGCTGCTCAAAATGTTACGTGTTAAGGAAGTAATTTCTGTTTTTTTAAGTTTTAGACTGAGAATACTTAAACATTTAAAATGGGGTTGCCACCTGGGATACCTATGACGACCAACTATCAATTGATGAAAAATTTGAAACCTAGAAACAACAAACAACTAAAAACTAAAAGTAAAAAAATCCTCGCCTTGAACTTTTCCCTCGACGTCCTTCCAGCCTGGGAAAAGAAAGATAGTATGAGTTCTGTTAGGCACTGCGTGTCTTTTGTATTTAAGTAATTCTGTATAACCTGCGATTCCACTGTCCAGGTTAAATTATTTTGGCCTCCTTTAGCACCTTATTCCGGGATAATCCCGGCCAAACCGGAAATGTTGGCAACCCTAATTTAAAATCTAGTAGGCTAATTTGATGCTAAATATAAAATAAAAGTTAGGTGATTTAGGATTATTAAACAGATTGGTTTAAAAAGCCAGGAGAGGGTTCAATTTCGTTTTTATTTATTTATTTATTTGAGCTACTATTTAATTAATCTTTGAAATTCACATGTAAGTGCAGATATATATCTACTCTCTACCAATATTATAAAGAGGTAAGCCCTGACTGATTGACTCATCAAGGCCAAGCTGGAACTAATGAAGGCAGAAGCACGAAATTTGGAGAGTAGATTCCTTTTGTGGCCTAAGCAATCAATAAAGAAGTATTTTGGGAAATTCATCCGCCAAGGGTGTAAAATAGGGGATGAAAATTTATGCTGTGAAAAAATTATTCTTTTTTCACATGAAATTTAATTTAAAAAATTAAACCCTTGTTTCTGCATTTATCAAAATTCATCTCTTATGGGTGTAAAAAATGAGGATGAAAGTTTGTTTTGTATGGGAAAAAATTTGGGGGAAGCCGAGACGGGGGAATGCTAGTTTCATATAAAAACTATAACACCTGCACTATGTTGATATTCATTTTACAGTTAAATTTAAACAGTTCAACATAAAAAAATGACTTTTAAGTCTAATAGTTTTTAATGAGATAATTCTATTTTATTTTAATTGTATACACTAGTCAGCAACTGCATGTGAACACATTAGTATTTTTTACTTTTTGTAACTCACACAATCATTGACAGAAATACTTTTTCTACATTGTGCGTTAGGTATTTTTTTCGCCAATCGGACAGTTTTATATTTATTTCAAAATACATTAAGGTATTAAATATTTATGGCGCTACTTAAGTATAACTTTGTTTTTTGATTAAACCAACTTGTTTGTTGAATACCTTATGTGACTCGAGATGATCTTGAAATGTTTCATCTACCAGGTTTCGTTAAAAAGATATCTAAAATTAGCAATTTTCAGTGTAATTTTCTAAATTTTTTTTTTCAATTTTTTGTGTTTTTAGAACATGCTATATACAGGGTGATACTTGGAATTCCAAACTGGCAATTGTTTTAGTAATTTTTAATTGGATGCATCACTGTCTGCATTTTAATAAAACAACAAAAGATGGGATACATTTTTAAGTACAGTAATATTATGATCATTAATACATTTAATTTATTAAAACACCTCTCACTTCGACACAAATATAATTGTTCAAAAAATCTGTTGATATGACAACGTGATTCGATATTGTAAAATTTAACGAAACAAAAAAGTCTGTCTGTATAACGTGAATAATATCCAAATCATTTATCCTAGCAGAGCGCTTTCGACAACTAGTCAGCTTCAGTTTAGTTTACAGATATATAGGGTGTTTAGTTTCTCTGAAATCTACAACAAATTTGGTTTTTTAAACGTAACACCCCGTATATTAAACGTCCATCTCTTCTTGCTAATTGTAAATATACTGGGTTTGATACCTTTATTTATGAGACTTCCAAGAAATTTGACAAAAACCCTGTCATAAGAGGTAATGGATTAGAAACAGACAGAAAACGTTCAAGTTGATATTTATTCCATAAAAACTAGACACACAAAAATCCGACATTTTAAAGAAATTTTGTATTTTGATATCTAGAAACATACGTTGTTCACTAGTAAACTATTATTTAAAGTTTCCTATGCAAAATGGTATCAGATATAAATACCTCGCCTTTTAAGGACCTTAAAAAAATTAAAATAAAATTTATTAGAAAAATGCGTTTGTTTTATAATAAGAATGGGGACAGTGTCCAGATTATTTTAAACTAAGATTATTCAAATAATTATATTTTTGCAATCTTTTCTAAATTCTTCGGAATCTAAAGACTGTGATGCATTCATATCTGCTACCATTTTGAGTTATCTCTATATACATAAAAAAAACTTAAAAAAATAGTTTGCTAGTAAACATGGTGTGGGACAGTGTCTAGATGGTTTTAAATATATACATTTATCAAATAAATAACTACCGTAATATTATTATAATTTATTGGGGAACGCCGATAATGAGGCATTTATATCTGGTACCATTTTGAATATCTCTGTACACATACAAAACTTAATAAATAGTTTGCTAGTGAACATGAAACGGGGCAGTGTCCAGATTATTTAAATGAATGTATTTTTCAAATAAATAACTACTGCAATGTTACATTAATTTTTTAAGGCCCTTAGTCGGAGAGGCATTTATATCTGGTACCATGCTGAGCTTTCTTGTATGCACAGAAAACTTAAAAAATTAGATTGATACTGAACATGATGTGGAACAGTGTCCATATTGTTTTAAATGAACACATTTTTAAAAATTACCCCCACAATAATATTTTAATTTGTTGAAGGCCCTTAGACGGTGATGCATTTATATCTGGTACCATTTTGAGTTGGAGAAGTAAAACTGAGTAGAAGAGATTTTTGCAGATCTTCACGTTTCAGGGACCCAAGATGTCGAAAAACAAGTTTCGTCAATTTCATCTGTCTACTCGGGGAATAGCTACTATACTAAACTATTTAACCGATTGACGTCAAATTTTGGTCAAATATTAAGAGTCAGATGAAGATGACCTGGTAACATTTCGGTAAAAATTCAATATGGCGGAACAAAATAGCGGCCTAGTTAAATGTTAAAAAAAATGTAACTAAAAAACTAATTATCCAATTTAAAATGGCGGCCTAATAAAATATTTAAAAGCCTGAAAAACTACTTGTTAGACTGATTTCAAATTTTGTGCAAGAATTAAGTATAATAGAAAGATAAACTAGTAAAATTGTTGTGCGAACTTAAGATGACGAGACAAAATCGCGGCAAAATAAAATTTTTGGGATCGTAAAAAAATCACCTTCCTAGGTTTTACTTACATTCACGTTTTACCGTCCCTAGATGCCAAAAAACATGTTTTCTCAATTTTGTCAGTCTGTCTGTCTGTTAATAATTGCCCGATTGACTTCAAATTTTTCTCAAAAGATAAGGGTCATATAGGGATGATCTAGTACCATTCTGATAAAAATCCAATATGGCGGCCTAATGAAATGTTTAAAAAATTAATATCAAAGAGCTAATTATCCAGTTTAAATCAGCCTAAAAAAGACACTTATTAATATAGCGATAAACTGGTAAAATTGTGCTATCAGTTCAAGATGGGGGTACAAAATGGCAGTCAAATGTTTAAAAACTTCAACACAAAAAATAAATGCGACATTCACCGATATAAGGATAAACTGGTCGAATTCAACACGGCGGCCTTAAAAAAATGAAGTATGACATAGGTAGAAACTGTTTTGTATGAATCCATTATGGTGGAAAATGGCACCCAATAAAATGTTTGAGAAGGCAGTATATAAGTGTTAATAAATGTCTTTGTGCGAAACTAAACTGGGTCACACTTTCCTAAGATCATAACGAGGGAAGTTGCGGGTAAAGAAAATTTACCGATTTTTTATATATCCATAAAAAACTTAAAAAAATAGTTTGTTAGTGAACATGAATTGGGACAGTGTCCAGATGGTTTTAAAGAACATATTCAAATAAATACCTACAGCACTATTATTTTAAGTTTTTCGTGGCTCTTAACGGTGAGGCAATTATATCTGGTACCATTTTGAGCTTTCTATGCATCTATATAAAACTTATATAGCTTTAATTCCATTGTGAATAAATCCTGTTTTTATGTGTTACAATTCAAGAGTCTTTTATTCCAGAAGTAGTGTTGAACGAAACATAATAATAATACTTATTATAAAAATTCTGTACCTTAGAATGTACAAGGTATATACAAGAATGGCAACTGTGGCGTTTCTTTGTTTCATAACCACCTTAGATCAGAAATGTAATATTTATTTTTACCAGTCTAAATTATAAAAATGTAATTGCATAGTTTAAATAGAAATATCTCAAAAAGTATTTGCTATGGCTATAGGATATTATATAAAAAATGTTCAAAATTGTTTAGAGATTTAGATTTTGAGCAGTTTTATACGTTGTCCCATTTCAATAAAACCAGTAAATATTTGAAAATGACTAAACGGGTAAACCAGAAGTAACCTAACTCTCACATTGCATAAAATCAATTACATAAAAACAACATTTGTAGTATAACATTGTATTTATCTTCACTTGTTTTTTTAATAAACGGAACTATTCATTAACAGTCTTAAAGTTTCCTTCGCCATTTCTGATATTCTAGTAGTATGATACATTCTTTGAAGCTTGAATATTGTATAGAATTTAAAAATGAAACAATATACAGTGTTCCATTAATAATATTAAAACTGATGGCTTTTCCAGTTCAACTGGAAACGACAGTCAAATGTTTAGAGAATGAAAATTTTCCTCATAATCACTCATACACCACTATAAAATTTAAAATTGATAGTGCTTTTCATAAAAAAAGTAACAGCCTTATAGTAATTGCATGATAACCTATTATACATATATATTACAGTAAGACATACAAAGTACTTACGAGTCAATATGAAAAGTCACAATCTTAATACAGTCTTAGTTATAAATAAAAATTTGCAACACTATGAAAATACGACCAAAAACTTTAGACTACTAAATAAATGAATGTTCACATTAAACATTTAAAAGACTAACACCACAGGTTAACAATTCCTGTACACATGTAGACATTTTGACAAAAAAAGTTTTTAATTTTAATTCTGAATTGAGTCAGGGGCAACATTCTAATATTAGGTTCTAATTAATTAAAAGGTTTAACAGCAATGAATTCGGGTCTCCTCTGGTACCTCCCAAGTCGGCAAAAGTAGGGCTCCATGTCACACCCACACCTGGTGTTGTGGTCATGTAAATCCCCAACGAATTGGTGCTGAGCTTTTTAAAGTAAGTGATATTTTCGAGTATGAAAGCTGAGGGAGAATGAATACCGAGATTCTTAAAAGCCGATCCACAGTCGTCTCTGAATGTTAAGCCAGCCAATACCCTGACCAACCTGCACTATAGTCAGAAAACTGTCAATGCTGAGCCACCCTAAACTAGTATTTAATGTGTGGACATAATGGAATATAGCGCGAAGTAGGCGCCCTTTATAGTTATTTGAGACACACAGCCCTGGTCCTCGAAGGAAAAAGGCACAGCCTCTAAGTTTACCTGACATTCTCTCAATACGTGTGTCCCATTTTAGCTTTGGGTCCAGATACACGGCCAGGAATTTGACTTTGTAGGGTTAGACACGTTAGGAATAGAGAACACCTTTTTTGATATTTGTCTGTATTGAATTTTTCAACTTGTTAGTATTGAACCAACTCAACTGTGTCTCTACAGCATTTCGCTCGACACCTAACAGGTCAGAAGTAAAATATGTGTGGCTTGCTTGAGCACCAGATAGTGGTAGATCATTAATAAAAATAAAATGGGGATTAGAATAGATCCTTGGGGGACATCCACTTCCAAAGACCTCTTCCATGACGAAACTCCGCTAAGTCTCACAACCTGCATTCTTCCTTGAGGATATGACTTCAATAAAAGAATGCTACTGTTGCTTTACTTATAGTGACTCAACTTGCCAAGCAGAATGTCACGCAAACTACAATCAAAGGCCTTGCTCAGATCATAAAATAGGGTCAAGTCATAAGCTCCTCAGAGGAATACATTATATACGACAGAAGATGGAAAACTGATGTTTTGTAAATAGATTGTTGGTTTCGAAATAGGACATGACGTTTTCCATACACTTTTTCAATGACTTTTGACTATCCCTATTTGTTGGCTGCAACTCTAATGTAAACGTAGCTTAATAGTTTTGCACCCGAGTTTGCACTATACACCACCATCGAACTTTTATGACCGAGGAAGAACGCTGCGAAAAAGAAGGAAGAAGTTAGTCAGTCAGTCTCAAGCGTATCAATATCTTATGTGTTATAAAAAATCAGTAGAATAAATCAAAGTTTTATAGCAGTAATCGATCGATTCATTTAAAAAATCATAGTCCACTAGCTTACATAATGGTCCTTCGTCCGAATGGTGTAAAATTACCCATGGAAATACAGCAGAAATCGAAAGAAAATTAGAATTTGTCAATTGCAAAACAAACTGTTAATTGAAAACGTAAACATCGCATCGAGTCAAGAAACTTAGAACGAAGTAGTTTGGTAGTGAGAAGACGAAAGATGGACAAGGCAAGTCGCCGAAGAAAAATCGATATCGGTGAGTCTGTTCCTTTTTACCGCTTACTTCCATAACTATTGCATTTTGTTTTGTTGCTTTTGTTTGTGCAGATTATCGAATATATTTTTATTATTAGATTAATTTAATACTGTATTGTATATTTTTTTATATCGAATATCGGACGTAAATTTGTCTTGAAAAAGAAAATTTAAAATCATGTTAGACGACAGTCAAACAGCTGATGTCTGTGATGGAGAGCAAATTAAAAAGAAAATTGATACTTTGCTTATTCAACGAAATCAAATTAAAGCGGTGTTGCAAAGATTTGCTGCGTTTCTTGATAAATTTACGGACGATCAAATCGAGAATTTAGAAGTTCGGCTAAAGACTGTTGAAAATACTTTATTACAGGACTTTAATGAGATTCAAAATAATTTAGAAATAGTTGATGTAAATGAAATAAAATCAGCTGAGCGTGACGATTTTGAAAATCTTTATTTTTTATGTATTTCTAAAGGTGTTAAAATTATCAGAGAATATTATGATAACAAGTCAACTAGTAATACCTACTAACCCTACTAGTTCTTTACAAAATCAGTCTAATCAAACATCAAAACCTTTAAATATACCGGCAAAGGGTTTGCCAATGATAGAACTTGTTAAATTTTATGGAGACCTTGATAAATGGGCACAATTTCGAGATCTTTTCAAAACAATAATAATTCATGAGGATCAATCCATTGACAAAGTTCGCAAATTTTATTATCTTTTAGGCTCACTTAAGGGTGATGCTGCAAAAATTTTACATTCAATTGAAATAACAGAGCAAAATTACGATCTCGCTTGGAATTTGCTGAATGAACGCTATGAAAATAAATCAATTACAATAAAAAATCACGTTAGGGCATTATTCGATCTTCCAACTGTCTCTAAGGACAAATACAGTCTTAGAAATTTGGTCGATGAATTTCAAAAAAGGTTTCGAGCATTAAAGATCTTAGGGGAACCAGTTGATTCATGGTCGACACTTCTTATTCATTTAATATCGATTAAATTAGATAACAGAACCTTGACACAGTGGGAGGAAATTGTAATAAATAAAAAAATGTCCAGTCCTTCACTTGACGATTTTTTAAACTTTTTAGCGGACAGATGCAAATTGTTAGAAACGACAGAAAATCATTTAAAAAAGGTAGATAAAAATCCATCACCACATTCTCGCGATCAATACTGTGGAAAACGTAGGCAGGCGTACGGTGCATTCCAAAATGAAAAAAAGGTTTTTGAATGCTTAATTTGCAAAGAAAAGCATCTTACTTATCACTGCAAAAATTAAAAAATTTACCTTTAGAATCTCGCATTGAGGAAATCAAAAAACAGAAGCTATGTTTAAATTGTTCACGGGCAAATTATTCTTTTAACGATTGCATCGCGCAAGGATGTAAAATTTGTGCTAAAAAACATAATACACTTCTACATGAGGAAAGCGAAGTTTCCAATGCTACCGGGAGCAGTCACCAAACATCAGGTATAGTTGTAAATCATACTTTAAAACAAGCGGAGATTTTACTATCAACTGCGTTAGTTTTAATAAAAAATCAAAATGGCCAGTTTGTTAAATGCAAAGCGCTACTTGACAGTGGCTCGCAGTCCAATTTTATAGCCGCAAAATTAGCGAAAAAACTCAATTTGGAGTTTTATAAAATAAATATTCCGGTTACGGGTATAGGAGTATCGTCAAAAAATATTTGTCATCGTGTTTGTACAGAAATCAAATCGTATAAAAATAATTATAAGACGGATGCACAGTTTTTAGTTCTCGATCGTATTACTGACAAATTACCGTCTCAATCGTTTAATAAGGCACAGTTAAAATTACCGAATGACATCGATTTTGCTGATCCAGATTTTAACATTTCTACAGAAATTGGTTTATTATTGGATGTAACTATTTTTTATCAAGTTTTATTAAACGAGAAAAAACAGCTTGGTACCAATTTTACAAAAAACTTCTTTTGGTTGGTTATTATCAGGCCCAGTGCCATTCAGTCAAAAGGTAAATCGTACAAATAATTGTAATTTTGCTACATCTGGGATTGAAAACCAACTTCAAAAGTTTTGGGAAATTGAGAAATATCCTTTTAAAAATTTTTTAACCAAACAAGAAATCGAATGTGAAAAAATCTTTTGTGATACATTGAAACGAGATGTTGATGGTCATTTTATAGTAACCTTGCCAATTAAAGAAAATCCTGAAAAACTAGGTAACTCATTAGAATCGGCAACTAAACGTTTAAAATCTATGGAGCGTAAATTCAAAAAATATCCAAACTTTAAACAAAAATACTTAGATTTTATCAATGAATATATACAGTTAGGACATATGGAAAAAATAGCTCCTGAAAATATTAATATTGAAAATAACGGTCAAAATCTATTTTATTTGCCACATCACGGTATAATAAATGAGGCAAGCACTACAACTGCTCTTCGTGTAGTATTTGACGGGTCGTGTCCAACTCGTACAGATATATCTTTGAATGATATATTGATGATAGGTCCAACTATACAGGAGGAATTATTTAGCATTCTCATTCGTTTTCGAAAACATAATATCGTAATAACCGCAGACGTTGCCAAAATGTATAGGCAAGTAAAAATTTCACGGGATCAACAAGACTTGCAGCGTATAGTCTGGCGTGAAAATCCAAATGCGGAAATTTCAGATTAACAACTGTCACGTACGGTACAGCTCCTGCTTCTTTTTTAGCGACTAGGGCGCTTCAGCAGGCGGCATTTGACAATCAGGAAAAATATCCTAATGCTAGTGAAATTATTAAGGATTTTTAGGTAGACGACTTCATTAGTGGTAGGGACACCGTACAGGGTGCTATCAAGTTAAAATCAGAAATAAGTGAAATTTTAGATCAATACGGATTTTATTTTAGAAAATGGACATCAAATAATTTAACAGTAATTGGTCAAAAAAATTAAAGCAATGAACATTATTTGTTTAGTAATGACATAAAACGAACCTTAGGTATAGTATGGAATGCAAAATTTGACATTTTAACCTATTCTGTAAAAAATCTATAATTATCTAATCTAATTCTGTAAAAATACTTTCAACTATATCAAGCATTTTTGATCCTTTAGGATTAATAGCACCAATTATAATTCGAGCCAAGCTTTTGATGCAAGAAATTTGGCAATGTAAAGAAGGGTGGGGGATTCTCTTCTGCCTTCTGATATTAATAGATCTTGGTTAAAATTATTAAATGAATTACGTTTTCTCAATAATTTACAGATAAACCGGCATGTATTAATTAAAGTTGAGAGCTCTCTTAAGCTAAACATCAACAAGATTCATTTTTGGACAGACAGTACAATCGTTTTAAGTTGGTTATCTCTTTCCCCAAGTAAGCTTAAAATATTTGTAGCAAATCACGTTTCTAGTATTCAAAATAGTAGCAACGTTTCACAGTGGTGTCATGTAGCCACGAATGAGAACCCCGCTGATTTAATTACACGCGGAGTTAATGTAGACGTGCTACAAAATAACACTTTATGGTGGAAAGGGCCTCACTGGCTACAGAATTTAGATTATAATATTTGGCAAAAATCAAAATCGGGAGATTTCCTTATCGGAAATTCCAGAAATCAAAAACCATACATCATTAATTACTGTAGCTGAAAACATAGATTTTACAATTTTTGAACGTTTTTCTTCTTTGTTTCGTTTATTGCGTGTTGTTGCGTACTGTTACAAATTTGTTGAACATTGTAGGAATAAATCTATTAAAAAGCAACGGTTACTAACAGTTGAGGAAATTAATAAGTCTATGAACGTATTAACAAAACTAGCTCAGTTAGAAATGTTTCCTCTTGAGATTAAATCATTTCAAATATCAATTCCCATAGACAAAAAATCCAAACTGCTATCTTTTAGTCCGTTAATAAGACCTGATGGGTTATTGCGCGTAGGAGGTCGCATTGGAAAATCAAATTTGCCATTTGAAGCTAAACATCAAATAATTCTATCCCCTAAACATAAATTTATTAAACTTTTAATTTTAAATGAACATTTCAAAAACTTACATGCTGGAATCAATTCCATTCTTTGTACTCTACGTGAGAAATTTTGGATTATTCAGGGCCGCCAGGCAATTCGCAGTGTTTTAAAAAATTGTATAGTCTGTTTTCGTGTCAATCCTAAGCGCATAATTCAAAAAAATGGGTGACTTACCTGCTAACTCAATATCGACCTTTTTATGTTACCGGTGTCGACTTTGCAGGTCCATATTTTATAAAAGATGGCAAATTAAGAAATCGAGCAATCGTTAAGGCTTACTTCTGCATATTCATATGTTTTACGACCAAGGCTGTACACTTGGAGGCAGTTGGAGATTTAAGTAGTGAATAATTTCTCAATGCTTTAAAAAGATTTGTAGACGCCGAGGTCTATGCAAGATTATTTATAGTGACAACGGAACAAATTTTACTGGCGCACGCAATGAGTTAAAATCAATTATTGAATCAGTACCTAAGTTTATCAAGACACCCAGCATTTCAGACTTTTTGTTAAAAAATTCAATAACTTGGAATTTTATCCCACCTCGGGCTCCCCATCATGGAGGTCTCTGGGAAGCAGCTGTCAAGCGGGCTAAATATCACTTAACTCGTGTAATTGGAAAAAGTCATTTAACGTTTGAAAGGCTTTGCACTCTATTTGCACAAGTAGAGGCAGCAATAAATTCTGCACCTATAACTCCTCTTTCGGAGGATCCATCAGATAACTCCTGCTTAACCCCCGGTCATATTTTGATTGGGACACCTTTATTATCCATACCTCAACATGATCTCACCGACCTACCACCAAATCGATTAAACCAATACCAGGCACTTCAGCAGATGTTTCAAGTAGTCTGGCAAAGATGGTCCAAGGACTATCTGCTAAGTCTTCAGAATCGTCCTAAATGGAAGGATGTTGCTCAAGAATCTCTGGTGTTTGGATCTTTAGTGTTAGTAATGGAAGACAACCTTCCCCCCTTATTCTGATAAATTGGGCGAGTAACAAAAACCTATACTGGTGACGACAATCTGGTGCGAGTTGTGTCAATAAAAACTTCCAGTGGTATAATAAAGCGTCCAGTGCAGAAACTGTGTTTACTTCCTCAAAGACTGTAGTTTTCAAGGGCCGCCGGTTATGTTGGCTGCAACTCTAGTGTAAACGTAGCTTAATAGTTTTGCACCCGAGTTTGCACTCCACACCACCATCGAACTTTTATGACCGAGGAAGAACGCTGCGAAAGGGAAGGAAGAAGTTAGTCAGTCAGTCTCAAGCGTATCAATATCATATGTTATAAAAAATCAGTAGCGAATAAATCAAAGTTTTATAGCAGTAATCGATCGATTTATTTCAAAAATCATAGTCCACTAGCTTACACTATTTTCATAAATTAATGACCAGCCTTCTTAAATACTTCATGGGAAGTCCATATATATATATATATATATATATATATATATATATATATATATATATATATATAAATACTAGATTTATTTTTTAAATTATCAGTCACTTCCCTCACAAAATTAAAAGTTACAGCCTCAAAAGCAAAATGTAGGGGATTTGTGCGGAAATCAGGGAGCTTGGTTATGATGTTTTGTACCATATTAGTGAACAAGTTAATAAACTCTTCAGAGCTTATTTCAGCATTGCTGTTACTACCCCTGTATATTCCCATCTACTATTCAGAATATCCCACATAGATTTGAATTGATTTTACGAGGATGTAATCAATCTATCATTTGCTTGCTTCTTAATTTCCCTAATAGATTTTTTGTAAACTTTCACAAAGCCTTTGAATCCTTCTCTATTGCCTAATGTGTTATACTGCCTGTATATATCTCCCAGAAAGTGTAGATAGTCACTCATGCCTCTTAATGTGTCATTAAATCATGATACTTTATGTGAGCTACTAGGCTTTGTTTTATAGGTTTTCCCAGAAAATGACCGCAGGCAGGCATCACTGAGCATATTAATAAACTGCCTAGATTTAACCTCGAGACCCAAATCATCATTTAAGAATGTAAGAAGTAGGTCTATTTTATATTATTATATCCATATTGTAAAATCAACGCATTTTCTTTACCAACAAAGAATAGCCAAAAGCCGCACGATTATACGATGTCAGTGTTTACGTTGAGATAAAGAACCACTTACGAACGGACATGACAGAACTATGATACTTATTAGTACCCTGTTAATCTAAACATTTCAGTCGAAGTTCTGTAGGAAATGCCTTTTCTAGAGCTTTTAGTCAATATATAATGTTTCAATATCTTTGTTAATGACTTCTGAATCAGATTGAAATGAGCCTATTCATCTCCATGATTAATGATTTACAGTTTATTTGGTTTATTGTATGATTTAAGGATTTTGGATGAATTGGTTGCTATTTTTTAAACATTTTAGTTGTCATCTTGGTTAGGTCAGCTTTCTACATTGTTTGGTTATAAAAATAGTCCTTCTAGGTATCACTAAGGCGAAGGCTTCCCTCGGGCTGTTATGCATTGAGAATATTGTCAGCCAATTTAGATCATATTATATTGAGATCTGCATATTTCTCATTAATAGAGTCACACTTACAATATCGTATTTGCTTCTGGGGTGGGTGTACCAATTATCTATTTAACTCGGTGTTTACTCTACAAAAGAGTGCACTAAGAATAACATTTAAAGTGCTCTATCTGCAGTCTTGTAAGCCTCTTTTTCAAAAGCGCAAAATATTGACCTTAGCATATTTATATTTGCTGGAGTGTCAATTAAAATCAAATATCAATATACCCTGCCTATCTAACGAAGAAATGGAGTAAATAAAGTTACCTTACGAGCACACCCCAAATAAAAAGTTCCATTGCCTATAATGCCAAAAAGGCCTTTAGTAAACTTCCACAGAACCTTAAATTGCTAATAAATAGGATAAAGTTTCGAAAGGAAGTAAAAACGGTACTGCTGACGAAAGCACACTATTCCATAGAGGAATTTTTTTTTGTAATGTAAGGATGTAGCCGATGCACGCATCGGACCAGTGGCCCTTCTGAAACGTACACTACAGAATGCTAAACATTCCAAATGGTACGAATTCGCAAATAACGTCATAAAAGTATCAAGTCAAATAACCCTGGGACAAACAGGTAAATAATTAAAAAAAAGGATATACAATGATAAAACGATTTCAGGTCGAAAAGTAACATAATACATAAATATAACAAAATTACACAGAATCGACGTGAACAAGGACAAACAGAAAACATCACAAAACCAATCCACTTAACTGCCTTTTTAGCTGCAAAGTGTTGAGCTTAAAAATGTCATACTTCGGGAAGCGACGATTGTAGTTGCATACTAGCCGGTCAATAAATGCGCTAAACCCATAATTTGTACGGTGGTATCTTTCTAAAAATAGTTGACATTGTCTCGTTCTCCTAATAGGAACCAAAAATGAGACCGACTCCAGCAATATTTCACAGTCAATCCCCCCATTGAGCAATTTGTGTAAAAAATAAGAAGTGCCTTCTTTCTTCGAAACTCTAGGGTTTGTAGGCCACAAAGAAGAGCTCTTGTATTATATGTCAGACCTTAATATGGAAAATTAAATTTATATAAGAGGTATTTTGCAAATCTATTTTGTACTTTTTCGATTCTGTCAATGAAACACTGATATGAAGGACTCCATAATGCAGAACAGTATTCCAAAACGCTCCTAACCAATGAGTTATAAAGACACCCAACTGCTTTAGTATCAGGCACATGCTTTGTATGTCGTTTTATAAAGCCCAGCAATCTAAAACCATTAGGTACAATGCTATCAATATGTGATGTACATCATCTATGAGGTAAGTGAAGTACATGGGATTAATACGTTTATGGAAATGAACCACTTTACATTTAGAAATGTTAAGATGCAGATAATTAGTGTGGCACCATTTGACGAGTCTTTCAATGTCAGACTGCAGTGGATTAGAGTGAGAGGAAACCAGTGAAAAGAATTTTAAGTCATCTGCATAGACATTTAGACATTTTAAAAAAGACACTGTATCGTTTATAGAGTAAAAATAAAACTGGTCCAATATGTTAACTCTGCGGAACACCCGACGTTACAACAACCTCCCTGGAAGCTGAGCCAGAGAAGTTGACCTACTGACGTCGATTAAACAAATATGATCTGATCCACTCCAGATAGTTTTCACAAAAATCAATTTGCTGCAATTTCCATAATAGAAGCTGATGGCAAACACTGTCAAAAGATATGTCAGTGCAAATGACATCAATCTGTTGGCCAGCCTCAACCGATGTCATTAAGTAATTCTGGAATATTGCAAGATTTGTAGTCGTGGAGCCGACCCCAATAGAAACCATGTTGCATACTCGTAATGTAGTGTTTTAATGATTCAAAGATATCATCGGTGATAATTGCCTCGAATAGCTTTAGTATGTGTGAAAGTAAAGAAATACCTCTATAATTCATTATATCGCCTTTATCACCAGATTTAAAGATTGGCAAGAGAGTAGAAAACTTCCAAATTTCAGGAAAGGAACCTAGGTTGAAGGATCTCTGAAAGATTATACACAGCAGCTGAGACAATGACTAACGACATCTTACCAGTAGAATAGTGGGGATTCCACCTGGACCAGCCTTCTTGGAGAGGTCAAAGCCCTTTATTTTATTACAGATTTTTGCCTCAGTAAAACAATACGTTGATAGTAATTTTCCCAAACAACTTATGGGACCAATCTTACTAAAATCCAAATTGGAGTGGTGAGAATAGCAGGACTGAAAGTGAGTAGCAAAAGCATTTGCGATGTTATTTGAACCAATAATTTCCTGACCTTTATAACTCATGACATTGGGCAAACTGGAGTCCCTTCGTAAGTTTCATACAAATGTCCAAAAATATTTTATGTTTTCTGGGATAAGTAATTCAGTTTGTGTCACATATGTAAGATAACACATATCAGTTCGACGTTTAATCTCACGTCGTATGTCAGAATATGCTAAATAATTGATATATTGTTTGGTCCTTTTATATTTTTTGTAAAGGCGATTCTTTTGCCCAATAAGCTTTCTCAAAGGTTGGTCAAATCATTTTGGATATTTACTATCAACAACGATCTTCGTGGGGACATATCTATTTATACCCTGGAATAAAACCTCATAAAAACGCTCAACCATTCTGTCCATGTCCGATTCAGTCGATAAGAAAAACCAGTCATACTGCTTATAAAAATGATTTAAGTTGGAGAAATTTGCTTGATGAAACTGATAAACACTCACTTGATTGTAATATATTTAATTTTGTACTTCACTTCGATCGCTGGATGATATGGGTCAATATTTACGAGTTGAAAATCAGAAGGTGAAATCAAAACACTAACGAAGTCATCAGCAAATATTAGATCTAAAATTCTGTCCATGTGATTGTGTAATGAATTTCACTGTTGCAATTCAAGAAAACTCATAGACAGAATAAGAGTTTCGGAAGCCAAGGATGGTAAAGATTCTGGAACCAGGGTATCGTCCTCATAAATCCAATCCACCGAAGAAAGGTTAAAATCACCGAAAACAAAAAATGTTTGGTAGTTAAATCTATTTCTCAGCGACTCACAGGTATTACAGAAAGTCTGATAACACTCCTGATTTGAATTAGGTGGAAAATATACACATCCAAGAACCAAACTGGTACCGCTTGCTCGCAGAAGAACCCAAATATCATCAAATTCAACATGAGCAGGAGTAGCAATTACAGATACCTGAAAAAGAACAAGAAACCGCAATCAACACGCCACCGCCGCGATGACAACCCAGCTCTTCACAATTCCTATCTTTTCGAAAAACCACATTAAATATTTCGTTGCTAGAAATATCCCCATTAAGCCACGTCTCGATGAGAAATATTAAATCATAGTCGCAAGATATAACAATACTATAAATCTCATCAGTTTTGGTACGTAGTCCTCTGACGTTCTGGTGAATCATAACAAGACTGCTATCCGCTAGGGATTCGGGTTTACCAACATCAAGAGACGATTTCGTTGCCTGTCTCCGTTCAGTACTATAGGGTTCAGTTATAGTACGTTCGACGATAGAGGAAAATTTGAATTTTCATTCAGTTCTTCATGGAGTGGTGTTGGGCTACTATTTACACTCAGAGAATGAACTTCTAAGAGATTATGACTAGGGACGCAATGGTGCTTATCAGACCTCACAATGGTAAAACAAATTATCTGTGCAAGCACTCTTTTGATTGAAATTCATTATACCCCTCTCAGCCCAGACACTGGAAGGAATGAAATGAACATGTTGAAACATTCGAAAAAGACACTGGAGCTGAAGGTCATCCTGTTGAATAATTTTGTTGAACACTGGGTGATTAATTTGAAGAGGCGGACCACAAAAAAACAAGTTTGTTCTACTGGAGTCCTTAAGGAATCGAAGCAAAACTTCTGATTCAATAGGCTTCCCCCTGAGGGCGTTCAAAACTCCCGTGAATAACACGACGAAATCGTTCTTAGAAACATTTTTGATTCATTTTTGGCAGTCTTTGATTCATTGTTCGAAGAGAATTAAACCTGACCATTGATAATTTATATCATATTTGTTGTTAGTGAGATGCTTAAAAATATTTATAAAACTCTTAGCATTAAAGTCACCCATTATCAAAATTTGGGGTTTACGAGGTACTGGAATATTTGAACTTTCCGACCCTTTGTGCCCATGGTTGGATCTTTATTATAATGAATAAGTGCAGCTACTCGTTTTGAAGAGGGCATGTGAGCATCTAATTGTTGTTTGACAGGCTTTATTTCTTCAAAGTTCACATCATTTTCCTTTTCTAAGATTGATATTGAAGTCACCATTTGCTTGTGAATGTCGGTGAGGTCATGAATTCTAGTTTGCAAATGAGTGATCAGTTCTTTGCTCTCCTTTACTTTGTCATCCAGCTCAAATTTTGATTTTTTGAGTCTGTCTATTTCCGCATTAAGCTATTCTTCCACGTTGTTCAGCCAACTGGGCAGTAAATTCTTTTTCAGCCTCTGAGACATTGTCCGCAAAATCCTGTGTTCCCCTCTTTAGACCTTTGATGTAATTATTTTTATTGTGTATTTCTGACATTAATGTAATTATTTTCGCGCTGTTCATCAAATCAAATCAAAATGTACTTTATTGTCAAGAATCCAAAAAATTCTGTTGACAAAGCATGTTACAAATTAAAAACATTAGTAAAAAAAGCACACAAATAAGTTAAATGGAGTTAAAATCTAAGTTCCAATATACAATATATACATGAAAGTCGATTTAATAGAAAAAAAAAAGTAAAAAACAGTCAAAAAGTAAAAAACAATATAAAAACAAAAAACATTATAAAAAAATAATTGATAGCACCTATGTTTAACTAAATTAAGTAATTCAGCAGTAGCATACACAACACTAAACAATGGACACATCTAAACAATGGACAAATAATTACAATAGGCTGTCTGCATAAACTCACTCACGTTATAATATACTTTTTTTAGAAGTGCACTCTTTAATGTTCTTCTAAAAATCCTAAGTGAGACGGCGTTCCTAATGTGAATCGGCAAATTTTCCTGCCTTATGGGTATAGGCAGGGGTAGATGAGAAGCCTGTCTAGTATTGTGTTTAGAAGACGAAGTTGCAATGTTATGGTTATATTTAAATATAAGTGCAGAAGTTTCAAGGATGAAAAGGGGGGTGAGTGTGAGAATTCTCAGTGAGAGAAAGGTCTGCAGGACCCTCTTTGGGTGACCTTAGCGATAAAACGAACGGCCTTCTTCTGTAATAAAAAAACAATGTTTAGAAAATTCTGGCTACTGGCACCCCAAAATGTAATGCCGTACCTAAGATGGGATTCGAATAATGCGAAGTAGACTGATCGCGCCAACGCCGGTCCGAGTTCGCTCCTAGCAATCCTAATTGCAAAGCAAGCAGACGAAAGTTTCCCACTCAGCCTCAAAATGTGCTCATCAAAACGGAGATCACCGTCTATAAAAACCCCTAAAAATGTTCCTCTTTAAGAGGATTGCCATCCAGATTTAAGCCCTGCATGTTACACCGAAATTCCACCACGCTTGTCTTTGCAACATTAAAGGACAGTCTAGTTGAGTTACACCATAGTTTGATTCTGTTAATATCAGATGCAACAATATTTCTCAGTTGCATACAGTCCTTGTGAAGCCATACATTCGACGTATCGTCCGCAAAAAGTGTAAAATCACCAGAGATCTGAACACGCCAAGATCGTTTATATACAACAAAAAAAGGACGGGTCCAAGCACCGATCCCTGAGGAACGCCACATTCGATGAGGGAGGCTGATGATTACACTCCAGAAACACCAACCGACTGACTGCGGCCGCAGACGCAAGAGCATTAGCCCGAAATCCGTAACGTTTAAGCTTTAAGAGCAACACTCTATGATCAACGTAGTCAAAGGCTTTTGACAGATCACAGAATACTGCCGCCGCCAATTCAGACCGAGTTACACTGTTTCCAGGAAGCCAAACATTGCATCATGAGTTCCCTTGGAATTCTGAAATCCATACTGCTTTGGAGTTATTAAGTTAAAGGATTCCAAATAGTTCCAAACTCTCCTTTTAACAACCTTTTCAAAGACCTTGGAAAGAGATGAGAGCAACGAAATAGGTCGAAAATTTGATGGCTCAGTCAGTTCAACCACCTTATGTAGTGGAATGACCAAAGCAGACTTCATAAAAGATGGGAACACTCCTCGGGCCCAAGAATTGTTAATGGCTGCTACCAGAGATTCCAACGCGCAAATTGGTAATCCCAAAAGTACTCCGGCAGATATTTCATCTTCTCCACATGATCTTTTGTTTTTAATATCACGTAAGCAGCTCTTAACCTCAACAATGTCGGTCTCAAAAAAAGAGAATGACCCAGACATAGAGAAACCGTCAAAGTAAGAATGTGGATCTATAGAAGAGAGCAAGTTCTGGGTAAGTTTACCTGCAATGCTACAGTAATAACCATTAATTAAATTAGGCTCTATGTCGAATTCACAAACCTTATGGCTCCATTTGTTATGCAGATCGTTAATAACAGCCCAACTTTCTCTTTGCCATCACCTAGCAGCCCGAAGTCTGTCATTGAAATACAGATCCTTAGCTGTTCTGAGGACTTTACGATATACTTTATGATATTTATTGCAATATGACACAAATTTTGCATCCTTGAAAAACTTTTTTAGGTGGTTAAGTGATTGTAAATTCTTAGCCGATATCATCAGGCCTTACGTGTGTTATTCCTGGGTCTTGGCCAACGTTTAGGACAAGGTTAAAGATGTCCAACGAAGTAACATGAAAAGCTCGGTTAAAGATGTCCAACAAAGTAACATGAAAAGCTGCAAACGGTTCAGGAGATAGGGTTGTACCAAGCCAATTCACATTAAGAGCCAAGCTATGAAAGTTTTCAAAGCTGGCTTCGTTAAAAATTCGACTGTATTTACGCTTTGATCTAACCTTGGGCCGACTTATACTCATACTGCAGCAAACCGCCTCGTGATCAGAGAGACCTGCATTTACTACACAACAGTAAATGTTCTGACAGGATCATTGTAAATTTTATTGCCTTACTTAGTGCTGAATCTTGGAATGAAGTATGGGAAGCTGAGAGTGTAGATGAAAAATATAACACTTTTTATAGAATATTCTTTTAGTGGTTTGATATGGCCTTTCCAATGAAAAATTCTAGAGTAAATTCAAAATCCGACAATTGGGTAACTCAAGAAATAAAAAATGATTCTTCTTACATAAAAGACTTGTATGTCTGGTATCAGAAAACCAAAAGTCAGCAAGCTTATTTACGCTACAAGGCTGAGAAAAAAACATATAAAAGTTATTTATCAGACTATAATAGATCTATTTATGAAAATGATATTATAAATTCACAAAACAAATCAAAGACAGCTTGGAATATTTTTAACAAAATTTCTAATAAACTAAAGACTAAAAGTAACATAATAATTGAAGAAAATAATAACATAATTAGTGACCCTGCAGAGGTTTCAGCACTTTTCAGCCATTACTTCACACTTCCATTTGAATATCGTAATGCCAATGCTCCTCATAATAATTTTGGGTATCCAACAATATTTCTGTATCCTTTAGATCAGCATGAGACTCTTAGGTTACTAATGAACCTTCCCAATAAATTCTCAGCCGGACTAGATGAGATTCCGACAAAAGTAATAAAATATGTTGCAAAATTTCTGTGTGAACCCCTGACACATATTATAAATGTATCTTTTTCCACTGAGCTCAAAAAAGCTAAACTGGCACCTGTATTTAAAAAAGGGAAATCCCCAGTTGCTTAGTAGTTACAGACCCATCTCACTGTTATCGTCCGTGTCAAATGTCTTTGAAAAAGCTCTTTACAACAGAATTCTCAATTTTGTTACTTCCCACAATATACTGGCCACCCACCAGTATGGTTTTATACCAAAAAAGTCCACAGAGCAGGCGATTTTTGCGGCTGTCAGTTATGTTGTGGAGAATCTGGACAAAAATCAAAAAGTGGCAGGCCTTTATCTTGACTTGTCAAAGGCTTTTGACACGATCAATCATGGTTTGCTGCTTAAAAAACTGGAAGGCTAGGTATACGAGGTGTATGTCTGTCCCTTCTACAATCCTATATAACAGGCAGACAACAATCAGTTTGCATCCTACACAATGGGAAAACACATTACTCATCCTTTCAAGGGTTGCAGCAGGGGGGGGGCCCAGGGATCAATTTTGGGACCCTTGTTGTTTTTACTGTATGTGAATGAGCTCTCTGGGGGACTGCCTGGTGGTGGCCTAGTCTGTCAGTATGCGGATGATACATCAGTTATGCTGGCGGCTCCCACCATGGCTGAACTGTCGGGGTCTTGTTTGCGTGCAGTGGAAGCAATGGGCTCCTGGTGTGAGGATAACTTCTTAAAGCTCAATGCTGACAAGACAGGTCAGATCCTGTTTGGTAAAACTAAACAGAGTGAGTCACTTTATGTAAAATCGGGTGCTAGATCCATACCCATGTCAGAGAATATTAAATTCCTGGGTGTTAATTTGGACCCTATTTTGAATTAGACTCAGCATAATAGGTCACTAATATCAAAACTAAACAGCAGTTGTGCACTAATACGTCGACTGAGGGATGTTCTCACCCCAAAGACTGTAAGAATTTATTATATGTCTTGCATACAATCAATCTTGAGTTATGGTATACTGTTCTAGGGTTCATCTGCCTCGGCCATTGATGTTTTCAGGGCACAAAAGCGTGTCATCCACACTATATATGGCCTCCATCCTAGGAAGAGTTGTAAACCTTGCTTCTCAGGCCAAAATAGCTTAACTGCTCCTGTACTTTCTGGCCTTTGTAATGTACATAAAAAAACAACCAAATCTCTTTGACAGAAATCTGGATCACTATTCGTCGGAAATGAATGTTGTGACTCGGAATAGAACCAACCTTATCATTCCTCTCCATAATACCTCCTTTTTCAAGAAAGGTCCCCTGTATCGGGCCATAAAGGCATTTCAAATGCTGCTTACAGAAACAAAGAAAATTGAAAGCATTTCAAAATTTAGGAACCAAACTATCCCATATTTACAAGCTAAATGCTTTTACTCTTTTTAGTCCAGGAGGCAGTGAATTTTTTTGGTAGTTATTTTCCCAGTTACAGTATATAATTTACTTTGTTCTCTTAGTAACATAAAACAACAATTTTTGAGTCTGGCTACAATTGTCAGGTGGGTTCAATAGAAAAATCAAAAAACCAAGTTGACTTATTTTCCCAGTAAAAAAATTGTCACGTGCACTAAAATAGAGCATACCATTTTTGAAAATAGCAGTCTGGCTTATCTCAGATGGAGGAAAGTAACTCTGGCTGGAATTTTTCGGATTCAAAAATTGCACTGATTTTTGGGATCCGTAACCCTTATTTTCCCACGCTTGAAATTCAACGTATAGATTGATACAATTATAAGCTATCATTAAAAATAAGTCTAGCTGATTTACGGAATTTACCGTCACGAAAGCCTTGCCAGACTCACAAGTCATATACCTGGTCTTCCTATCTCTGTCAGTTACATTGGTTTTGTAATACCATAAGAGATATAGCTATATATACAGTTGAGCAGCTGTGGCTTGTGGGCCACATGGCCACGTAAACCGTAGTATACTAGGTTTTAGATGCGTAATTTTCGAAGGGCAACTGGCTGGGAGCATTCCAGCGGCAGTGTGAGCCTAGTATTTGTGGAAGAAAGACGTGTGTGTAATATTTGGGAAACGTAATGGCGCCAACGTCACTTTTTTGTGTTATATGCCGGAAAACGACGCAGCCCATTAAGATATTTTCAGAATGAACTCTATCGAAATATGCCGAAGTGTTAGTGATTCGCAAACAACATAATTTAAAGTACAACGATGTAGATTTGCCTACTGTGGTCGATGACAACAGAGGCTTTCATGCAAAATGCTACAGCAATTTTACTGGACTCATGAGTAAATATTGTGAACCCGAAGTGTCCATTGAAACGGAGCAATCAGTGTCTTCGCATCATAGGTATGTAAAACTATATTTTTTCACCTAGAATTGAATATTTCAAATTTCAATGCTAAAACCATTTTCATGACTCACTACTACACACAGTTACTAAATTTCTCCCACAATCATGCGTCACAGTACAGCTAGAGTATGATAATTATACCTGGCTCAGGTAGAGACCAGAAATTAATATCTTGCACACCGGTATAGAAATGCCGATTCGTCCATAGCGTAGTGTCGCAAATGTCGGAAATTTGAAGAGAGATTCGACAATAATTTTTTTTTAGTGACAAATCCTTATCTTAACATTGACAAATGATTCTGGCGGAAATTTCAAAATTAAAAATATAGAAAATTTTATATTTCGTACCTCGTTTCATGTCGAAATGAAAATACTTCGACAAATTCAAAAATAATTGTTTTTTTTAGAGTTGATGCTGGCGTGGATGAAGAAATTCATCAAGATGATGAATCTGAGGAGGAAGAAGATTGGAAAGATCTATGTGTATTTTGCCAAAGTAAACGAAAAGTTGTAAAAAAAAGAACAACCACTATACAGCTTCACACAAGATTCATCAATTGAAGCAGTGAAATCGCGAGCGACACAAATTAATGATGTTGATATGCTGCGGCGAATAGAAAATCATCAAAAAAAGAATAAGACTGTTTTCTATCATAATCACTGTAAAAAAGCATACGAGTACACATGTGCATCAGCAGTCCCACGGGAAGAAACAGCATGGCACCAAATACGCGATAAAAATAAAAAAGCATATGACGAACTGTGCGAATTTGTTGATGATAATGTTGTTCAACGCAACCGCTATTATTTCATGAAATTTTTAAAGAAATTATACGTCGATCGTCTTATAGTTGAATATAATGATGTACTATTCTATTCTACCAAGGATATTTTTTCATCGCATCATATTGAAGAGAAGCTATTGCAAACATTTAAAAATAAAATAAGAATCGTCACAATCCATCAGAAAAAAATTATCAAACCGTTGAAAGGGCACATTTTGGAAGAGAAAGATTTCGTAGAGCTTGAAGATATGGATATCATTGAGAGGGCAGCACTCATTTTAAGAAAAGAAATTTTAAAAATGGAGCCAAATAAAATTCCTGATGAAATGACAGCCAATGATTTAATAAAAGGGGAAAGTACGACCCCCAAAGCTTTGCAAATGTTTTATGAAATATTGTTGAGTGGCCCTAGCCGTCGCCGTAGAGAAAGTTGTAAGTGTAAGAGGATTATGGAGTCGCTGGCTGATGATTCCCTTTACGCTGTTTCAAATGGAAAAATCAAACCATCGAAGCACATTACACTGGGAATGGCATTGAAAAGCTTAACAAGTAGCAAAAAGGTCGTTAATATGATAAATAAGTTTGGTCACTGCTGCAGCTACACAGTATTGGAAGAATTGGAGACTGAAGCGACTTTTGCTTCAACAAGCAGAACGCAGATATGTCCAGCAGATATTACAAAGTCACCGAATTTACTGACAGATGTAGCATTTGATAACTTTGATAGATTCGTCGATACTCTTACGGGAAAGATACTCTTCACGATACAGTGGGCATTATTTTCCAAGACATTAATATTGATACAACTGGTGAAACATCTATAGCAATCAGCAATGTTGTCGAATGTGATGATAATGATGAACCTGGCACTTCGAAAATGACGAAAAAAAAAGACGAACGTTTGATGCCATAACAGAAGAGTTAGAACCGTATAATAAAAGGCCGAAAATGATTGATACATTGCTCCCCGCAACTGAAGAGTCTCGCTTCTCAATACCTGACTGTATGGAGTCATTACAAAGAATATATTTGAGTTGGATCATATCGCATGCTCTGAAAATTCCAAACACGCCCATGTGGGTGGGTTTTAACAGTTTAATTTATGGCGATAATACACCAAAGCAAAAAGTTTCCTACTTGACAACGATAAATTCGTCGCCAACGGAAAAATCGGTCATATATAAAACAATGGTCTTGAGCCAAAAAATCGGTGAAGAGTGTAATGAATTGTATATGCAAGTGACGTATGATTTAGCGATTGCTAGAGAAGCTCTTCGAATTCAAGCGAAGGAACGGCCTCAATTTGATAATCTCTTCATACATTTAGGTTCATTCCATATTATGATGCGTATTTTAAAGCTATCGGCAAGTTTATTGATAATTGCGGTCTATCGAACATCATGGTGGATGCTGGTTTGTTAGCAAGTGGTTCAGTAAATGCATTTATCACTGGGAAACATTTCAACAGACGTAAGAGACTGCATCCCATGGTTGCGTTGGGGCTGCGGATTTTACATTTCAAGCAATTTCTGGAAGTGAATAAATTAGAACTCAGTTTCGAAGCTCAAGAGTATCTGAAAGACTTCACAGAAATAAAATCTCTGTATCCTGTCATCACCAACGACGAGCTGAAGGAATTGTTCACAAAATATGAAGAATACACACAACAGACAGCTCAATACTACCTCATTTATGTGAATCTCATCAATTATTACTTGCTTTTGAACAATAGCATTCGGACGGCCAACTTTGAATTGTTCAAATATATACTGCCGAAGATTTCTAACCTCTTCTTTGCTTTCAACCAACCCAACTATGCTCGGTGGTTAGTCAAATGTCATGACAATTTGCTGAAAATTGATGAAACTCATCCCGGATTGAGGATTCAACTCGAAAAAGAATCGTTTGGCGTTAAAAGAACCTCGAAAGCATTCTCTAGACAACCGATTGATTTAACTTTGGAGCAAACAATTAATGCTGATGCAGCTAACAAGTTGACTGGCATTATTAACAGTACCAATTCAATCTCAGCCCGTCAGCGCTGGTGCAAAAGCCACAGTATTCGATCGACAATAATATCATACGTCATGCAAAAAGCCGGGTTGAACAAAACTCATGACATAACAGCAGATTTAGAGCCGAGTCGAATTAAAAAAAGTACTCAACAGCTGCAACAATTTATAGATGGAGTGAAGAAAAATCTCAACCCCTTCACAACAGATTTGAGACGTGAATTATTTTACAACATTGCAAATGGAGAAGCAGTAACAGATTCCATTCGTGAATGTCTGATTAACGTCGAGTCAATTGGGTCCGCACTTCGTGAGGCCTTCATCAGCGAATGTGCTGTTAATGAGGCTCGCTTTGAATTATCAATAAAAAGAAACAAAATGTGTACGTTCACAGATTCGATGAAGAAGAAAAAAGCAACAATTGCTGGTAAAGTGCAAGAAGTACGCATGCAAAGAGATTTATTCGGTCGATTGTTGGGGATATCTCTTGAGCAGCAAATTAATGTTGAAAAAGTACTCACTCACCCACTGACGCCTGTACCTTTATCGTTATGCCATATCGACGGAAATATTTGTAAGACAGACAAATCGGTTCTCATGAAATGTCTAGAGAACAAAACCGAACGTGAGAAACCAGATCAAATAGATGCCGTAATTATTGATGGATTCTTTCTCATGCATATCATGAAAGAATTGCCTCTTTCATTCGTGAACATAGCGAAAAAAATTTTACAATCGGTTGTAAAGTATGACGCAAAGACTGCAGCCATTGTTTTCGATCACTACTTCAAACCATCCATCAAAGATTACGAACACCATTTGCGGCAGCAAACAGATTTGCGTAATTTTAAAATTAGTGGACCGGATCAAGTTCGGCCATAGGATTTCTCCAAAGAATTGAGGAACGTAAATTTCAAAGAAGCTTTGGTGGGTTTTTTGATTAATTTTTGGTCCAGTGATGAGGTGGCACCTATTACTGGCTCCAAAACTGTGTATCTCAATTACGACATGTGCTACAAATATGAAGTTGTTAATGGCAAGGTTATTCGAACGATCTCCGAAGTTTTTACGTGCGACAAACATGAAAAGGCCAACACAAAAATCGTCTATCATGCATGTAAATGCGATGCAATGAGTAACATATTAATCAGATGTTCCGATACAGACATTCTAATTATCATGCTTGGAAATATGGAACATCTCGAAGCATCAGTGAAGGTGTGGATGGAGGTTGGTGTCGGAAATGCACAACGGTACATCGTCGTCACCAAACTGTATGAATCTCTGGGTAATACTCTGTGCAGTTCTCTACCAGGTTTTCACGCCTTCACTGGGTGCGATTTCAATCCGGCGTTCTTCCGAAAAGGCAAAAAACGACCACTATCGATACTAGAAGGCTCTGATATAGACCAGAAATCATTTATAGACATGGCGAATCTGGCACAATGCGATGCAGAGGAAGTAATAAGAATTTCAGAAGAATTTACTTACTAAAGTATACGCGGACAGCAGTACAGAAAACTTCTTCAAACCAATTGTCAAGAACTTCGACTGTTCTGCTGTACCACCATGTCAATCCGAATTACACCAACAGATTTTACGGGCGGCATACATTTCGAACATTTGGAGAAATGCACATTCGAAATATCCGACGATTCTATTGCCTATTGATTATGTCTGGAATGAGGTGGTTGAAAAGTACGAGTTTCGATGGTTTGAAGGCGATCAACTACCTACGTTTGTAAACGAAGTCGTCGTTCAACCAGATGATATTTATTTTTTGCTTTCACGAAAAAAAGTCAAGAGACCTATTTTGTAGACAGTCAAATTTTCTACTAAAAAATCACTTAGTCGTACTCTCGTATCTGATGTGATTTCAGAGATATATACGTCTAAAGGTGTGCGAGACTCAACCTTTATCCAAATTTCCTTATTATCGTTATATCACAGGAACTAAGGAAGATACGACAAAATGTCAAGAGATCGATTTTGTAGAGAACTAAATTTCCTATAAAAAACAATAATATAACGTGTTTATATCTCCAATAATTACAAAGTTACTTACGGTATAAAATTTTATTTTTGGCTATATCCATATTCCACTTCCGGTGAAACCGAATAAGTCTACAAATTTTAAAACCAATCGATGTGAAAAACATGTAGGTATATCACGTATTTAACCGAACCGCAGAATTCAGCACACCTGACGAGCGTCAGTCGAGTCTGGCACACCTTTCGAAGTACTCCACATTAGCCAGATTGCATTTTTAACTGTTATTACATTGTAGACTACCACCTGATAAATTTTCAGAACTGCGAAAATAAGTCTACAAATTTTAAAACCAATCGATGTGAAAAACATGTAGGTATTTGTATGTTGTATCGCGAATTCCGCCTCACCCTATCGGAAAACCCCCCCTATATATATATGAATTTTGCTTAGAATTACTAACCGAATAATTTTATCGATGTTTGATCACTGGGAAAATAAGTACCAAAAATATTCACTGCCTCCTGGACTATTTAATTTTGAAGATGTTTAAAATTTTTAATTTGTGTTTTGTTAATTTGTTATATATATTTGTCATATTTATTTGTTGACCTACTTATTAAAATGTGGTCCTTTATTTTAATTTATTTTATTTTAATTGTCACATATATATTTTCATTGTCTATATCTCAATATAGCATATCATGTACTCTCTTATGACGTTGCTTTGTGATTGTGATAATATTATTGGCAATAAAGTTATTATTATTATTATTATTATTATTATAACATGATAAAACATCTAAATTAGAACATAAGTAATCAATGGTGGTCGCCGAGGTTTTGGTCAAGCGAGTTGGAGCTTCAACATGCATTACCAAACCATATGATGTAAGTAGATTTGAAAGTAATACAGTGTTTACTGAAGTTTTGTCTTCAAAGTTAATGTTGAAGTCTCCAGAGAATCAACTTACAGCAAGATGGAGTCTGAGACAAAATAATATTAATCCTTGACAGAAACTCAACAATATAACTAGAGGGGGAACAATAAATGCAGAGAACAGATAGGTATAGTTGCTTAGAAAAACAATAAATCATTATACTTGTCAAAATCTGCAAAAGTGGCAGCAAAATACGATGTTTTTCTGCGCAAAATCAGGGTGCCACCATGTAATGAATTATCCCTACAGTAAACAGATGTAGGGATATAGTCCGATATACTGAAACATTTATTTGGCTTCAACCAATGTTTCGTAATAAGAACTAAATCTAGAAAATTATTAAATTCTAATATATGCAAGTCATCACATTTGTTTCTCAAAGATTGGATATTAATTAAAATCACAGAAAAAACACAGTTAGTTCTTAATACATTACTAACAGTACTTACTCCACCATTTGAAGTACCCTCCTTGATCTGGGAGGGTTCAGTAATAAAAAAAATGTTTTTCTGTAACATGTTTTTCTGTAACTACAATGGAGTCTTTCTCGACAATGTTTAAAGTTAAGTTAGAATTTAAAGTTACTTGCTTCAAATTACTATCACTGCTATGTTTGCTATGGAAATCAGTTAAATATTTTTTTATAACAAAAGAAAGCCTGCTCAAACCAGAGCTATTGAGATGAGAGTTTCTAATAAAATGTTTTGAGAAAATACTTTTAGATAAATCAACTAAATATACATTATCACTAAATTTTCTTTAATTAGAAACATAACTATCAAGATTCCTGTTTAAATGTAACGCTTCATTAAACTTGTCTGAAGTAGCATATGTAAAGGGAAATGTGCAAAAAACGAAATCAGTGTAAATACACTTGTTTGATAACAAAGTAATTTTATTTAAAGATTCTTCAAATTTGCTAGGCTGGATCAAAACTATTACATAATCATTGAATGTAAAGTCTTTAATGTAGCAATCACAATCCAATACAAGACTCCCCAATGAAGCATTAGGTTTAGATACCAACTGCAGTTGGCAACTTCCCAATTCTTGTTTTAAAGGCTTGTATAAGTACTTTCCATACCCGTCGGTAAGAGCCAAAACTTTTTTATCAGGCAGAGTATTTTCAGTTACCAGTCGTTTTAAAAACGTGCCACAGTCAGTTTGAGTGCATTTATCTGTAAGAGACTGCGGGCTTTCAAGGTGTTTTATAATACACTTAAGGTCTTCAATTTCACTAGTTAGGCATTTATTGTCGGCAGTTAAGGTGTCTAAAATATCAAAAATCCACATCTCAAAATTGATAGTACAATTTCATCAGTTTCGGCTTTTGATTGACAGTTGATTGAACAATAAATCTTATAACCACCCAGACACACAACATCCTTGCAACGGTCCAAACAGCTAGGATGAAACATGCCCAAACAGGAAACACAATAAAAGTTGGAGAAATCTTTGTTTTTACAACATTTCAGGTTACGCTCCATAATGTTTTGTTGGTCGGGACGAATCTAACAGCACAGTAAAAGCAGAGCAGATTAAGATTATATTCAATCACAGGAACATTTTTTAAATGTAAAAACAAAAAATGTATATTTTTTTAGTAAACAAACACACAAAGCAATCACAAATGTTAGTTGCCAAATAATAAAATAATCAGCAATTCAAAACAATAATCCTGAAAAAAAAATATATATATATATATACATATATATATATATATATATATATATATATATATATATATATAAAATGCAGTATCCAAAATATTATGGTATAACCACCTACTCAGTTCAGCAGCACTACCAAAAACTTAATAATTAATAATAATAATAATTTTATTTCACCAATAAAACAGATGTACATAATATGCAATCAGCAATTGGAGAAAACGTCACAAAAAGTAAATCTAGTATACCTACTTATAAAAGTACATCGTCATAAAGTAAATGGTCAAAGTAACTGGTAAGTACATAAATAATCACTAAAAAAGGAACAATACAAATACTACATTAGACGCGTGCATTTTTAAAAACAAAAAA